>OY720349.1:16669657-17252157 GCA_963082975.1 Labia minor | reverse complement strand
TTAAAACTGGATAGATGAGATCCCTAAGTCAATAAATATATGAGTATCACTTAATTTAAGAAGAAAAAATTAAACAAATACATTTTTAAATTCTACAACTTATTTTACGAGGGTCATTCAATAAGTAAAAAGACAAATTCTATAATTTTAAAAGTATTTAATGAATATATCCACAATCTTTTCAGGGGTGTTAGTTGGCAACCCTGGGATATGGTCTGATCACCTGTTCCATCATTTTATGTCAACATAACCTCAATCTTTTCTGTTCACTAGAAGATTGTAACTTGCGCTCTGTCATTAAATTTTTAGTCAAAAAACCAAGGAGAATTTTTTCTAGAATGTTGATACAGTATGGTAAAAGTTGTATGAACCGTGCAAATTTTTACAAGTGGGTTATGGATTTAAAAGTGGCCGAACCAATGTAGATAATGAACCCCGATGTTAAGGAAGCGGTGCAAGTGGCTTCGGAGTAAATCGAAAGAATTGTTCGCCAAGGGAATTAGGACAGTGCAAGAAACATGGAATAATTGCATAACGGTGAGTGTGATTATGTTGAAAAATAGCCTGAATTTTGTAAAAATCAGATAAACGGCTTTTGAGCTAAAGCCATTTGTCTCTTTGCTTATTGAATTACCCTCGAATATAATAAATACCAAATTTTTTATTTTGATAAATAAGTGGTACTCATAGATTTACTTTGAAAAAAAATTAAAAAAATATATATGTACATTGACTAAATATGTAGTATAATTTGTTTTATATAATAAATCAACTAAATGTTTAGGACCATAACTAGGGTGACCAAACGTCCCGTTTTTAGGTGCTCTGTCCCGGCGTCCCGAAAAATGTCTTCCGTTTTTTAAATATTTAGGACATTTCGTACTTTTTTTCAAAATTTTTTCTATTTGTTTCTAAAAAAATGGAAAACCGTTTGTTCCGGTTTGGTGTTTTCGAAATATGGTCACCCTAACCATAACTCAACTATTTCTTTCCAAATATGACTTACAGAATTATAAGAAAATTATTTTATAATTTATTAATATTATATTATTATTGAGTATAATTATATTTGAAAACAATGTACATATTTATTTACATTCACCTGAAGATTTTCCACAATGAAAAAAATAATAATTTTGTTTTTGAATTTATATTTTAAATTGAGTAATTATAATAATATTTAATTCTACCTACAAAATAGTAAAAAATTAAAAAGTTATAAAAGAATACATTATACCTAAATTAAATATTTAAAAATAAAACGTTAAAGAAAATAATCGCGATATTCAATTATTTTTTGAATTATTAATTAAATAAAAATAACAATTGAATATTTAATAGGGCCTCTTCCTCTCCCTATAAATTAGCCCTTCCAAGCCTCGCCTTTACGGAATTTGGAAAAAGTAATGAAAAAGAAAGTTTGCCTTACTAAAAAATAATAATAAGGCTTTTGTAGTCTGTAAGTCTCTTTGAATTAGCTGAGAGTGCCTTTGACTTTTTGGATTATCAAAATGAAACCGCCACATTCGGGGCAACCTGAAATAGAACCTAACTACCTAAGGGGTGTATGTTTTTCACCAATATGGGTGTATCATTCATGCTAATCGAATAGGCCCTATGCTCAAAAGGTAAACAACAATTTGTTCCTGTTCAGGCTATTCCCATTTCGGAACTGTGCTAAATTACCTTCCCGAATGCCCGTTCATTCGATCCACCTCAACTACACTCTCAGCAATACAAAAAGGCACAATTCAGCCCTGGCATGCAATTAATGCAACCCAACCCCTTAATATAGGCATGGCATTTGTCTTATTTTATCCACCCACACTTTTATATTTATAATTGTAATCTAATCTATGGATTAGTAGGATGAGCACATGCATCCCTCGTAAGAGGCAACGTCCTGAAAATTCTTAACAACAAAATAATCCACATATTAGCCACCCTCTCCATGTAACGAACGAAACCTATTAATTCTAAAATACCTTTATCTTTTCTGCCTGCTTTAATAATGCTCATTCTTGACAGATATGCTCTGAAATTCCCTAATCTCACAAAATTCTATAATATACAAAGACAATTCACAAAGTAGGTTAAGTTTTGGAACTATGTAGAAAAATACTATTTTAGTTGCTCTTTCAAATGTATATAATAAATAAGTTGACCTGTGGCCAGGTCCGAACCGACCGACGCACAGTGGTCTGAAACGCCAAAAAAGCTGGCCAAAAATGTAGATGTTGGTGAAACAGCTTGAAATTTTGTAGGCAATAGTTTTGAGAGTCAGGAAATTTAAATTTGACAAAAAAAATGGCGAATTCAAAATGGCGGACAGATTTTTAGAAAAGTGACGTCAGATTCGCAATTGTATGTTCTCTGGGATTTTTTGAGCCGAAAATTTCGAAATTGAAGTTAGATTGTACGAAAAAAAATGATAAATTTCAAATGATGTGTTGATTTTTCAAAAAATGACGTCATGCAGAGAAAATCCGTAAAGCTCACAACCATCGAAACTTAGGGGTTTTCATGTTAAGATATTGAAATTAGATGATTTTCTCGATAGTAAAAATATGCCAATTGTGAGTGATGGACTCACTTCAAGAGAAAGTGCATTTCTGAAAAATATTTTATTATCAGTAAGACAAATAACTAACAGTTACATTTTGGTAAGTACCGTGTTTTATTTCATTTTTATCATTTCGTTCGTGTTGCAAAAATATATTCTTCTTTTTTATGAAGCTTTATGAATTCACTGTTACATTTCATCAGTGCAAGGTGATTCTGGGTCAACATCTTCAATTGTTGGTGAACAGGCTTGGGACGACATTAGCAAATTGAGTACTTTCGGACTGAGAGGTTCACTTGTTTTCGGCCGCATTTTTTTGAAACTGGATATCACTGGATCCGAAGATACCAGTAGCCTTTTGAAAACATCCTCCATTGTTTTTTCACGTGAACATTTCCTTGTATGTTTTTCACGATAATTTCTGATATCCTTGTTCCTGGCCTCCTGGGCATCTTCGGATAGTTGTCCGATTGGCAAAACAAGAGCACAGTGACAGGTGCACCTTAACGAGATATTAATCAAAAAATTCATAGGAACAAATGGGGCAAAAAGGAGCAATTTTTTCTTCATGATTCTTTATCTATAGACCTTTATCTTTATGTTTCAAATGAGATTGTCACCAATGGTCACCAATGTAAAAAATGCGGAATGTTTTTTGAAAAGTTTTTCGTCAGGTTACATTTTCTGACACAAGCGGTTTAAATCAGCCAATATCAATATAATACATGCATTTCTAGCAAACAAAATAAAAAAAGTCCATGTACGTACCTCCAGCAACAGTTTCCATGTCGCAAGTTGCAAATGAAACTTTTCTATGAAACAAAACACCAATTTTGACTGAGCTCGAATTTCAGACGTTTTGGGAAATCTCTGGGGAAAGTAAAAACAGTTGACTTTGAGATGTTCGGAAAACTCGTAGAGTCATGGTAGTGCTCTACTTTTTCAGCTTTTCGTACATAAATATGTCTTCAACAAAATACCATAAACGACATGCAAAAAAAAAATTTTTCAATTTTCGATTTTTGGCCAGCTTTTTTGGCGTTTCAGACCACTGTGCGACGGTTTGAAATAAATTAATTTCCAGCTACAGAAACAATTTCAAATAATTTTAATATATCTATTAATGTAATAAAAAACTGATATGGATATAACATAAATATTTTTAATTTTATTTTATTTATAATATATATGTAAGACCAGGCTGTGACGTCATGAATGGCTGGATGACGTCATACAATTTTAATTAAGAAAAAACTAATAAAGATGATTTTTCTCGAGTATAAAACCAATGCAAAGTGAATGATTCGTGATAATATGTAAAAAATCTCCTCATGTGAAATTTGGTATGAAAATAACCCTTCCCTTCCTATCGTCGATCGCTAATACTACCACTTCCGGTTTCCGGATTTGCACCAAAAGTTGATCAATTCATTCCACTGATGCATTAAGTAAATATACAAAATTTCATCAAAATCCGTTCAGCCGTTCAGGCTGTACACATCTATACGGACAGACGGACGGACGGACGGACGGACGGACAGACATCATGCTAAAAATACTTTTTTCTGTTAAGAAAATGCATGATTCGTGGAGATATGTAAAAATCTCCACATGTGAAATTTGGTGTGAAAACAATACCTCCCTTACTATCGCGTCGGTCGGTAAAAAAATTTTCCTGTACTAGTTTTGTCTTAATTCCAAAACGTAACCTATTTTGTGAATTGCCCCCTCGTAGTTTAATATATTTTTCTTTAATCTCCTAATGAATATTAGCAAAACAAAAGAAAATATTTAAATTCAATTATACTTTCTATAATGTATGCTAAATTTTATTTGAAATATTACATTTGAATTTAGAAATTAATAAAATATATACCTATTTTTAAAATGTGCCATGCTAAATCAATAACTATGATTACTTACATTTGGCGAGCTGTATTATGTAGATATGTATTATGTACATCATCATCAGAAATGGTGAAGATAATCAAGAATTCAAATCAACATCCAGTAACACGATCGAAGATTGAAATATGAAATAAAAGTAAAAAATAATATATTAGATTATGAAATTTTATTAGAAGTAAATTTAAATTATAATAAAAATCAAATGACTAATAAATACTGACCTCGGAGTTAATAAAGGGTTTCTATATCTGGCAGAGTAGACTCGAAGTCCAACTCGAAGACTTGAATAGTCACATCGCTCTCGCCTGGACAAATAAAAATTAACAATATTAGATATTTATATCAGTGATTCTTAAAGTGGGCGCCAGGGGGGCGCTGATGGCTATAGGGAAAATTACTTATATATTACTTTTCTATTCTGAGATTAATAAATAGATACATAAATTCAATGTTTCTAATTTACACCTTTAGTTATAATATTTTGCAAATAGATACATTTATCTTTATCTTTAATTGTTATTAAAATTATAAAAAGTTAATTTCCAAGGGGGCGCTGAGTAAATTTTTTTATGGAAAGGGGGCACTTGGTCAAATAAGTTTGGGAACCATTGATTTATATCAAGGAAATGAAATAAAATATAAAAATAAATATATAAATTAATATATATATATATATATGATTCAAAATTTTTAAAAATATTATTTAATTTCTAAATTACTAAAAATTTTTACTATCCAAGAACCACAATTTATCCTTAATTAAATTAAATAAATTCATATGCTTCTGGGTATATTCTATTATAATTATTATATTCTAATATAAGCTATATACTCATTTAATAGTCATTAAAGAAACACTAGAAAATTAAAAATCTCATTCTTTCTATTATTAAAAAGATATTGGAATGCCACAAACTAAGGTAAACGTATCAGTGGTGGACCACTGTGCCAGTAATTGACCATTTGAAAGATTTTTTTATCAAATTAAGCTTTTTAATTTCAAATGAAACTCGAAATATCGATAAATATCAAGAAGAGCCTCTTCTGGAAACAGAGACCCATCGCTGCATTTATATATATTAGAATGTGAATCTTTTAAACACAAATAAATAAATATGTGGTTTCAACAAGACATGCCATACAGCCCGTGAAACACTTCAATTACTGCATGAGACATTTCCAGGTCGTGTACTCTCTCGTTTCGGTGATCAGAATTGGCCCCCTAGATCGTGTGATTTAACACCATTAGATTTCTTTTTATGGGGATATCTAAAATCACAGGTCTACGTCAATAAGCCCACAACTACGCGTGCATTAAAGGAGGAGATTCAACGTTGCATCAACGAAATTCAGCCACATTTATGAAGAACGGTCATGGAAAATTTCGACAAACGAGTGCGTATGTGTATGCAAAGCCGCGGAGGCCATTTACCCGATGTGTTATTCCATAAATAACCCTATCCTATGTACTTTATGAATCATTAAAAAAATTACAATCAAAAGACTAAAAACTGTGTTTTCTATTTAATTCAAATCTTCCGTTAATTTTGGGACACCCTTTATTAAGTAATCAATTTGAAATAATTTCTTAATGAGAACATTAACAATTATCAAGGGGGTGGTCCATTTCTGAAACAAATTTCACATTTTTCTTATAAATTGACCGGGGATGGTCAATTACTTAAATATTTGTATTAATATTATAAAAAATATCTTTTATTAAATTTAAGTATCATTTAAATAAGAAAAAAAAGAAGAATTAGAAAAGATTAAAAATGAGCAGCTTTAGAGAGGCAATAAAGCGAAAAATAAAATAAACTAAGGGAGGAAAGACAGTTTGTAAGGAACGAGTTAATAGTTCTGAATTTTCTGGCTTCAGTTTTAAAATATTACACAGATGAAAATAATTATCTTGAAGTCAGTGATGACGATCAGATTGTTATAAATTAAACATGAAAATCTTATCAATAAAAAAATAAATTAATATATATTAATTTTTAATGTTGATTTTGAACAGAACCCCCCTCCCCCATGAAATAATATTATAATAAAACAAAATTATTATTAAATAGAATCAGATATTATTAAGTGAAAATTTTAACTTTATTAAAAAGGAAAGATAACTTACCAACTCATTCGGTGTTGTAGAGCAGGGGTTTCCAAAGTTTTTGTTAGGCGGGCCAATTTAGTATAACCCGAAATACTTGCGGGCCAAAAAAAGTAGTCACCTATATTAAATAAGTAATAATTATATCGTGAATTTTTTGTTTGTTTTTTTTATTAATTTACCACATTTAATATACATATAATTTTATTATCTACCTATTTTACTTTTTTTTTTGTGTAATTAAAATTAATATTAATAAAAATATGAGACATGTAGCTCAACCGGAAGAGGATCATTACCTGCCACGTTTTGATTTTTTTTCCTCTAAAGAGACCGTAAAAATAAAGATAAATATTTGATAATTTTTCATAATATTAAAGATTGTATAAAATTGCTATATATAGAATTTCAGCGTGATTGAATCGCTGAAAGTACCGGAATTAATTTTTTAACATGTGTCGTGGTGCCATCAACAAAGAGCTAAACATGCGCTGGTTTAATAAATTTATTTAATTAATTAATTAATAATTAATTAAATTTAATTTAAATATAATATTTAATCCAATTCAAATTGCGAGATAGTCGAGTGGAGAAACTCCAGCTTATTTTTTAAATTAATTTTGAATTTAAACAGCGCTGACATAGTAATTATTTTGTTTTTAAATAAACTATCTAGTAAATATTTAAAATTTAAGAATATTTAGGAAAATAATACTAATATCTTAAAGATGATTTATATTTAAAAAAAAATTGTTTTGAATAAATATATATAAATGAAATCTTATATAAGATTTTTTAAATGTATAAATAATTTTCATTTAACTTTTAATAAAATTGAATTTGATAAAATAAATCGAATCAATAGTAGAATATTTAAGCTTAATTCTATTTAAAGATTATTAGTATATATATGTATAAATAATATATCAGTAAAAAGTAATAAAAATGTATTTTATTTAATTTAATATTTAATTTAATTTTTTTTTAATAAATTCTTCTTTTTAATTAATAAAAATAAATAAATTTTCAATTAATTCTTGATTAGTCACTGATTGAAGGGATGATTTCGGTCGATAGGGCGGTCATTGTCTTACATCGCAAGGTGAATGGCAACTGGATGCGCTCAAGGCAGCACACCGGTAGGCAAGCAGGGGAAGGTGTGGCTGGCCGGTGGAGGGGCATGGAGAGAGGTGAGCGAGGCGGGGAAGAGTGGAGGTGAGGCCAGGCGGAGGAGGGGAATAGAGTGGGGCGGGCGGGGTCGTGGGGAGGTGAGAGTTCTATCTTAAACCCCTATTCAGCAATTTCTTACAAAATAAAAATTATATCAATAAATTAAAAACACAAATATTAATTATACAAAATTAATGATGTTTTTGAATACATGTTAAATCAAATCTATAGAATATTTAAGCTTAATTCTATTCAATGATCTTAATGAAAAATTTATAAAATTTATAAATATAATATATATATATAAATAATATATTAGTAAAATGTTATAAAAATGCATTTTATAAAATTTAATTTTTAATGAAATATTTTTTTTAAGTTTATTATTGAAATTATTACATTTTAAAAAATAAGCTGGACTGTCTCGCAATTTGAATTGGATTAAATATCATATATTATATTTAAATTAATTTTAATTAATTAAATTATAAATTAAAATTAATAAATATTATTTAATTAAACCAACGCGTGTTTGGCTCTTTGTTGATGGCACCACGTTACGTTACGTGCTGGCGCGTGATTGCCAATCAACTTGTTAAACAATTCATTCCGGTAATTTCAGCGATTCAATCAAGCTGAAATTCTATATTAAGCAGTTTTATACACTTTTTAATAATGTGAAAAATTATCCAACATATATCTGTTTTTTTACGGTCAGTTTCGAGGAAAAAAATTGAAAACGTGGTAAGTAATGACCCTCTTCCGAATGAGCTACATTTCTCAAAGTTGATAGAAAACTACAAATTTTGAATAATCAACATAGACACACACACATTTTTCTCAGCCTTAGTGAAAATGACTCAGGGACCTTCAAAACGTATAAAAACATCATAATCTCGACATCGAAGATTTTCGTAATCGCAATACTATCTCTGGCGAGATAGTAAAAACGTGGGGGCGAAGTTGGGATGGAAATTGTTCAATTTTAAATTATTAATTTGTTTAACGAATGTGATATAATTTAATAAATTTAATGTAAATACCTATAATATAAAAATAGAGTAAACGGTGAGAATTGAGTCTTACCTTGGTTGGGTTGTATCAGGCCGACGTAATTTGGAGGATATAGATGCGTTAATTTACAGCATTTTACATATATTCACGTAAACCCAGTAATAAAGAAACAAATTCAAAATATAAAATTTAGATTACTTACTCTCACTTTAATAGATCGCAATAGATTGAATACAAAATAAATTTCTAATTTCTATTTAAATAATAATCAGGATCAATAACTCCCTCTTAGAAAAAATATTTTTTTTTACTAATCGGATTATCTTTTTGTTTTTTAAAAAAAAATAATAAAGAATCTAAATGATGATATAAAAATAACTTTCAAAAAGAAAAATGATTATAAAATAATCTAATACAAGTGCAGGTCAATAATCCGTGACTTTTTGAGTTTCCCGTCTCTTAAATGAAATGGTAATACGGCTCCTATCAACAGGCAACTATCAGCTCTCTCCTATCGAAATTTTAACCAGCTGGGTCTTTTAGTTTTTGTTTGACATCCATTAGTCCACCCTATTTTCCAGGTTTAGCCCAGAGTGATTATTTCTTGTTTCCAACCCTGAAGAGATTGGACTCCAATGATGAAATCATCTCACAAACAAATACCTATTTTGATGTTCTCAACAAATCTTATTTTTTGAAAGAGATAAAAAAGGTATATGGAACTCAAAGGAGACTATGGTGAAAAATAAAATGATTTTTTATCCAAAAACCTGTTTCATTCAAAAAGTCACGGATTTATTTAACCTGTCCTTGTATTAATATTATATACTGTTTGGAATATATTTGTGATACAAATTTATCTTACATAAAAATTTGTTTGTTATAATTATAATTTTAAAAAGAACAAACTATTTGATTTTAATTAAGAAATGATGTTATATTTTTTCTTATTATTTATAATAATCAAATATCATTTATATTATTTTTAATTTAAACTAAAAAACATTTTAATTGATAAAATATAATTTATTCAACAATTTATTTGAAATTCCTTCCTTTATATGTAATTGTTAATATGTATTATATGTTGCTAACTTCATGAATATTTTTTTTAAGTAGGGGAATGATAAATATATTTCGTAATTTGATTCTAAAATATTATTAAAATACATATTTTTAATTTTATTTCGAAATTAAATAAAAAATTTTAAAATATTTTAAATATAAAATATTATTAATAATATCAATTAAATAAGTTGACCTGTGTCCAGGCGCAGAACCGACCGACGGTTTGAAGTAAATTAATTTCCAGCTACAAAAAAACAAACCTGATATATATTTATAACTATATAGTGCTCAAAATTTGAAGTAGACCAAAATATTTACATTTTTTTTAATGTTAATCAAAAGTATGAACATAAAAGCTCAATTGTTCAATAGTAATGAGTTTTAGGTAAAAAAATAAAGTCCAGTGAAAAGAAACAATTTATTATTTATAATTAAAGAAAAAAAAATCAAATTTAACATTTACAACATTGAAAGATATTTCTTTTTAATTACAAAAGCATTTTTGAAGGATGATTTTGAAATGCAAAAAAATATGAAAAACTATTGAGAATCATTGATCAATGTGATTTTATAATCGTATATTTGTATAAGATCACATAGATTAATGAACAAAATATATTGAAGTTATTCTCATTGTTTTTTCAGTGTTTTATAGATACACAAGCCATTTCAGTACATCCTGCATATTTTCCATTTTCTAAACATCCACATGAATTACATCCATCTTCTGATGTAAACGAGGAAAATGGTATACAATAACCAGTTTCGCCTAAAAACATAAGTAAAATAATTAAATTAATAATATATATATAGAATAATATGAAAATAAAGTAATAAACAATAAAATGGAAAAAATTCCTTATGATTAATTTGTGCATACATTTTACAAAAGTTTCCTATTATATTTTATCAAATATCACATCTCTGGTCAAGGTTTTATATTTTTAAATTTTCCTATCATCCATTTTAATTTTACGTAACATTGGTTTATCTAAATTACTTTCTTTTAAATATATCATTAAAATCCCCGTTTTATTTTATTTTATCATCATTTAATTACTCATGTTTCAGGATATTCTCAGTACTTATATATATAAATATATATTTGATATATTAATTTATTATTATTATATTTATTATGATAATAAACATTTATTTATTTATTGGTCAAAATTTGAAGTAGACCAAAATATTTAAAATTTTTTTAATGTTAATCAAAAGAGGTCAACTATAAAACCCTTATTATTGTATATTAATAAGGTTTGGGTTGAATATACAATCCAGTGAAAAAGTGTTATAAGTAACAATTTATTATTTATAATTAAAGAAAAAAATAAATTAAATTTAAAGTTTACAATATTCAAAGATATTATTTTTTTGATAAAGGATTATGGGATGAGTAAGAATATGAAACATTAATTAATTAAAAATTAATAATTATTAATTATGTGATTTGATAATTTATGAAATTTTTGTTTTATTATTATTAATATTATATAACATTTTTAACAAAAAATATAGAATAAAATTATTATAAAAATTAAATACGAGGTCTGTTCAAAAGCAAAGATGAATTTTGAATTTTCGAGGGCTGTGAACATTCAATTATTGAAATTTTTTTGTTAGGTTGGTACACATAAGTTTCTTATATGTTGACATTATCAGCCATTTTGGATTAGTAGTTAGTCACGTTAATGTGTGTTCTTAGATTTTTTACTTATAAAAAACGGATCAAAGAATCTGTGTTAAATTTTACATTAAAAATGGAATAAAGGGCTACAACCCACATAAAATGTTGACTGTGGCATACGACGAGTCTACTTTGTATCAAAAAAGTTCGATCAAATATGAAGGTTTTGCTCACTATTTTTTTCGATTTCAATGGCGTGGTGCATCATGAGTTCTTATCAACAGGTCGTACTGTTAATAAGGAACACTACTAGGAAGTTATGCAACGTTTTGTGAAGAAATATCGCTCAAACTATCAGAATTATGGAAAAACAAATCATGGATAATGCATTAGCTCACACAACATTGCTTGTTCGTGATTTTTTGGCCAAAAAGAACACCGTAATCATGCCTCAACCACCGTATTCACCAGATTTGGCTCACTGCGACTTTTTCCTATTCCCAAAACTGATGAGATAAAATCGGAATCGAATAACGAGCTGATGACCATACCGAAAAGCGCATTTCAGAAGTGCTTCGGCGATTGGAAGAAGTGCATTTTATCTGAGGGGAATTTCTTTGAAGGGAACAAAATAGATAATGGTAAATAAATATATACTTTTCGAAATAATTCAAAATTCACCTTTTCTTTTGAACAAACCTCATATTATAATAAAGAATAAAATCGGTATTTTTTATTCACTCTGACATTAAGGCGAATATTAAAATAATAAAATTATAAAATATATTTATATTAATATTACCTATTTTTATTGGATTGCATGTTGGTTGGCCACAATTCAAATGTCCAGATTCATTACAAGTACATTTAGTACATGCCCATTCCCTATCAGTGCAAGCATCTGAAGAAAAAAATGAAACAGACAAATTAGTAGATAATAGAATTACATAGCTACTATAATAGTACTATATATTTAATAAGTGTCTATTGACTTATTTGATGTAAAACAAAAATATTTATTTAAAGTAATGCCACAAAGAATTTGTATCCAGACAAATTATTAATTTGGCCGGTTTTCGTAAAAAATTACAAAAATATACATTTTTTAAAAAACAAATAAATTGATATCAAATGTATTTATTATATTTATTAATTTATTTCTTATACTGCTGGCTCTTTGTTAAATAAGATTTTTGTTTTCGTTATTTTGTGATGTATATTATTTGTATAAATATTTGTGGTATTACTATTTATCTGAAAAAAGAGAAAGTAGACAAGATTTATTTTTTATTTTTAAATTTTTTTTTACATATTTTCTTAGACTTTATTTATTTAGTTTTTGACTCCAATGTTTGGATCTGCGATTTTTTCTTATAATTTGGCAATATTGTTTAAATAAAAAGAATATATTATTTATAAAATCATTATAAAATTTAGCTGAGGAGATTAAATTTGTAATAATTAAATAATTTAATCATAAATTAAAAAGAATAGTCATAAATCATACAGTCATTAAACTTACGTATTAATGCACTGAAAGACAAAAAAGTATGCCCTGTGGATATAACATAATATATATTTCGTAATTTGATTTGATTTCTATTTATAATATTTTGTATTTAAGGAAGATCTGTATGACTTAGTTATTGACGACATTTAAATTTACTATTTTAAATTAAGAAAAAACTAATAAAGATGATTTTCCCCTACTTTTCTTGTTTCATAAAAAGAAACAAACTACTGAAAGTCATGGTTAGTTCTTAGAGACTTATGGTGAATATGCTTCAACCATAAATATATATGTTACGTGGTTTCGACAAATCACACATGTGATGACTTCAACATTAAAGACGAAAACGATTGAATAAACAAAATTGCAGGAGTTATCGGATGATATTAGTTATAACTAATCACAACAAAAGATCAATTTGAACTGTGAAAAACAATATGTCCAAAGTGATTTGGCAGCATGACAATAAGTCGCCTCATATAACAAAACCATTCCAAGAAATGTTGAAATCACTTGGATGACAAGTTTTATCGCAGACATGGGCTCAAAGGTCTACCACATTTTTGGATCGATGCTGCACGCATTTTACAGATTTCGAAGTTACAAAAATGTTTTGATGAATGGTTAAGTTCAATAGAAAATTTATAAAATCAAATATATAATACTTTATATAGATATATTTTAACTATTCAACTATTGGCAATAGAGCCAAAATTTACAATTTATAAAATTTTAAAGATCCTTCAACATTTTTGTTTCGTTATTATGATATTTGATTAGGAATAGATATATAGATTTGTTTTTAGATTTCAAATAAATAAATGTTGAATGTTTTTATCCTATTTGAAATATTGTGTGCAAAATATTATTTTTGAAATAAAATATTTTGAGTGAAGAAAAGAAAATAATATAATTATTAATATATTTGCGCATGGAACTTGAGAACCAAATTTGCGCTCATGAGCTGCAGGTTGCCGACCCCTGGTCTAATCTAGATGTTATCCAAAGAAGACACTTCTGTTGAGTTTAATTTATATATAAATGAAATGTAACTTATAGAATTAAAATACAAAAAAAAAAATCTCAAAAATTAATATTTTTTATAATGTCTTTGTAATGTTGTTTTCTAGACTCTTAACTCTACTATATATATACTTATATTATACTTATAAAAATCTTGCAAATTAATCAAAACAAATTATTTCATGCAAAAATAATTTGTTTTTTAACATTAATGATAAGATAATAAATGTATTTCGTTTTAAAAAGCAGTGACTTAATCCATGAGTGACCTCGATTTAATAAAAAAATTGAAAGTTGTTGTTGTTGTTGTTGAAATTAATTAATATCGCCTTCGATAGCTCAGTTGGTAGAGCGGTGGACTGTAGTGGTTTATAAACTTAACATAGATATCCATAGGTCGCTGGTTCAAATCCGGCTCGAAGGAATCTTTTTGATAAATCATTTTTAATATAAACTAATAAATTATTATTATAAATAAGGAGAGGGGTACTGGACTATTTTTATTATTTTTTTTTTACTTTGAACAAGTGTATACAAGATTTGGCTTCCAAAAAAGAAGGAGCGACGTCTAGGGGACCATCTCAAGAAATTATCCACAATTGAGATCTTGGAAAAATTCGACATTTTATACGCCACCCAAACCGACCGATCAATCTAAAATCCCTCAATTCACGGAATTCTTCGAACTATTAAATCATAATTGGTTTAATATTAATATTAATAATTTAAACTGAATCCTTCCATCTCTTGTTTCAATAATGAAGATTACTTATTTTTATAAAGACAAAAGTCTCATCCTTTTATGTTTTAGTGTATTTTTCATGAAATACATTCATTATTGACTTAGTTAAATGCTTTTATTTTTACTTGACATTTCTGTCTGTCTGTAACGTTAATAATTTGTAATTGGATTTTAATCCACTTCTAGTTGAGCTCTTTCGTTCAAATTTGAAACGTATATTGAAAGTCGACGACACTGCAATAATCAAAAACAAATATTTTGAATTTTTAAAAAATACAAATTTTTAAAATTTGTGAATTTAAATGATTGATGCTAATACAATATTATATTTATATTTACAATTTTTTTATATTTTAAATTTTGTATTCATTTTATATACAATTTGCTTGTGTTCTGTGATTCCGAAAACTCAGTACATGGCAGTAAGCCGATGGTTTAATAAGCTACTTGCATAATCAATGTCATATAGAAATTAGCTGGAGTGTCTCCACTCGACTATCTCGCAGTTTGAATTGGATTAAATAACATAATATATTATATTTAAATTAAATTTAATTAATTATAAATTATAAATAATAAATATTAAACCAGTGCATGTTTGGCTTTTTGTTAATGGCACCACGTCATAGTGTTGGCGCGTGAGATGTGCAGTGTTAAAAAATTAATTCTGGTAATTTCAGAGAATCAATCAAGCTGAAATTCTATATATAGCAGTTTTATACAATTATTAATCATATGAAAAATTATCAAACATATATCTTTATTTTTACGGTCACTTTAGAGGAAAAAAAATCAAAACGTTGTACGTAATGACCCTCTTCCGGTTGAGCTACATTTCTCAAAAGTTGATAGAAAACTATGAATTTTGAATAATGTCCATGTACCAAATTTCATCATTCTAGCTCAAACCGTTTTTGCGTAATCTTGCCTACATACATACACACACACATACACACACACACACATACACACACACACACACACACACACACACAGACATTTTTCTCAACCTTAGTGAAAATGATTCAGGAACCTTCAAAACGTATAAAAACATCAAAATCTCAACATCGAAAATTTTCGTGATCGCAATACTATCTCTTACGAGATAGTAAAAACCTACAAACTTCGCGAAGAATCTAATATATGATCGAGAATAGCAGATTTAAACGGTTGTCAATAGTGCAATGTTTTACATCATGCAAAAAACAATAAAATATTTTTAAAAAAATATAAAAAAAATAAAATCTTGAATATAAATTAATTTAAAAAAACGTTTTAATATACACGAATTTTAAACAAAAATGCCCTAAAAAATAGACAATAAAATATTAATTAAATCTTGAATATTATCCTTTACATATACCCAACAAATAATAATAATAATAATAATAATAATATTAAATTCTTTATTTCTACTACTTATGTTCAAATGCGCCCACACTTTTTTGTTGGGTATATGTAAAGGATAATATTCAAGGTTTAGTTAATATTTTATTTTTTATTTTTTAGGGAATTTTTTGATTAAAAAGCGTGTATATTAAAAAGTTTTTTTTTATTAAATTATTTATTATTGTCTGTTATTTTCAAATTTCCAGTTTTCTCTACACGGAGCGTATTTTATGTCTAAAAGCTCCTTACACAAGCCATATTTTATATTTTTCTCAAACTAATTGTGTTTTCCGCTCCATTTTGGATAAAATATTACTCATCGCCCCCTATAAATGAATTTTTTTTATAAATTTTTATAGCAATTATACAGAAAGATATAATTATGTATGTATTCATGTTTCTACCATTATCATAAAATTTAGTAACCATTGATTGAAATCAAAATAGAAAAGTAATACAATTTTCCCCAAAGCATCTGTGACTATCACCATTACCTGGATCTCTCCAGTATTTACCATAAATATGTAGTACAATTTATTAAGCATTCTACTTTTTGATTACGTTAATTGTAGAGTTTATTCTATTTACCATATTCGTGCTTGTTCATTCATGTTTACTTTTACTAAATTTGTACAGAGAAAATGTAAAAATACATGAGAGTGTATGATAAAAAATGGTGAAAATGGTCATTGATCAAGATTAGAATAATAAAATAAAAAATTAAAAAATACATAGTAGAATAGAATTTAAAGAATCTCATTAAATTAATTTTATTTTGAATTATTTTTTTTTAAATTATGGAAGAAATCTGCAATTCAATGAAAGTTATCATTCCATACTTACAGTTTCTACAAGGAATATAAGTTGTACTAATGTGTAAAGATAAAAGGATAAAAACGAGACTTAATTTCTAATAGAAAATACAAAGCTTAAAAGTTTTTTTTTATACTTAGAATTACCTAGAAATGTTGAGGGTACAATCATTTTTCTCTTTCATCCTTTTAGGGTTGACAATGATATGTTAATAAAGAAATTATCAAAAAGATTCATTTTTTATCAATTAATTATTTCGGAAATGACTTTTTGACACAAAAAAAACATCAATGGATCTTTCATTTTTATTCAAATGAAAAATGTAAAAATTATAGAAAAAGATAAAAAGAATAATATTAACAATAATAATAATAATAATAAAATGAAATATAAAATAACATTATCCACGGGATTAGCAGAAGAATAGTGGAAATTATGTTTGCCTTTTGTTTAGCAAAAAGTCAATACTTAAATAAAAATAATGTATTAAATTATAATTTAAAAGACATTATAGAGAGTTAACAATATTAATGATAATTACTTTATTCTCAACAATTTAATTAAATCTTTTTAACATCGAACAACGATATATCGTTGTTGAGTATACGTGGCAAAAGTGTTAACGAAATTATGTCATAAGAATACGATTAGATCTCAAAATCAACATTAAGCATAAAGTTAACTAAATTTGTACTAAATCTGAAATAATATTAGAAAACGTTATGAATGATTCGACGATTATTGGTATAGAGAACAATTTATAACAAAAAAAAAATTAATAAAACGAACTTTTAAAAAACACGCTTTTTAATAAAAAATGCCCTTAAAAAATAGACAATAAAATATTAATTAAACCTTGAATATTATCCTTTACATATGCCCAACACACAAGACAGAAAAGTGAAATTAATAAAAAGCGTATAATATTAACAAGTGGAGTAAGAGTGAAGTGTTTTATTGAAATGAGTACCTCCTATGGTTTGAATTTTGTTATTGGTCGAGAAACCATAGATCAATGTCGTTGTTTTGGAAAATGGAAATTGATATTACTGTGATATGTTGAATTCTTCACTATAGACAGTTAAAATAATATTTTTAATATTTTTTTTATATATATAAATTTAAAATAAATTTAACATTAGATAATTGCTGAACATTTTAATATATTATATATAATCTATAACAAATCTTAAAAATATAAATTTGGTAATTATTATTCTAGTTTAAGAGATAAAAAGGATTAAAGTTTGCCAGATTAGCTTATTATGTACCTCGAAATATGATGTCATTAATTGATGTTTTATTGACTAATTTACTAATTATTCAGTTATTCCTAATTTTCGGTTTTTTCGGTTGGGTTTGGATATAGAAAAATTATTTAATTAATTAATTTTTTAATCTTCTTATATCCCGACGGATGGTCTATGATTTAAACCGAACTTATAAAAAAAACTCAGAAAATTAGTGGAGCCCTCTGGCGGTCAAATAATAAAACATGATAGCTAAATAGAATATCAATGGGTTCATATAAAATATTAATCCTTTTTACCCGCAAAAATTGCATAAGAAAAGTTTATTTGTAATTAAAAAAGGAATCCACTGGTAAAGTTTTATTCAAACTCATGTCATAATAACTCGATTGAAATAATCACCATAAATTTTAATAAAAAATACTTTTATAAACACATTCAGTGAAGTTTCAAGTTGATTGGTATATTTGCTTTATGCGCATTAAAGCATTATTGTTAACTTTGTGTGTTAAAATTGTGAGCGCGCAGTTCCTTTGATAAAAACCGCGACTGAATTAGACGCTATAGTTATCAACAAGCGGCTTTCGACTCTAACTTCAAAAAAGAATATCAATGGGTTCATATAAAATATTAATCCTTTTTATCTCTTAAAATAGAAGCGACCCGCAAAAATTGCATAAGAAAAGTTTATTTGGAATTAAAAAGGAATCCACTGGTAAAGTTTTATTCAAACTCATGTCATAATAACTCGATTGAAATAATTACCATAAATTTTAATAAAAAATACTTTTATAAACACATTCAGTGAAGTTTCAAGTTGATAGGTATATTTGCTTTATGCGCATTAAAGCAAAAGCTAGTTAGTTGTTATTCAATAAATGAACATATTTTTTTTTCTTATTTTAGATTCTATTAATTAAACTATTAAATTAACATCGAAGCAAATACTAACAAACTAATAAAGGTAAAGTAATGAACACGTATATTAATTAATACATTGAATAATACATATATAATTGAATAGAGAGAGAGAGAGAATAAATGTGATATATATATTAAAATAAGTTCATACCTGTTGCAATTATCAAGAGTGTCACAATGAGAAATGATATTTTCCATTGCATGATTTTAACTGAACTACGAAGCTAAATTAACAAGCAACTATATTTAAATTATATATATATATATATATATATATGAGGAAATAGAATAAATATATTATATTTAGAGATAATATATCATTATAATATAAATACGTATTAAGTAAGATTGGTAAACATTAACAGTCTAAAAATAATATAAATAATTAAAATTTAAATAATATTTATTTAATGTTAAATATTTCAATATTATTGTTAATGTATTGTAATTTATAAATTATATTATATTTAGATTTTGATAATTAATTGGTAGCAATGACCTTGATTGATTACATATAAAAATTTAAAAATATGGTAAAATAAATTATGAATTTAGTGTTTTGAATGAGAAAATGAGAAATTTTATTTTTTTTTAATAAATGATTGATCTTTCGAGAATATAATTCAATTTTTATAAGAACTATATCGTATATATATAAGTATGAATATACATAAAATAAAAATTCCAAGTTTTAAATTCAATTTATATATATATATAGCTATATATTAATATTATTTTTACTATGTAACCAAGATTATGCAAAAACGGTTTGAGCTAGAATGATAAATATTGGTACATGGGCATTATTCAAAATTCATAGTTTTCTAACAACTTTTGAGAAATGTAGCTGAACCGGAAGAGGGTCATTTCCTACAACGTTTTGATTTTTTTTCCCCTCTAAAGTGAGCATGAAAATAAAGATATATGTTTGATAGTTTTTTACATGATTAAAAATTGTATAAAACTGCTTATTGAATGGCTAAAGTACCGGAATTAATTTTTTAACAATGCAAATCACGCGCCAGAACGTGACGTGGTGCCATCAACAAAGAGCCAACCATGGGCTGGTTTAATAAATATTATTTATTAATTTTAAATTATAATTTAATTAATTTTAATTTATAATTTATTTAATTTTAATTTATAATTTAATTAATTTAATTTAAATATAATATATGTTATTTAATCCAAATCAAATTGCGAGATAGTCGAGTGGAAACACTCCAGCTTATTTTAATCTATTTTGTAAAATTTTTAAAAAATTAAAATTAAATATTAGTTCTTGATTCCCAATGATTTGAGTTTTTTTTTTTTTTTTGTAACTGTTGTTAACTTTTGGTCCTCACCACCACCCAATCCGGGAGACGCTCTTCTGAATATTTATCGATATCTCGAGTTTAATTTGAAATTAAAAAGCTATATAAAAAGCTTAATAAAAAAAAAATCTACCAAATGGTCAATTACTGTTACAATGAGCAATTACTTTTAAGTATTATTATATACAATTAATTATATATTCCGGTTATCATTTAAAAATCAATGAATCAATATTCTTATAATGTATTAAATTGAAATAAAAAATAACTATAAATATTCTTATAAATAATTTAACTTTTATATCAAGTGTATTTATATATTTTTTTCCAATTAATATTAATTAAAATAAATCAGATGGAATTTTAATATTTTTTTAAAAGAAGAGCAGGATATCATTTATTTTTTATATTCTTCAATTTCATTTTCAACAGAATCAACCATTTACCACTTGTGCAATCCTTTTAATCAAAGAAATAAAAAGAATAAAAAATCTGCAGTGCCTCCACTCGACTATCTCGCAAATTTGAATTGGATTTAATAACATATATTATATTTAAATTAAATTAAATTAATTAAATTATAAATTAAAATTAATAAATGATATTTATTCAACCAGCGCATGTTTGACTCTTTGTTGATGCCACCACGTCACGTGTTGGCACGTGATTTGCAGTGTTAAAAAATTAATTCAAGTACTTTCAGCAATTCAATCAAGCTGAAATTCTATATATAGCAGTTTTATACAATTTTTAATCATGTGAAAAATTATCAAACATATATCTTTATTTTTACGGTCACTTTAGAAGAAAAAAAATCAAAACGTTGTAGGTAATGACCCCCTTCCAGTTGAGCTACATTTCTCAAAAGTTAATAGAAAACTATGAATTTTGAATAATGCCCATGTACCAAATTTTATCATTCTAGCTCAAAACGTTTTTGCGTAATCTTGGTTACATACATACACACACAGACATTTTTCTCAACCTTAGTGTAAATAATTCAGGAACCTTCAAAACGTATAAAAACACCAAAATCTCAACATAGAAAATTTTCGTGATCGCAATACTATGTCTGGCGAGGTAGTAAAAATATTGATTTACTTTATAGTCATTTTATATATAAATTTTTGTTCGATTTTTATTTCTGGAAATATTTTGCTTAAGGGTTACTACATTGATTATGTTATATTTATTATTATTAGTTACTCATAAAGGCATAATTTTGATTTATATTTATTCATGAATACAAAATTAATATTTATTTTAATTATCATTATTATTTAAATTTCAAACAATATATTTTCTTATTTTGCTGCTAGTTTCAAATTTGACCGAGAGATGGTGGTAAAGACATTACAAAATTACGTGTTAATAAATTTAAAAAGAAATAACTAGTGGAAAAGCATAATTAACTTTCACTAAAAGCTCTACTAAATGATTAAACATGGCACTTTCTATAATTTTAGTAGTTCATATAACCATGAATTCACAAACCATTTCTTCGACTTTTCCATCAAAAATATTAATTTTCACACAATTCTTATACTACTTATACTACTCCCCTTCAGTGCCGCCCTAACCACAGGGCTAAATGGGCTAGCCTTTTGAGGCGGCAATTTTTTATTTGCGATATAGTAAAAATTTATTTTTCACATTTTATTAGTTTTTACTTATTTTTAAATTAAAACACTTGTTAAGATATTAAACTGATTTTTATTTCTTTCAAATGTGCTGAAAAACGATAGATAGAAAAGGGCAACGCGAAATAGGAGTAACACCCTACCGATCGTACTTTTGTTTCAGTCGCACTGGAGTTAATATAAGACCACCAATCATATAATAGTTCCGATCAAGTTCTAAGGATTAGACTAAAAACTGATCAGAACTGTCATTATTGAGATAATCCCCTTAAATCTGGATAAACACTTATACCCATCTTTTAAATAAATGACTTTAAAGAAAAGTTACAATAAAGATAACAGTTTATTATAAAAGTAATAAATAGTTTTTTTCTAGTACTGACACTTTTGTTTTGTATAACTTTTCCGACTCCAATTTGCCAATCTGTGTATTTTCTTAGGAAGAAGGGCGCATTATTTTTAGTAGCCCATGGGCGCCGAATTCCTTAAGACGGCCCTGCTCCCCTTACTAACAGTGATGTATTGGTAAAATAAGAAGTAAGGGAACGCAACTATTTTTTTCCATATAAGTTTTTATTTTTTCTTTATCTTACTATTCTAAATATTAACGAACAGAAAAAAAGAAATTCTAACAGTAGATTAAAGTGGGAGTTGTCGGGATATGAAAAAGTACTGGAACGCGTTCCGGTTCTGAAAAAAGTTAAGGGGACGTCGTTCCCCCGCGTTCCCCTCCCAATACACCACTGCTTACTAAAGACATAAATAATGATAAGTAAAATTAATAAGTTGTCCTGTGACCAGGTCCGACCCGACCGACGGTTTGAAGTAAATTAATTTCCAGCCACAGAAAAAATTTCAAATTATTTAAATGTATCTATTAATGCAATAAAAAACAGATATGGATATAACATAAATAATTTTAATTTTATTATATTTATAATATATAAGTAGTAGCTGGCTGTGACGTCATGAAGGGCTGGGTGACGTCATATAATTTAAAATTAAGAAAATAAGTTGACGTGTGGCCAGGTCCGAACCGACCGACGGTTTGAAGTAAATTAATTTCCAGCTAGAGAAACAATTTCAAATAATTTTAATATATCTATTAATGTAATAAAAAACAGATAGGCATACATAAATAATAAATATAAACATTTTTAATTTTATTTTATTTATAATATATATGCAAGACCAGGCTGTGATGTCATGAATGGCTGGATGACGTCATATAATTTTAAATCAAGAAAAAACTAATAAATATGATTTTCCCGAGGATAAAACCAATACAAAGTGCACGATTCGTGGTTATATATAAAAAAATCTCCTCATGTGAAATTTGGTGTGAAAATAACCCTTCCCTTACTATCGTCGATCGCTAATACTACCACTTCCGGTTTCCGGATTTGCACCAAAAGTTGATCAATTCATCCCACTGATGCATTAAGTAAATATACCAAATTTCATCAAAATCGGTTGAGCCGTTCAGGCTGTACACATCTATACGGACGGACAGACGGACAGACGGACGGACAGACGGACAGACGGACGGACAGACGGACAGACGGACGGACAGACATCATGCTAAAAATACTTTTTTCTGTTAAGAAAATGCATGATTCGTGGAGATATGTAAAAATCTCCACATGTGAAATTTGGTGTGAAAACAATACCTCCCTTACTATCGTCGGTCGGTAAAAACTAATGAAGATGATTTTTCCCGAGGATAAAACCAATACAAAATGCATGATTCGTGGAGATATATTATGTAAAAATCTCCACATGTGAAATTTGGTGTTAAAACAATACCTCCCTTACTATCGTCGGTCGCTAAAAATTGAATATTAATGGGTTTATTCACGGATGATATTATTATTTATGTTAACCGAGACATTTTTATCTCCCGGAGAATTTTTGCGGGGACACTGAGACAGAATACACATAAGAATAAGCAAAATGATCGTATGGGATTTGTAAGTCAGCTAAAGAATAAGAATATTTGATCTATCAAAATTAAAAAAAAATTAAGGAGATTTAATTTTATTTATTTATTTAAAATAAGTTGTACCACATGTTTATAATTAATAAAAATTATACATTAAGTTAATTTTTACCGACCGACGATAGTAAGGGAGGTATTGTTTTCACACCAAATTTCACATGTGGAGATTTTTACATTTTCTAAACAGAAAAAAAGTATTTTAGCATGATGTCTGTCCGTCCGTCTGTCCGTCCGTCTGTCCGTCCGTCTGTCCGTCCGTATAGATGTGTACAGCCTGAACGGCTCAACCGATTTTGATGAAATTTGGTATATTTACTTAATGCATCAGTGGGATGAATTGATCAACTTTTGGTGCAAATCCGGAAACCGGAAGTGGTAGTATTAGCGATCGACGATAGGAAGGAAAGGGTTATTTTCACACCAAAGGAGATTTTTTTATATATCACCACGAATCATGCACTTTGTATTGGTTTTATCCTCGAGAAAAATCATATTTATTAGTTTCTTCTTGATTTAAAATTATATGACGTCATCCAGCCATTCATGACGTCACAGCCTGGTCTTGCATATATATTATAAATAAAATAAAATTAAAAATGTTTATATTTATTATTTATGTATCCATATCTGTTTTTTATTACATTAATAGATATATTAAAATTATTTGAAATTGTTTCTGTAGCTTGAAATTAATTTACTTCAAACCGTCGGTCGGTTCGGACCTGGCCACAGGTCAACTTATTTAAATAAGCTTAACTATATTTTATTTCTTTCCAAATTTGATATATCAGTACAATGATAAGAAAAAAATTTGATAATTTATTAATATTAAATTATTATTGAGTATAGATATATTCGATTACAATATATTTATATTCATATGAAATAATTTCCATAATAAAAAAATATAAAATATTTTTATATTTGGTAAGTTAAAAAGAAATATTAATGAAAAAGAGTTATATTTTTACAATATATATGATTTTTTTTGTGATGTTTGCATTTTAATTTTAAATTGAGAAATTATAATAATAATTAATTCTAACTATATAGTAAAATATTTAAAATATATCAAAGTTTAAATTATGAAATTGTATATTTAAAAATGAAAGTAAAAAGTTAAAGAAAATAATCGCGATATTCAATTAATTTTTTATTAATAATTAAATTAAAAAAAAACAATTGAATATTTAATAGGGCCTCCTCCTTTCCCCATAAATTAGCCCTTCCAAGCCTCGCCTAAAAAAAAGATTAAAAAAATTAAGGCGTTTGGTCTGTAGCCTCTTTGAATCAGCTGAGAGTGCCTTTGATTTTTTGGATTTCGAAATGAAATCGCGACATTCGGGGCAACCTGAAATAAAACCTACCTAGAAAGGGAGTGCATAGCCTCCATCAATAGGCATGGAAGGTCCATGCTAATCGAAAAAGCCCTGCGCTCCAAAGGTAACCAACAATTTGTTCCTGTTCAGGCTAATCCCATTTCGGAACTTTGCTGAATTACCTTCCCGAATGCCCGTTCATCCAATCCACCTCAAATACACTCTCAGTAATACAAAATGCAACAATTCAGACCTGACATGCAATTCATGCAATCCATCCCTTAAATAATAGCATGGCATTTGTTTTATCCACCCACATTTTATTTATTTATTAATTCTTATCTAATCTATGAATTAGTATGATGAGAACATGCATGGATGTAGGAGGCAACCACCTGAAAATTCCTAACAACTATATATATATCAAAAAATAGCCACCCTCCCAGTATAATGCATCGAAATCTACTAATTCTAAAAATACCTTTGTCTCTTCTGCCTCCTTTATCAATGCCTCTTCTTGAAAGATGTACTCTGAAATTCCCTAATCTCACTAAATTCTGTCATATAATTTAATATATTGCTCTATAATCTCCTAATGAATATTATCAAAAGCAAAAAATCATTGTAATTTAATTCTACTTTCTATATTATATTAAACTTTACTCTAAATATTATATTTACATTATCTATTTTAAAGTGCGCCATGCTAAATAAATAACGATTATTACTTACATTTGGAGAGCTGTATTTCAATCATTTAATCGTCATGAAGGATGGAGAAGATAATCAAGAATTCAAATCAACATTCAGTAGCAGGAACGAAGATTGAAACATGAAAGAGAAGAAGAAAAATAACTTATTAGTTTATAATCAATAAATTTAAATTGAATTAAAAATAAAATTAATAATAAATACTGACCTCGGAGTTAATAAAGGGTTGATATTTCTCGCAGATTAAACTCGAAGAACAGCTCGTAGACTTGAATTGATGTCCATCACTCTCGCCTCGATAAAGAAAAAAATAATTAAGATTAGATATTTTATTCATATGAGATTTGAAAGGAACGGTGTGAGCGATAATGAGATTAGAAAGAATATATAGAATATTTAAAATTATATATTCCTATAGGAATAAAAGAAATTTATATTTTTTTGATTTATAATTATATTATATGAATTTTGAAAATAATCAGCACATCTTCCTATTTTTTAAATAAATAAGTTTTAATAGGATTAATATATTCTAGCTGCTCCGAGCGCCTTCGCGCTCTTCACACCTAGACGGGGGCTCCGCCCCCTGTACCCCCGAGTGATACATAGTATTTGGTTGTAAGTCTGTATGTAAAAGGTTTTCATCTATTTTGTTTCAATCAGTATAAGTAGATAAGACATGTATTTGTTTTCTTGTAAAATATATTTTAATTTAATCAGTAAATTAATTATATATTATTATTGTATTTATCTAACTCTGTGTCTCTACAGTTTTCGAAAGTTCTTAGCCGCAGCATCCACATTTCTCTAAGCATCCCTATCCTGAGCTACAACCAAATCCTACCCTGTCCCATCTCTCCCATGTCCCTTCCTTCATTGTCCACCCACCTTGGTCCATAGTCTTCCACCGGATGTTTCCCAATCGGTTTCTCCCAATTTCTAGTTTCTCCAATTCCAACCACGTCCCCTTCCCATCCCTGCCTTCTTGATTTTATAACCTTAACTATATCTGGACATTATTTCTCGATATGCCATCTCCGCCATCCCTCTGTGACCTCATCTTCTTTTGGCCTATAAATACTGCGAACAATATTAATCTCACAAATACTCTAAATCTACTCTCGTCTCCCAGAGTCATCGATA
The DNA here is from genome assembly GCA_963082975.1 of Labia minor. NCBI lineage: Eukaryota > Metazoa > Arthropoda > Insecta > Dermaptera > Spongiphoridae > Labia > Labia minor. The sequence continues at coordinate 17,224,921 of OY720349.1, read as the reverse complement.
GGGTGACCAAACGTCCCGTCTTTAGGTGCTCTGTCCCAAAAATGTCTTCGGGACACCCTACTGTTTTTTCAATATTTAGGACATTTCGTAATTTTTTTTTCAAAATTTTTTCAATTTAGTTCTAAAAAATACCGTTTGTCTCGGTTTGGTGTTTTCGAAATATGGTCACCCTAGTCATCGATCAACATGAAAAATAATTGTTTTATATATTTTAATTTTGATCCTCTTTGATGAGATAAGCCCCTTTACTGCATAATAACAGGCGTTACTCAATTACAACGTCGATTTAAATTCTTCTCGAATATTATTATCTTTCGTGATTAGAGATCTTAAGTATTTAAATATTTATACTTTTTCAAATTCTACATTTTGTATGTTAATTGTATGTAAGTCGTATCCGTATCATAATTCTTGAATTTTTTTGTTTAATTACATTTCGGTTGATTTTTCCCCAATTTCTCTAATCATATGTCTCCTCTTCCAGTTCAATTCATTTACCTATCAATGTTGCATAAGGAATTTAAATTTCTTAATTTGGCTAGAACACTCCATTTTTTAAAATTTTAAATAGAGGGAGAGAGAGAGAGGTTCTAATTATATATATATCTGTTTCTATGACAGCAAAAAAGTAAACAAATTACATACATACATACTCTCCTTTATATATATTTCTGGAAAATGGAACACCCGCAGCTCAGCTCAGGAGTTAACTAAGATTCTAATTTCTTTTTTATTTTTCATCATTTGAGGTACCCTTCACCTCAGAAAAATTTGGTTACTTTACTCCTTGTAGTTTAGGCTCTGGAGTTTTTTGCGTACAGACGGACACTATCGTATTAAATATATAGATATTGAAATTTAAAAAATATTTCAATAAATATATTTAAAGAAAAATAAAATTTTGTATATGATTTTTTAATTTTTAAATAATTTTAATTTAACTTTTAATAAAATTTAATAATGAGATCTGATAGAATATTTAAGATTAATTCTTTTCAAAGATTTGAATGAAAAATTTATAAATTTATTAGGGTATATGTATAAAAAAAATACTTTATATAAAAAAAAAACTTTTTTAAAAAACCACGTTTTTAACGCACTAAAAAGAAGAAAATAATTTTTCTGAAACCCCATAGGTACTGACATTACAAACAAGAGATATGATTTGAAGAAAATTTTCTATAACGTAAAACGTGGGGCGCAAATAATAATAAATTTTTTAAATGCAATATAATTTCTTTGATTAATTTATTTCAATATCCATGGATTTATATTTTAAGTTTTATATTTTTTACCAGACTTTTTGTAAAAGGGAATATTATTAGTAATCCAACAGAATACTTTTATTAATGTAAATTTTTTTTGGAAAATTAATTCCTTAATATTAAATAAACATCTTCAATTTACACTTTAGAAATTTTATTAACATAAATATTAAATATTTGCTAGAAGTTTTGCAGTAGCAAAATTTAGTTTTAGATTTCTTCAAGTTAAATTTCTTATATTATTTACCAGAATATTGTTAGGATGTCATTTTTTATCAGAATTTTTTAAAAGTGAATATTATTAGTAATCTAAAGGTAATCTTTTCATAAATTAAATTTACCTCTTTTAAAAATTTCGATAAGTTATAAGCTTTACTTTTTGAAGCTAATTAAAATATGAATTCATTTATCCTATTAATTTGTACCTAATAACATTTATTTATAAATTTTTATACGATACAGAATATTTTAGCCATAGTTGCGCCCCACGTTTTACGTTATAGAAAATTTTCTTCAAATCATATCTCTTGTTTGTAATGTCAGTACCTATGGGGTTTCAGAAAAATTATTTTCTTCTTTTTAGTGCGTTAAAAACGTGGTTTTTTAAAAAAGTTTTTTTTTTATATAAAGTATTATTTTCTACTTTTTAGTCTTCATATATTGCAATCGATTTCACTTGACCTATACTACTTTTAAGTTTTTTGATTGACTTTAATAGTCATGAAATACTATTATCCTGAAAGTAATAAATTTAAATTGAATTATAAAGAGAAATTTTTAAATTTGTCATATTTTAATTCTTTATTGCCTAAAACTCATCATAAATTTAAATTTTGTTTTCTAAATTACAGTACAAAACATTAATATACCTTCTTTCAAATTTATTTACATTTTAAATATTATACATATTATATTATTCTTTTAACGGGTTTTTAACGGTTTTTTTCAAATTTAAATATTTACACTTTTTGTTTTGATTTTCCCATACAAAATTATATTCATTAATTATGCTCTAATTAAACACTTGCAAGCTACGAATGTGTTATTTTATTGTATTGTCATCCAGAATACATTACTCTGAAAAGTTTCAGAGCGATTGGATGACTGGAAGTGGTCGAAATTTCGATTGCAAGATTTGACCCGAACAGATAAATAAACAAACAAACAAACAAGAAAGCAAGCTAAGAAAAACGTGGTAAAATACACTCAGTTAGCAAGAGTGCTAATGATGACTTGGTGAGATGCAGAGAGCAAATGATAGCTGAAGGAAATTGAGGGTGGCGTTTAAGTCGAAAAAAGGTGTGTCGAAACAGGCAACCAATCAGAAGACCCGTTAAGTAAAAATAAGAAGAGGGGAGTTTGAACCTTTTTTCTACCTCCCTATTATATTTTTTCAATATTTTGATTTTATTAATTTTTTATCTCTCTTTGTAAAGACGAAATTATAACTTTAAAATAATTTTAAATGTAATCAATCAAAAGTCAGAAATTATAATTTAAAAAAATCAAAATTCTTCATAAAAAAAAAATGGCTTTTTATTTTTTCTAATACATTTACCGTGTATATAATATATAGAGATTCTTTATTTCATTAGATTGAATATTATTTATTAGTAATTCATTTAATAAATATCTAATCGTTATTTGAAATTTATTTAATTATTATTTTAGAATTTATGATGCTTAATCCAAATTTAATTCGCAGCATGGAACATACGATCAGGACTGTCATTTAGTTGGAGGGGAGCGACCTGAACATTTTTTCAAACTTCTTATTTAAACGGATTTTAATATTTTGATTATTATTATTAATTAATGTATTATATTTGCATCCCGCCTCGTTTTTGTATTAGATATTGTATCAATATTTTTTATATTTAAAATATTTTAAAATTTTTTAATTAATTTCGAAAGAAAATTAAAAATATATTTATACAATTTTTGCTAGTATAATAAAATAAGATCTAATGAAATATATTTATTTTTATCGTCAATTCACAATGTGTCATTTATTATATTATTAATTTGTGAAATGATTACAAATTTTATGTAAAATCCATTCTCTATTCGTTTAGATCAAAAATAATATATTTAATATTTAATATATTGAATATATTTAATACATACTAGAATCAACTCTTGAATATTTTTTTAAACAAGCGGACTATGGACATCTGTATTATTTATTTTTAATGTTTTGACAAAGTCCCTTTTGTTGTTTTCTTCTTTTGTATTATGTATTGAGAAAGGTAAGTTTTGGAAAGGGCCTTTTGTTGTATTATTATTGTTTCTCCTTTTTAAGTTAACAAAATACAAATATTCATTAATTATGCTCTAATTAAACACTTGCAAGCTAGGAATGTGTTATTTTATTGTATTGTCATCCAGAATACATAACTCTGAAAAGTTTCAGAGCGATTGGATGACTGGAAGTGGTCGAAATTTCGATTGCAAGATTTGACGCGAACAGATAAACAAACAAGAAAGCAAGCTAAGAAAAACGTGGTAATAAGCGGGAGTGTCCTCCCCTAGACTTTCCCGCATATAAATAGGTATAAAGAGTTGTGAATGAATATTTAGAATGTAATAAAGTGCTACTTCCGGTTAACTAATATTTTAAATGTAAAAAAAAAAACAGATATGGATATAATATAAATATTTTTAATATTTATTTTATTTATAATATATAAGGGCTGGCTGTGACGTCATGAAGTGCTGGGTGACGTCAAATAATTTTAAATTTAGAAAAAACTAATGAAGATGATTTTTCTCGAGTATAAAACCAATAGAAAGTGCATAACACGTGGAGATATGCCTTCACGTGAAATTTGATATGAAAATAACCCTTCACTTCCTCTCTTCGATCGGCAATACTAGCACTTCCGGTTTCCGGATTTGCACCAAAAGTTGATCCATTCATCATACTGATGCATTAAGTAAATATACCAAATTTCATCAAAATCCGTTGAGCCGTTCAAGCTGTACACATCTCTACGGACACACAGCGGACGGACGGACAGACATTATGCTAAAAATACTTTTTTCTGTTAAGAAAATGCATGATTCGTGGAGATATGTACCTAAAAATATCCACAGGTGAAATTTGGGTGAAAACAATACCCCCCTTACTATCGTCGGTCGGTAAAAAGGAAACGCTACTTGTATAGGTAAAATGTCACTTCCGGTAGTCAGATCATGATGAAATTTGGTATCTGAATTTTTTTCATATTTTTAAATCTATATACAAAATATGAAGCAAATATCTCGAAGCAAACTTGTACTTTACTTGAAAGGTAAACGCAACCATTGTAGGTAAAGTACCACTTCCGGTTAACCGATTTTGACGAAATTTTGATAGAAATCTACAAACTGTGAATAATATCGGTGTACCAAATTTCGAAGTCCTAGCTTGATTAGTTTTTGAGTAAATTTGCTTACAGACATTACATACATACATACATACATACATACATACATACATACATACATACATACATACAGACATTCGAGAGTTGTTGAACTGAGTGGACGTGTTGATGCTTGCTCTTGCCTTTTTGCGGGATATCTTTGGCATTTTTGGTGGTATAGCCTTGCTTTTTTCGCCGTTTTGTGGCGCTTTTTGCGCTCTGTTGGACTGACTTCTGGTGGGTCTCGTGAGACTGGGTTTTGCGCCTGAGCGCGGACTTTTCTTCTGCCCGGAGCTCAAGTTCTCGTATCTATTTATCCTTTAATCCTTATTTTGTAGGGATATTTTTGGATAGGAATTCGAGGTATTTATTATATTTTGATCTTTTTTCAACCTCGGGTCATTCGTCTTGCTTTACCCCTTCCACCGAGCTGGAAGGTGGGCGTTCTTTTGAGAGAGGGGGTGCTGTGTCGGTGAGGAGTGGTGGGTGGTGCTCTGCGCCTTCTCCTTCGTCGCTTCGCTCTGTCGCCTTGGTTGCGGTTTCCCAGGGGTCCACGGGGTGGCTGGGTTGCTGGTTCATTTATTTATTTATTTATTTGTTTGTTTGTTTGCCTGTTTGTTTGTTTGTTCGTTCGTTTGTTTGCTTGTTATTTATCTATCTGTTTATTTATTTATTTAATTGTTTATTTATTTTATTGTTTATTTATTTATTTTATTGTTTATTTGTTTATTTATTTAATTGTTTGTTTGTTTAATTGTTTATTTACTTATTTATTTAATTGTTTATTTGTTTAATTGTTTGTTTATTTATTTATTTAATTGTTTCTTTGTTTAATTGTTTATTTATTTATTTGTCTATTTGTTGTTTTGTTTATATACAAATCTTGTCACTTGGTGGTTGAGGAGATGGTTAGCGTTTCAGCCCTCGTAAAAGCATAGCGTCCCAAGCCAATGCGCTAGGGGAAGAAACCCCGAAGATAAGATAAACCAAACATGGGAGACGACGAAGCTGAAGATGTTACATTGCAGGGACTCGGATGCCCGGTCCCGGCGTCGTTGGCTGGTGACCGCAGTGCTGAAGGGGTGGACAACTTGGCCCCTGTAGCATCTAGCGCTACAAGTGAGAGGAAGAAAATGGCTCATGAGAAATTGGGAAAGTTGGTGGTCCAACTCTTAGATTTCGTTAAACCGCGACACAACGTCCACGGTGAAATTAAGAAATTGGCGAACTCCATTAAGAGCTGCTATAACATTGTTAGAGACTTGGAGGATGAATCAGTTCGGCTCGTCCGGTCCTTCACTACACAGGGAACGCAGACGTCATCAGAGACAGAAGCCGGAGGGATGAGAGGGGAGAGGTCGAAAGACATAAGTGACCCGGAGGTGGTCGAGCGCCCCCCTGAACTTCATGCCCAAAGGAGCGGGAAGATCGAGGGGAGGGGAAAGAGTGACAAGAGAAATAATAAAACGGAGGAGAGAGGGGTGATCCTGAAAAGAGGAAGAACTGAAGAAGTCCCCGCAATCCAGCTCGGGTCAAGTCGGGAGATGCAAGAGCATGGTTGGCAGCTCGTGGAAAAGAAAAAACATAAGGTGAGACCTCCCCGTCCAGACGCCCTGTTAATCAAGAAGAGGGAGGGGATCTCATACTCCGAGATTCTTAAAAAAATTAAAGGCTCGGAGGACCTAAAAGAACTTGGATCAAACGTCAATAGAATCCGAAGAACCGCAAAAGGAGATCTACTTTTGGAGTTGCGTAGGTCTGCAGATAGCAGAACTTACGAGGAACCGGTAATTAAAACATTGGGAGACCATGCCCAAGTGGAGACCCTATCCCACAAAGTATTGGTGGAAATTAAGGACTTAGACGAAGTTGCCACAAAAGAGGAGGTCTGTCAGGCTTTAATAGAAAGGTTCGAGGAGCTAAAGGAGGTTACATCCAAGGAAATTAAATCCATGCGAACGGCACACGGAGGAACACAAACTGCACAGATAAGTCTTCCTGCGGGTATTGCCAGGAAGATAGTGGATGTAGGGAAAATAAGAATAGGCTGGGTGTCCTGTCGCATACGGGAGAAGATAAAGCTCACCAAGTGCTTCAAGTGTTTGCAGTTCGGCCATTTGATACGGACCTGTAAAAGCCCACACGACCGTTCAAAACTATGTTTTAAATGCGGAGAGGATGGCCATATGGCAAAGGATTGCGTAAAGGAGCCGAGGTGCATGCTCTGTGCTGAGGATAAAAGAGGGAGCAACTGGAGCCACATTACGGGGAGCAGTAGGTGTCCTTTTTATGTGAGAGCTTTGCAAAAAATAAAAACAAAAATATGAGAATATTGCAATTAAATCTCAATCATTGCGCCACGGCACAGGATCTTCTGAGACAATCAGTCAGAGAGCTGAAGGTGGACGTTGCAATTATTTGCGAACAACACAGAAACTTGTCTGGAGACGAGTGGGTGACGGACGCTTCTGGAATTACTGCAATCTGGACATGCGGCAAGCTATCGTTTGTGGAGAGGATGGAGAGTTTGGAGGAAGGGTTCGTCTGGGCGAAACTGAACGGACTATACATTTATAGCTGCTATATCTCACCAAACATAACCATAGAGGAATTTAAGAATAGGCTGGATCGTCTCATTGCCGATGCCCATGGTCGGTGGCCATTGGTGATAGCAGGGGATTTCAATGCATGGTCTAGTGAATGGGGAAGCCGAGCAACGAATGAGAGAGGCAGGGCAGTGCTGGAAGCACTCGCCTCTTTAGACGTCGTACTTGCTAATAACGGTGATGCGCATACCTTTCGCAGGGCAGGAGTGGGATCTGTCATCGACCTGACGTTTGTAAGCAGTTGTCTCTGGAAAAGGGGAATCACATGGAGAGTCAGCGAGCACTACACTTATAGCGACCATCAGGCTATAATATGCGAGTTGCGGAAGTCAGTTAGGAGAGCTCCCCTAGCTTTGGGATGGAAAACTTGCGCCCTGGATCAGGAGGCATTTAAGGTTATGATGGGAGACCCATTTGACCCTGTCGGATCAGCAGGAAGTGTAGCCAACCAGGTGATGGACCGTATCGCCAGAGCATGTGATGCGGCCATGCCAAGAAGAACTTTTTCCAATCAGCGTCCACCGGTCTATTGGTGGAACGAAGAAATAGCAAGGCGTCGTAAAGAATGCTTTCGGTTAAGGAGGGCATATCAAAGATCGAGGGGGAGGCGTGAATTCTCATTCCTACAACAGCAGTATAAAATTGCTCGCAATCACCTGAAGTCAGCGATTAAAAGGAGTAAGCATCTCTGCTTTAAAGAACTCTGCGCCGATGTTAATCGTGACCCCTGGGGTAGGCCATATAAAATAGTTATGGCCAAATTGAAGTATCTATACTCTCGGACACCGACATGCCCTGTACTCCTACAGAACATTGTGGCTACTCTGTTTCCCGAACAACAGGAATGTGACTATGAGGTTGCCCAGATTTTGGGAGAGAGGATTCTTCCTGTCACTGGCGAGGAGGTGTTGAGAGCGGCCGCTAGGATTGGCAACAACAAGGCTCCTGGTCCGGATGGGATCCCAAATGCGGCGCTTAAGTTGGCGGTGGGCATTCGCCCGGACATATTCGTCAATTTGTTCAACGCTTGCTTGAGGGAGGGAGTGTTTCCCAGTCGATGGAAAAGACAGCGACTGGTCCTACTTCCAAAAGGGACGAAACCACCCAACGATCCATCGGCTTATAGACCTATATGTATGCTGGATACAGCTAGGAAAATCATGGAGCGTTTAATTTATAATAGGATAGAAATGACCCTTGAAGAAGAGAATGGACTCTCGGAACAGCAGTTTGGTTTTCGCAGGGCTCGTTCGACACTCGATGCAATAGACATCGTTGTAAATATCGCTAGGGAGGCGATCCAGGGTATGCGTTGGAGAAGGGGCTCGAAGAAATACTGTGCCCTAGTTACACTGGACATAAAAAACGCCTTTAACTCTGCAAGATGGAACTGCATCCACCTCGAACTGGAAAGGATGAAAATTCCTGCATATATTCGAAAGATAGTGGTCGACTATCTCACTGATAGACATCTCGAATATACCACGAACATCGGTACAGGAAAGTACGATATCACTGGAGGTGTACCACAGGGTTCGGTCCTGGGTCCCCTGTTGTGGAATATCATGTATGATGGGGTCTTAAGGCTCCCATTTCCCGACGGCGTCAGGGTAATAGGCTTTGCAGACGATCTTGCGATAGTTGTGGTAGCAAAATTCACAGAGGAGATCGTACGGATTTCTAATGAGACAGTTGCCATGATCCATCGTTGGCTGACATCGAGGGGCCTTCAGCTTGCAGAGCAGAAGACCGAGGCGGTCTTGATTTCCAGCAGAAAGACTAGGGAGACTATCACCCTCGCGGTTGGTGACCATCAAATCACCTCGCAACCGTGCGTAAAATATCTGGGAATTTTGATCGACGACAGGCTGTCGTTTAAACAGCACCTGGAATATGCCAGTGACAAAGCTGCCAGGGTGAATGCTGCCCTGTCGAGAATAATGCCAAATTTAGGGGGACCAAGATTCCATCGGAGAAAACTATTGACCACCGTCGTCAGATCGGTCATGTTGTATGGTGCCCCTATATGGGCAGGCGCGGTGGAGACCAAATCATTTGCTCGTGGTATCCAGTCAGTTGGCCGACTAAGTGCCTTGAGAGCCATATGTGCATTTCGCACAGTATCAATGGATGCGGCAGGGGTAATAGCGGGAATGCTTCCCATAGATATCCTGGCCAGGGAGCGTCAAAAAAAGTATAGGCTCGTTAAAGATGACGACTATATCAACAACATTAAAGCGATTGAAACCCAGTCTCTTGGAGAGTGGCAACGTAGATGGGACCAATCGGGAAAAGGACGCTGGACGTTCCGTCTTATCCCGCTCATTGAACCATGGTTGGCCAGACAACACGGTGAAATTGACCATTACATGACTCAACTACTATCTGGTCATGGATGCTTCCGGGCATATCTACACCGTTTTGGACTGGAGGAAGACCCATTATGCCCGATTTGCAAGGACACCGCCGAGGATGTCGAACATGTTTTTTTCCATTGCCCACGTTTCCGTAGAGACCGCGAGGAGCTGGCAGAACAATTTGGAGAGAGTCCAACGCCGGAAAACATAATATCTCACATGTTGGCATCGGAGAGAGAATGGGTTGCAGTCAGAAGACTCTCCGTCATCGTAATGAGGGAGCTTAGGCGCTTGGAGAGGGAGAGAAACTGCCCATAAGACCATAGGTGAACAGGGATACCCTAGCATTGGTGGAGGAGCCTAGGCTAAGGCCTCTTCCTGTGATGAAATACCTTACGGTGGTCCCGCAGGAAGACTTTAAGGCCGCTGGACGTTAGGGAGGTGTTTTTTAGTGGGTAGGAATCCCACACTACTGTTGAGTACGGACTCACAGTGTCTTTTAAGAAGATTTTTCACCTACCCTCCGAGAAAAAAAAAAAAAAAAAAAAAAAACATACATACATACATACATACATACACACACACAGACATAATTCCAAAAATGGTATTTTCCGACTCAGGGAGGTCTAAAACGTCAAGATCTATCAAAATCTCGAAGTCGAAATTTTTGACGATTCCAATACTTCCCTTATACGAAGTATGCGGGAAAGTAAAAATTATAAAAATGCACTTTATAAAATTTAATTTTTATTGAAATATTTTTTTTTTAAAGTTCACTAATCTTTCTTTTAATTAATAAAAATCAATAATAAAATTACAATTAATTCTTGATTAGCGACTGATTAAGGGATGATTTCAGTGGAGAGGCCGTCCAGTGTCTCACACTACGCAGGGAATGGGAACTGACTGCGTACGAGTCGCCCTCCTGCATGAGGAGGTCAGTTCAGGCGGCGGAGTGGCATGGAGAGGGGCGAGCGGGGAGTGCAGAAGTGAGCGCTCTACTGCAAATTATTTCAAATAAAATACATATTATAAAAAATAAAATAAACAAATATTAATTTTTAAAATTAGTGGTGTTTTAGAATACATCTTAAATCGAATCAATAAGTTTAATTCTAATAATTCTATTAGATCAATAAGCTTAATTTTATTCAAAGATCTTAATGAAAATTTAAAAAAAAATTATAAATATATCAGTAAGAAGTTCATTAATGAAATTATCTTATTTTGAAAAAAAAAAAAAAACAAGGAGGTGGTGTATTAATGTAAATGGTTCAATTTAAATTTAAAATTGTTTGCCGAATGTAATATAATTTTAATTTAATGTAAATATATTTCATAATAAGTTGACCGGTGGCCAGGTCCGAACCGACCGACGGTTTGAAATAAATTAATTTCCAGCTACAGAAACAATTTCAAATAATTTTCATATATCTATTAATGTAATAAAAAACAGATATGGATACATAAATAATAAATATAAACATTTTTAATTTTATTTTATTTATAATATATATGCAAGATCAGGCTGTGACGTCATGCATGGCTGGATGACGTCATATAATTTTAAATAAAGAAAAAACTAATAAATATGATTTTTTTCGAGGATAAAACCAATACACAATGCATGATTCGTGGTGATATATAAAAAAATCTCCTTTGGTGTGAAAATAACCCTTTCCTTCCTATCGTCGATCGCTAATACTACCACTTCCGGTTTCCGGAATTGCACCAAAAGTTGATCAATTCATCCCACTGATGCATTAAGTAAATATACCAAATTTCATCAAAATCGGTTGAGCCGTTCAGGCTGTACACATCTATACGGACGGACAGACGGACGGACGGACAGACGGACAGACATCATTCTAAAAATACTTTTTTCTGTTTAGAAAATGCATGATTCGTGGAGATATGTAAAAATCTCTACATGTGAAATTTGGTGTGAAAACAATACCTCCCTTACTATCGTCGGTAGGTAAAAAAGAGGGTAAATGGTAAGAATTGTTCTTATCTTGGTTGGGATACGGTATAGTAAGTCTACATGTCATTTCGATGATATCGATGAGTTATGCTTTTCTTTGCTGTGTTCTTAGCAAATTACGTTAAACAATTCTTTTCTAGTATGAATTTCTATTTTAATTCTAAAAAAAATTTAGTAAGTAATACATTAGTTACATACCCAATTAACATTTTATATATCTCAACCTTCTTTGGTTCCAGTCTATTTTTCAGTTGGAGGAACTCTTTCCAAAATAATTTTTTATATATTCAAATTAATTCATAAATCTAGTCCAGTTTTTTCTAAATTTTTTCAATTTGGTTCTTATAAAAATAAGTTGACCTGTGGCCAGGGCCGAAGGTTTGAAGTAAATTAATTTCCAGCTACAGAAACAATTTCAAATAATTTTCATATATCTATTAATGTAATAAAAAACATATATGGATATAACATAAATATTTTTAATTTTTTTTTTATTTAGAACTAGCTGCTCAGAGCGCCTTCGGCGCTCTTCACACCTAGTCGGGGGCTCCGCCCCCTGTACCCCCGGGTGGTACATAGTATTTGGTTGAAAGTAGTAAAAGGTTTTCATCCATTTTGTTTCAATCCGTATATTACATAAAACATTCATTTCTTTTTGTGTTCTTATTCAAAATATATTTTTATTTAATCAGTAAATTAATTATATATTTTATTATTGTATATGGTATATATATGTATGTGGCTCAAAGATACTTGAAAGTTCTTGGCCGCAACAACCACATTTCTCCAATTGTCCCTATCCTAAGCCCTTGTCCCATCTCTCTTACGTCCCTTCCTACGCGTCATTGGTTTTCCAAGCGGACGTTTTCAAATCGGTCTCCCCACCAATATCTTTTTCCTCTCCCATTCTAGCCACGTGCCCTGCCTATCGCAGCTTTTTCCCTTTTATAACCCTAACTATTTCTGAAGATGCAGAGAGACCATGCAATTTCTTGTTATGCTGTCTCCCCCATTCCCCGGTGACCTCATCTTTCTTTGGCCAATAAATGCAGGGAAGAATCCTATTCTCAAATACTCTGAATCTACTCTCATCTCCCAGGGTCATAGACCATGCCTCCCACCCATATAATGCAACAGGCAAAATAATTTTTTTATATATTTCCTTTGATAATAATTTTGAAGAGATAAGCCTCTTTATTGCAAGATAACAAGTCGTTTCCCGATTGCAACCCCGATTTAAATTCTTCTCAAATATTATTATCCTTCGTGATTACATTCAATTTTTCTAAATATTCAAATTCTACATTTTGTATCTTAAGATTTTGTATGTTAATACTCTTCCTCTTTGTTACTAAATATTTTTTCTTATCACTATTAATTTCAAACCTCCATTAATTTTTCCTCGCTATCTGCAATTGCAATTTCCTAATCTCCTATTATATTTAAGTCGTCTGGGTAACCTAACATTTTACAATTGATTTCCGCATCTTATTCTTTCTTTACTACCTTCAAGACAAATTTGAAGATTAAAATTTGAAAAAGTTTATGCTGATCTATATTGAATCATGTGTATGTTTTACTAAAGTCTACAAATAATTAGTGAACAGAAATATTGAATTCGCAGTTTTTTTCCTAATATCTGTCATAATGAAAATATCTTAATTAATGTTGATCGATTTGGCCTGAACCCGCAATGATATCTCCTAATATTTCCTCCGCTTATGGTTCTTAAGTATTTTCTATGTTATAATAGTGAAATAGAGTAATATTTCTTGATCATTACATTTTGATATTTTATTTTCATTGCTAGATTATTATTGAATATTTTTAATTATAATAAAACTTGAGAAAATGCAAAAATAGAGACTTGAGACAATTTATAAAAATTAACGGTATAAAACTATAGATAAATTAACAATAGATACATTTTTAATAGTATTAATTTAAATTAATTGATTTATTTGTTTTTTTATTATTAAGTTCATTTATTAATTTTTTTAGATCATAGTTATTTTCCTCCCTTAAAAGAAACTTATCTAATTCTGTGGTGCTAGGGGATTTGAAAATTATATTAGTCGCAATATGAAGATTTCGCTTACAGTTTTTCTGTCATGTCCGACCTCCGTCCAACAGTTATTTCCCTCAAGTTTCTTGATTCTCTTAATCATGTGATCTATATATTTAATTTTTTTTGATTCATTGTAATAAAATTTAAACAAATAAAAATTTTCACTTTGTTAATTTATATAAATTTCAATTTACACTGATTGTGAGTGATACGCTTTGCCAATACTCTGAATAATTTGTGTATAGAAATATTGAATGTTCTTAGCGAGATTTTTTAACCTTTCACTTTCATATAGAAAAGAAGAAATATTCAAATATATAGAAAGAATAAATAAAAATTAAGTTAATATAAATATGATCTAAATATTTTATTAAATTAATGAAAATGGGAACTTTTAGAATAAATGATTTAATTGAATTGATATTTAAATATTAGAATTTAAAATAAAAAGGGAAATATTATAATAATTCTTTTATTGGGAATCGCTATGATAATTCATTGTTTGAAATAATTCCGCTAGGCCGACAGTGAGCCGCGAGCTGCTCTTGAATGAACAACACGGAGAATTATCTAAACTTTAAAAAATTAATTTCTGCGGTTATTGATAATATATTAATAAAATTTATAGCCTATGTTACTCTAGAGGTATATAAGAATATTGTGATGTAATTTCAAAGAAATCGGTTCAGCCAATTCTGAGTCTATAAAATAGTAATTTTCCGGACAGACAGACCGACAGACAGACAGACCGACAGACAGACAGACAGACAGACAGACAGACAGACATGAAAAATTCTAAAGTCACTTTTGGATTCTAGAGGTCATGAAACGCGAAGATATGCAAAAATTTTTAAATTCTGAGCAATGTGCAGACAAAAACCTTTTTTTATATATATAGAAGAAGATATATAAGACCAGGCCGTGACGTCATGAATGGCTGGATGACGTCATATAATTTTAAATTAAGAAAAAACTAAAGATGATTTTTCTCGAGGATAAAACCAATACAAAGTGCATGATTCGTGGTGATATGTAAAAAATCTCCACATGTGAAATTTGGTGTGAAAACAATTCCTCCTTTACGGTCGGTAAAAATTGTATAAAAAAATTGTATTTTGAGTTAATAGGTATGAGGAAACTGAATAGTTTATTATATTAGAGAACAGTTTTTATAATTTATTTTTAAATTTATCAAATTAAATTTTATTACATCTTGCTTTGAACTAAATCCTAATTCAAATAAATATTTCAATATATTAATAATAAATCTAAATATATTACTTATTCACGTGAAAAGACTACTCCCCCTTTTTCTGGGCAATTTGTTTTTAAATAGTAGGTAATGTGGCTTTCTGTAATAATGTTTGTAGAACGATTCATTTTTCAAGAAATAATTTATAATTTATAAATATACTTAAGTATATTTATTTATAATCATTTATTATCTAAATTTATTTAATTAGTAATTAGACGAATATTTTTTACTATTTCTACCCCTTCTAAGATCTATTATTTATTAATTCTAACGAGAACCGGTTCTAAGGGTTTGTGCGCCCCGTCAAAATAAAATTTGGCTCTCTTTCACATACAAATTATCTTTTCAAAATAAATAAAAATACTTTTTAAGGATTAAAAAGCATTTGTTAGTATAATTATTGTGTGTGTAAAAGCCATAATATTTCGTAGGTTTCATTATTTTTATTAGTAAATTTTTGTTTTTATCTTTTTTTTATGAATTCTAACTATACAAATAGTTTTCTTATAAATAACTAGTTGTACCATGTCACGTTTAGCTGTGGCACATTGTGGTTGAATAGAAGAGAAATCCTATACCGAGGATATCCATCGTCTCCTGTTTCTGTGTTTGTGGGATTGCCCATCAAATAATAGAATTGTTAAAAATTGTTAAAGTTTGACAGATAAACTAGCTATGAATGAGCAGTCATTTAATAATGTTTAATAATTCACTAATTATTCACTTATTCACTAATTTTCGGTTTTTATAAGTACGGTTTGGATAAAGGAAAATTATTTAATTAATTATTTTTTTAATTTTCATATATCCAAACTAAACTTATAAACCCCCCTCCAGAAAATTTGTGGAGCCCTCTGGTGGCCAAATAAATAAAACATGGTATCTAAATAGAATATTAAAATTTTAATTATTTTTTTTATCTCGTAAACTAGAAGGAACCGACAAATAAACAAATATTGCAAAAGGAAAGTTTCTTCTGAATTAAAAAAGGAATCCAAATCTATACATTATACATATGCTAAAGTGAATAATTACCATAGGAAGTAATAGGAAATATTAATGCAGATTCACGCCAAATCGAACTACATTCGATCCAATATTTTCGTTAATTAAAACAAATATTAGAAAAAAAACGCGATTTCAATATTTCTGTTCATCAACTATTCGTAGACTATCAAAGTAATGTATATGACTCTCTTTAGGTTCGGGAAAACGGTTTCAAATTTTACAAATTTTAATGGGAATTCCGAAAAAATTACCAAGTATGATTCGGATTTGTCTCGAAGGTAGTAAAGGAGTAAGACGAAAAAAATAATTTTAAATAAATTTTCAATTATTTTTTATTTATTTATACATAGAGTCTATGAAAAAATAATATAATTTTTGTATATAAATACAATATATTAATACAATAATAATACATTTACACAAAATTAAAATTTTTTCAAAAGATATTTATATTCAGGTGCAAACATACGTGCTCTATTAATTACAAGTGATTCAAAGTTTGACAAAATTGAACGATTTAAATAAAATATTATATTTAAAACTTCTCTATTAATAACAAAAATTTCAGTTGGCTCCAATGCTAATATTGTATTTCTGTAAGCAATTGTATCATCTAATATGGCTAATACTAGAATGTCATAATCCTTGAATGTACATATCTAGAAAAAAATAAAATAATTTAAATATTTGATGAAAAATAAATAAATTTATAAAAGTATTCATATTCAATAAAAAAAGATTGTAAAATTAATTGAATGGTTTAATTTTATTAATAATGAATACAAAATTCAATTAAAATTGTAAAGCGTACAAATAGCGAGAACTTATTTACACACCTATTATTTTTTTTGTTTATTTACGTTATATAACCTCAAAGATCTATTTCTGTTTGATTTTACAAATCATACTAAATTGATGTTTTGGTGAATATATTAAACTTATGGAGTTTTAATTATTTTTAAATTTAGTATATTTTAATGGGTTAGGTGAAGGATAGGCAATCACATATATACAATATCTCTGGTTGACTCGATTACTGCGCGTTGGCGCAGCGCCATCCATCGGTATTGTGGGGCATCACAATCTACTGGAGTGCTACACATTTCGCCTATCACATAAATGTTCAGTGGCGTCGAGCCGTAGGGGGGGGGGCACCTGCCCCCCTAAACATTGTGCAAAAAATAAATTTAAAAGTGATAAGTTTTCTAAGTAAAAAGTAAAAGAATATCTTTAAATTACGTATAAGTATAGTTTAAACGTTATGAATAAATAAATAATTTATTTTGTCAAAATTTTTCCCCGGGACCCCCCCCTGCCACCTCCTCCCCAACATAATAGATCACGCTACGTCACTGTAAATGATAGTCGTATTACTATGTTTTTCACGAAAATAATAGAAGAAGAAATTAATTAATTTTTTTCGAAAAGTGAAATTTAAATTAAAATAATCTAATGTTAAATTAATTGGAAAATTATATAAACCACTCGTCGGTGAATTTTATCATTATCATTGTGATTTTTTCTGTATTTAAATTATAAAACAAAAACAAAAAAATGATCTATCTATCTTTGTATCTTTCTGGCAATTTGACAATAACACGCTGAAAGAACGATAATGATTTAGCAACGATCTACTCATCGATCCAAATTTGCTGTTCTCCAGCATTGCATGGATTGGTCACGAAAACTAACCGATGACTTTTTGCACTTGGAACTGCCGTGGAAGATCTACTTTAGATGACTAGTCACAATTACTACAGAAAACTTTCTTTTTTTTCTGTCTGACCTGTTTTTCAACTTTTTTGGACTTTCAAGCTGCTCTTTATCATTGACGTCAAAAACACAATTTTTAAATCTCTGCAATAAGAATGCCACGCCGAGTTAGTTTCTGTTATCAGCAATGAAATATTAACTTAGTTAATTTGAAGATTCGAAAGTTAACTATTAGTCATTTTCCTTCATGTCAATACATCATTATATACGTTGAAAACACTCAGTCTTAAGTGTTACCCCGTGCGGATTAGTTTGTAACCTCTTAATTATTACTTGTTTTTATCAAGGAGCCACATATTTTCTAAGATATACTTTGAATCGTCCGAAAATTTGTAAATATAGAATGATAAATTGATGTAAAAGAATAGTTGAACAAAAAAAAGGGGGGGAATAGGGACATATAAACATATTACTCGAAAAATGAAAAAAACCGTATAATTAGAGATAAGTACTTTTTTCATAATTGTTCCATAACTCAAAACAAAAATTATATACCTGAGTTCCATAGTCGTTGATTACAGATAATGTGCCAGA
Organism: Labia minor; assembly: GCA_963082975.1. NCBI lineage: Eukaryota > Metazoa > Arthropoda > Insecta > Dermaptera > Spongiphoridae > Labia > Labia minor. The sequence continues at coordinate 17,206,664 of OY720349.1, read as the reverse complement.
TTTAACTATATATACATTTTTTAAAATATGACCTTTCATTATAAAAACTTGATTTTTGAAAAGAAATCGTTGTTCTACTTGAAAATTAAGTATTTCCAATTGTTGTCTAGTGATAGTAGAAAATTGTTGCACTTTTTTAATTGTTTTACTAAAGGTATTATTAATAATATCTCGTTTCATATTAGCTGAAAATATTATTTATTATTATTGACTGGTCAATCAATCAATGGTCTTGCAAACTACCCAAGGACTAGTTATAATTTGTAATAAAAATAATAAATGACCTCCTGTGCTCTTCACCAATATTTTGGTGTTCAATACGTAGTTTAGATAACATATCTGCTTCATCGCAGGTTCACATGTCATGAAATCACTTCAAGTTTGTTTGGTATTTTACGCAAGTGTCTTATGTGGACGTCTTGGGATACAAGGCGATAGTTCAACACAACCAACACCAGCGTCAGCATATTATAGCCGATCGATGTTATCGCTGCTGTAATTCGAGTCAGCAAAAAGTGGTGAAATAAAGTCCCTATCCTTCACAAATTCCCATCGAAAGATATTACACGGGGTTATATTTGGGGATGGGGCAAAGGTAACAATTCGACGCCATTGTCAATCAGTCAATCCAACATTGCTATAATTTCAGGCACACATATAACACCTGTAAAGTATGCCAAACAAACTTGGAAAGATTCCCTTTTTTTGGATATTTCATTCACACTGATATGTAAAATACTTATTTCACAATAAACTTCTAAACTGGGCATTTGAATGAAGAATAATGTTGTACTTATATATACAATATATATTTATTTCATAATTCGCTTATATGGCAAATATATGAAATTTATAATATATTGAATTGTTTTTTAATTAATTATAATTTTTCTTATACCTGATAATACAGTTAATATTGGATCATTACTCCAGAAATTATATGTTTTGATTCTAAAATATGGTTTTAATCTTTTTTGCAATTCATTTGGATAATGATACTTATTCATATACATGATCATTTTTTCCATATCTTTAACTCGTCGAAGAGCAATCTTATTATGAGCTTTATAGAGAAAATAGAAATAAACTAAAAATATAAAATTAAAAAAAATAAATAAATAAATAAAATGTGCAATTATTCAATCAATATAAATAACGATATATTAATATTTTACAGAAATTCAACAAATGAAATTATAGTTCCACAGTCTTATAAATCAATGGATAGAAAATAATTTAGATAAAAAATTGACAAAGTGGATTATTATTGATGAAAATTGATTATTAAATACTAAAATTATGATTTATTTTTAAGATCATAGGAATTTTTATTTTATTTATTTTTAATATATTTATTAATATTGAGTCTAGGAAAAAATTGTTTATATAGTGTGGTATATAGTAAAATTTAACTAGTTTTCTTGTGTGTGAAAATGAGTATATTTAAACCAAATGTTATTTTTTGAGTAGAACCATAATACCACCCACCATTAAAGAACTATTGTGGTATCTGATTTAAAAACTGAATCAAGTGGTTTTTAGAGGCTTTTTTTTGAATCTAGCTCAATTTCATTGAAAGAGTTCTGTGGAGACCTGTACCTATTATGCAATTCACTTTTTTTTCTTTAAATTATCTGACGTAAATACTTAATTTATCTATCTTAGAGTTATGAATCAATTTCCAGATCAACTACAAGTAGATCATGATTTCCTTCTCGTCCCACCGCACTTAAGTATTCTCTTTTTCAGCGTCAATTCAAACTCGGATACTTATTATGACTTAACATCCCTTATCAACGATCATTTATAGTTCTGATTTTTGCTCAAGATCCATTTTTATTCTCAGTTATGACATGTTTAAGAAAAGGCTCGATTTGATGCAGCGCATCAGGGATGTTTATTCGGCCTATCATCAGGAAACCATTGGTATTCTATTATAGCCAGCTTTGTTTAAACCATTTCATAGTTCAAAACATTAAGACGAAAAATAGCGAACCATTTTAGGGCAGCAGATTTTGATATAGTACTTAAATCGTACACTGCACACATATTTTCAAAATCTTCATATTATTGCTTTAATGATATTAAAAAAAATATGGCCCAATTTTTAATTATTTTTCTCTCTATTCAAACACAAACAGCAAAAGTACCAATTTTGAAAGCTACAAGACAATGTCACTTTTCCAACAATCTGTTCGCTGCAATTTGTTTTGCAAGTAACCTCAACTATCTGTAAAAACTTGGTGGAACAAGTGAGATTATCACCAATAATCTATGGAATAGATTTCATTTCGACTTAGGATTGATGGAAAAGTAAATAACTAAGCCGTTTATATTTAGTTCATTTGAGTCAAATAAGATAATATCTAACTACTCATAAAAGTAATAATAAATAAATAAATAATTTTCTGGGTAAAAATATTTTTGTAATTATTACTTTAAATCACAAAAACAATAAACTCAAAATGAAGAATCATTAAATTATATCTTATTTACTATAAAATCTATATATTTATATATTAAAATATTTTATAAAATAGTAAAAAAAATGTTAAAGTACTGAAAGTGTAGTAGTAGAATATTGAAGTGACCATTTTGACAAAGAATACAATACTTTTTTCAAAATCTGTTTGAAAAACATAATCAGGACAACTATTTGAATTCATTAATCTATAAACAAAAATTGAATGAAATTAATATTAATATTATTATTAATAAATAAAAAGAATTAATTGACTCACAAAAAGACAGCGTTGGGATAAAGAGGTTCTGCATTTAATCGAGTCACCCAACTATCCATATCTGCCTTATTATCTTTTCTATTATTTATATATGGAACTATAATAAAAACACATGCCATCCAATGAATATAACATAAAAATAACACTGATGAACGTATCAAATAAGTTGTTACAATACTAAAGTTATGTGCCTGAAATAATAATAATTTAAAATTAATCAATTAATAAAATTTGCTGAAATAAAAATATTAATAATTTAGATTATAGTTTAACCCATTATATATTACGAGGTTTGTTCAAAAAAGGTGAATTTTGAATTATTTCGAAAAATATTTATTTATTTATCATTATCCATTTTGTGTCCCCTTCAAAATAATTGCCCTGAGATATAATGCACTTATGCCAGCGCTTCTTCCAATCGTCGAAGCACTTCTGAAATGCACTTTTCGGTATGGTCATCAGCTCGTTCTTCGATTGCGACTTTATACCATCAATTGTGTTAAAACGCTTTCCTTTCATTGGTCTCTTCATTTTTTGGAATAGAAAAAATGGGAGGGAGCCAAATCTGGTGAATACGGTGTTTGAGGCTTGATGACGATCTTGTTTTTGGCCAAAAAAAACTCGAACAAGTAATGATGTGTGAGCTGGTACATTGTTGTGATGCAGAATCCATTATTTGTTTTTCCACAATTTCGATTGTTTGAACCATATTGATTCACGTAAACGTTGCATAACTTCCTTTTAGTATTCTTTATTAACAGTACCACCTGTTGGCAAGAACTCATGATGCATCACGCCATTGTAATCGAAGAAAACAGTGAGCAGAACCTTCACGTTTGATCGAACTTGGCGTGCTTTTTTAAATCACTTGTGCCACTTATAAACATTTTTATGAGACAAAATAGACACGCCGAATGCCCCATTCAACATTTTAAGTGCGTTGGAGAACTTTATTCCATTTTTAACGCAAAATTTAATACAGATATTTTTATCCATTTTTTAAATAAAAAATCAAAGAACACACAAAATGTGACTAACTTTTTCAGTTATCAAAAACAAGCTATTAATCCAAAATGGCTGATAATGTCAACATATGAGAAACATATGTGTACCAACATAACAAAAAAAAAAATCGGTAATCGAATGTGCACAGCCCGCGAAAATTCAAAATTAAACTTTTTTTTAACAGACCTGGTATTTAATTCAAAATTATAAAAAATCCTGACAAATTTTCTTTTAATTAATTATTGAATAAATTCCAAGGATTGAACTTTCCAAATTAGATTAAATAAAAATTAATAATCTATATAAATGTAACTAAAGAATATAATTAGATATTTAATTTTTTATAAAAATTTAGATTTCGTTGATATTATAGGATAGGTGAAATTATTTTTTGTTTTTTTAAAAATTAATATCGTACTTAATATAAATATATATACCTTTAAAATAATACTCAAATTGTAATTTATTAAGTAGAGTTTAAGTAATTTGAAGCACAATAAAAATTTACGAATTTGTAATATTGTATGCGTAAACATATCACGATATAAAATAAATAAAAACCCATTATATGGAATACATGTAATTATCAAAAAAAAACAATCGAAAGTTTTCCATTTATATCTAAAAAAATATAAATATTTATTGTATTTAGAAATGTTTTATATTCTGGGACTATATCCAGGAATATTTAAAACTAATGATTAAATGAAATAAAATTTTTCTTTCATTTTTATACAATTTATTATTATTTAATTTATTCTTTTATAAATAGAAAATTTTTAGAAATTGCACCGGTAATTGATAGATTACCTATAGAGGACACTTTTATATTAAAATCAACAAAATGAAAAGTTATGTCTTTATGCAATGAGAATAAAATTGCAATTGGCATACAGATACTACTTAATATTGAGGAACTAGCTAAATAGATAGAAACTTAATAAACTAAAATTTTTATGAAATTCTAAGGATCGTATTTTTATTTTAAATTTTTTTTTATTTTCAACGAACTTTTAGTTCGTTTATAAAATCTATATGTCTGTGTGTCTGTCGCCAAAAATTTTCGATATTTTTAAATTTTGATTTTGGATTCGAGTAGAGCTTAAAAAGTGTAATTCTAAAGTGGTCTTGGTTTTTTAAAATTCGGTTGGGAACATGGTCAAATCGGCGGTCAAAGTTGAAAAGTTCCCATACATTATAACTACTGTAATTAGTGTTATTATAATGTAAAATTGAAAAGAAAAAATGTTGACATTATTGTGTAAACATTAAAAAAATGCCCGGGAACATTAGGGAAATTCCCGGGATAATAATTTTTTATTTATAAATTATAAAAATAATTATAAATTAGCGATGATTTCAGTGCATCTTCGATCGTATCATTATAATTATAAATTATATTAATTATTATTAATTATTATTTATTATAAACTAGCTGATCAGAGCGCCTTCCAGGCGCTCTTCACACCTAGACGGGGGCTCCGCCCCCTGTACCCCCGAGTGATACATAGTATTTGGTTGAAAGTCTGTATGTAAAAGGTTTTCATCCATTTTGTTTCAATCAGTATAAGTAGATAAGACATATATTTGTTTTCTTAGAAAATATATATTTTAATTTAATCAGTAAATTAATTATATATTATTATTGTATATGTTATATTTATCTAACTCTGTGTCTATACAGTTTTCGAAAGTTCTTAGCCGCAGCATCCACTTTTCTCTAAGAGTCCCTATCCTGAGCTACAACCAAATCCTACCCTGTCCCATCTCTCCCATGTCCCTTCCTTCATTGTCCACCCACCTTGATCTTTGGTCTTCCACCGGATGTTTCCCAATATTTGCATGTGTCTGCATACATATCTACGTATATGATAACTGAACACTTAATAATAATAATAATAATAATGTATTAAATGAATATAATTGAAATTTTAGTTTTAATTGCACTTTTTTTTTGGTTTTTATTTTTATTTATTTTTATTGGAATTATTACAAATAATAATAATAATAATAATATACCGTTTAATACGTGAAAATAATAATAATAATAATAATAATAATTTATTAAATTAATATAATTGAAATTTTATTTTTTATTATTACATTTTTATTTTTATTTTTTACCGACCGACGATAGTAAGGGAGGTATTGTTTTCACACCAAATTTCACATGTGGAGATTTTTACATATCTCCACGAATATTTCTTAATTTAAAATTATATATAAGTCACCCAGCCATTCATGACGTCACAGCCTGGTCTTACATATATATTACAAATAAAATAAAATTAAAAATATTTATGTTATGTCCATATCTGTTTTTTATTACATTAATGTAGATATATTAAAATTATTTGAAATTGTTTCTGTAGCTGGAAATTAATTTACTTCAAACCGTCGGTCGGTTCGGACCTGGCCACAGGTCAACTTATTTTGTTAATAATTTATTTTTATTTTTTATTTTTTTTTGTTAATAATTATTACATTTTTATTTGTTCGAAAATTATTTCTACTTTATTAATTGTTAATAGTTATTACATTTTAATTAACAGTTTTCGGAATAAGTATATTCTCTTATTTTATAGAGATTTTTATTGTTTGTCTCAAAAGTCTACCTACAATATTTCATTACCATTGTATGATTCAAAATAAAATTCAAAATATTTAATAGGACATGACATGATCTTAGTATTTTTCCCATCCCAGAATATTTGCTAATATTACATGTTGGAGTTCCAATTACCTGCATATTTAATGGCAATTTCAATGCTGAATATACTTTTAAATAAAAAATTAAAAAAATTTGAAGTAAATGGAATTATTATACTTAATAAATCTATATATAAATTTAATATATATTCAAACAATAATTGAAACAATATAAATAAAACGATTCAATATTTTACTTACATTGTGATTTATATTTCTATTTTTATTACAACTGTTATTATGGGTATGTTATTTTTGACAGTTTAAAAAAAATTAAAAATATTTGAATTTGGAAAATTATATGTAGCGCCATCTGTCGATAGTTTTGTGACACTACAGACTTTTAGCAATATATTACTAATTAAATTAATTTTGGATAAATTAATTTTGGATTTAACTACACTAAAACCTTCCCTGGGATGCCCACAACAATCCCTGAAAGTTTCACCGTAATCGGACGGGTAGTTTTTGAGTCTATAAGAGACAGACACACAGACAGACACACAGACACACAGACATTGCCTTTTATATAGATAGATAGATAGATAGATAGATAGATAGATTATAAATATGAATAAAAGTTCGTTGATAGTAATGCTTCCTAGCACTCCCAGATGTTTTATCTTAATTATTATAATATAAACTCTATATGCTATGATGGGAAAGAATAGGGATTGGAGGATTGTGGTTCAGAATAGGGACACTTGGAGAAGTGTGGTTGCTGCGGCCAAGAACTTTCGAGTTCCGTAGAGCCACAGAGATAGATAGATATGCTACAAATGAATTAATAGATACAAATTATTTTTAATACGAGGGTCAATCATTTTACAGGAAAGAACTTCATTTCCACAAATTATTTTTTTTATAATTTCCCCCCTCCTTTTATTATAAATTTTTCCCAAAGATGTGATAATTTTTTTATTCCATTCTCTTAAAATGTAATGTTTTCACTTGGTTCATTTTAAATTGTTTGCCTTCTAGTGTTTCTTTGAGAGAAATAAGCTTGTGAAAATCAAACGAGAATAGGTCTGGATTGTAAGGTGAATGGATGTTCAACGGTTTTCAAGTACATTTTTACAAGTTTCTGTTGATGCTTTTTAATCTTATTTCAGCAAACTTGGAACCCAAAGTGTTTTTTATAATCAAACATTATATAGCTTTCACCGAATTTCAATCCTGATTAATAAGCTCACGAAATGGGATATGTTTTCAAAAGTCATGCTGGTGTGATGACGTCGGGGATGCGTGATTTGTAACACATTTACCTCCTTCCACCAAATCTTTACTCTGGACAATATAAGGATAGTTTTCCAGAACGCTGTCGTAAATATTCAGCTGGTTTAACGATTTCATAGACGAGTAACTTTATAATGATGAGTCTCTACGTGCTACTAAATCAAACACGACTCAAGTCTTCTGATGTGGTTTCCCCCTCTAGGTATCCCCACTTAATGATTATAAGTTCTCAATCACACACACATATACATCCCAATGCTCAACCACTAAAGGCTCTTTTATATATTTGAGGGACCCTCGTAGTCTGCCTAATATGTCTTATTTTATCTTTAGGAAGACAAGAGTAGTTTTACCAATGGATGACAAAGAATGTACCTCCTAGTTTGGTTAAATATTGTACATTATTTGGGTATTAAAAGAGGATATTTTTTTAATTCTAATTAAGTAGCTGGAAAACTAAAGATGACAGGTTGGGTTAGGCAATATATCCAGGTAGTTGGAGGAGTGAGAAAGAATGTCTGTCTGTGCTCATTAACGCATCCGAGGGTCTTTCTATTGGAATTCCTCCTTCAAATCTGAAAATTAACCTTCTTCTGGATTTTGACTAAACTAAGAAGAGTTATGTCAAATAATTTCATGAAATCAAACAATATCAAAAAGTTTTAATTCATGGCTTGGGAAGACATTTCTTTATTTTTAAATAGCTGGTATATAAATGAATCGTATCGCCCTGGAAAAACCCCTACTATAACTGAAATTTGATTTTTACCGACCGACGATAGTAAGGGAGGTATTGTTTTCACACCAAATTTCACATGTGGAGATTTTTACATATCTCCACGAATCATGCATTTTCTTAACATAAAAAAGTATTTTAGCATGATGTCTGTCCGTCCGTCCGTCTGTCCGTCTGTCCGTCCGTATAGATGTGTACAGCCTGAACGGCTCAACCGATTTTGATGAAATTTGGTATATTTACTTAATGCATCAGTGGGATGAATTGATCAACTTTTGGTGCAATTCCGGAAACCGGAAGTGGTAGTATTAGCGATCGACGATAGGAAGGAAAGGGTTATTTTCACACCAAAGGAGATTTTTTTATATATCACCACGAATCATGCACTTTGTATTGGTTTTATCCTCGAGAAAAATCATATTTATTAGTTTTTTCTTGATTTAAAATTATATGACGTCATCCAGCCATTCATGACGTCACAGCCTCTTGCATATATATATATATTATAAATAAAATAAAATTAAAAATGTTTATATTTATTATTTATGTATCCATATGTTTTTTATTACATTAATAGATATATTAAAATTATTTGAAATTGTTTCTGTAGCTGGAAATTAATTTACTTCAAACCGTCGGTCGGTTCGGACCTGGCCACAGGTCAACTTATTTTTTCATGTAACTTAATTCAAAGCAAACACAGGACCCTACGATAATTAAAATAAGTATATTAAAATGATAAATAGCAACCTTAGAGAAAAAAAGTTGAGTATTGAGCTAAATGGCTTAATACTCATACCAATTTCAAACATATCACCCTTGAGGAAATAATGAGATTAATGGTTTAAAGTGTCATCTATTGGTGCACTTTTATCAGATAATAGTATTTACTTATAATTAGAATATGATATAGTTATGATCTATTTTAATACATAATTTAAGTAATTAGAGTGAGATTGAGGGCAATGAGATAAAACTAAAGCAAATGATAAGGGAACTCTAAGTAAGAAGAACATTAAATTAGATGGTCAGAATTTATGAGAAATATTGATTCGAGATGGAAGTGGATTTAGGAATATTGTGCCACTATCTTTAAATTATTAAATATAATTTTGTTCAGGTGTACACTACACAACTTATAAAAACCAACCAAAAAAAAAGAATATAGATTAATCGTAGTAAATGCGAAAATATAAACATATTTAATTTGATTATAAAATATGATTATATTTTACAAAAATTAAAATTGAAAATTTCATTTAAAATCAGAGTATTCCTACTTCTTTGACAAATTAATACGAGGTTTATTCAAAAGAAAAGGTGAATTTTGACTTATTTCGAAAATGATTTATTTATTCATCATTAGTAGAAGTATACCTTATTTTTTGTTTTAAATACAAAATCGAAGAACTCACAAAAACGTGACCAACTTTTTCAGTTGTCAAAAACAAACAACTAATCCAAAATGGATGATAATTTCAATATATGAGAAACATATTTACCAACAGAACAAAAAAATTTCGATAATCAAATGTAGACAGCCCGCGAAAATTAAAAATTCACCTTTTCTTTTGAACAGATCTCGTATATAAAAAGATTTCAAAATGTTACAAAAAAGTATTAATTAAATTCAGGTTCCTTTTGTTTAATTTCTTTCTAATTTGTCATAAGATAAGGGTTTTCTTATTTTTATAATACAATATAGCCATACCAATGGTGGACTAAATGCGGCTAATATTTAATATTTTTTCATTGAATTCCTTTAAATGATCCAAGATATAACTGATATTTTGTAAATTCAGATTTTTATATTTATTTATTTATTTTATTATATGTTTAGATATTTTACACTTTATATGCCTTATGATATAACGTTTTTTAAAAAATAATTATTATTTTGTATTTTGACAGTGGCGCAACAAGGATTTGATCCTGGGGGGGGGGTTGACTAGCCGCTCCACCTTCCTAAGGCGGGGTCCCCCCCCCCCCCGGCTCTCTCAAAGACAAATTTTCATTAAGATTTTTTTTATATATTAAATATTTTAAAAAGTTTTGTAAATGAAACACCGATTTTACAAAATCTGGCAAAAAAATTTAATTTTGTATTTTATTTACTCGTATTCACAGTTTTAGAAATAAAATATTTTTTTCTAGCTATAAGTAAATTATTTTAGCTTTCCTCATTGAAAATTTCACAATCTTCTAGTAATCTTATATTAACTCTTTTGTTTTTTATGATTTGGGAGAAATAATAAAATAATGTTTTTATTTCTTATATTAAATTCTGTACGAAAAAAAGAGCAATTTTTATTTTTGTTAAAATTTTTTTAAAATAAAATAAACTTACTTATTATACAGTAAGTTATACTTTGAGAATTTTTTTTTTTTCAAATAAAAAGGAGGATTATATTTTTTATTTTCTATTTGTAATATAGTACATAATATACAGCAATTTTAATTTTTTTTCTCTCCTGGGGGGGGGGGGGCTAAAACCCGGGGGGGGGGGGGGGTTGCGCCACAGTATTTTGAAATATATAACTCAAAAAAAAAAAGATAAAATAGAGATAACATTTTTCTTACTTGAACATATATTTAGGTCGTAATATAAATGTTTTATTATTTTCACAATTAACGCCAGTTAGAAAATATCGAATTAAATGCATTATTAAAAAAAAATCAAGAAATACGAGAAGGTAAAAACGATAATTTATATGTCTATAATCATCACGATACCGAGCAAGATGGAGTTGAATTCCAGCAGCAATTGTCAATTCATAAATGAATATTAAAACATAAATCCAGGAAAGAAAATAACTGAAAAAAATACAAATTAATCAAATAATTTAGAATCAATATATTTTCAATCAAAATATTTTTTAATTTAATTATTTTCCACTAATTACTATCTCGTAAGAGATAGTATTGCGTTCACGAAAATTTTCGATGTTGAGATTTTGATGTTTTTATACGTTTTGAAGGTTCATGAATCATTTTCACTAAGGTTGAGAAAAATGTCTGTGTGTGTGTATGTATGTAGACAAGATTACGCAAAAACGGTTTGAGCTAGATTGATGAAATTTGGTACATGGGCATTATTCAAAATTCATAGTTTTCTATCAACTTTTGAGAAATGTAGCTCAACCGGAAGAGGGTCATTACTTACAACGTTTTGATTTTTTTTCCTCTAAAGTGGCCGTAAAAATAAAGATATATGTTTGATAGTTTTTCACATGATTAAAAATTGTATAAAACTGCTATATGTAGAATTTCAGCTTGATTGAATCGCTGAAAGTACCGGAATTACTTTTTTAACATTGCAAATCACACGCCAACACGTGACGTGGTGCCATCAACAAAGAGCCAAACATGCGCTGGTTTAATAAATATTATTTATTAATTTTAATTAATAATTTATAATTAATTAAATTTAATTTGAATAGAATATATGCTATTTAATTCAATTCAAATTGCGAGATAGTCGAGTGGAGGCACTCCAGCTTATTTTAATTGTTTAAATATACCTAATTATGGTAAATATTTAAACTCTTCAACAACATGAAAAAACAAATATGTGTAGGTATTAGTAAAACAAATAAAAAAAATATAATTTTTTTTTAAAACACGCTTTTATTTAAATGTACTAAAAAGAATAAAATAATTTCTCCATATACATCACGATTTCCAATACAATGAAATGTCTTTCGTATTCTTTTCCTCTCCCTGCATGTTTGGCGCCAACGGTTTCATTTTTTAGATATGATTAATTGTAAGGAAATCGTTGTGTGTGTGTGTGTGGGTGGAGAAATTATTTTCTCTTTTTAGTGGATTTAAATAAAAGCGTGTATTTAAAAAGGTTTTTTAATATTTTTTTTATTTCATAATTTTTAGGCTGGACAGAAATTTCGCCCGGTTTATGATTTCAGGTTATAGTGTGAATGTTGAAAGAATTATAAAATAGTTTTTGAAGGTGCGTATGCTTTACGATGATTTGAAAAGAAAAATATTTATTATTATGAAAAATTAATTATTTATAAAATATTCTTCATTATTAATCATTTGAAATATTTAAATAGTTTTAATTTTATTCAAATGAATTTATAATTGGAATTTAATTAAATTTTGTTTAATATAAATTTTTTATTTTTATTTTTTAATTCACAAATTTTAAAAATCCGTATTTTTTAAAAATTCAAAATATTTCTTTTGGATTATTGCAGTGTCATCGACTTTCAATATACGTTTTAAATTTGAGCTAGAAGTGGGTCACATTCACTTTACAAGATTTGACGACAGGACACGATGTGAAACTAAATAAAAGTGTGTAACAAACAAAAAAGTTTCATACTTACTTCATTTTACTAAAGGGATGAATGAAAAAATTCCCTTTATTTAATAAATTCATATTATGTTTATATTGCTTATGAAATGCCTGTATACTTTTTAAATAATATTTATATTCAAGATATCCACTCCAGATAATACAACATGTTTTCATCCAAAATATTATACGCGTCTTTAATGAAGCGTTGATTGGAATAAAAGTGAATTTATTGTGATTATCATTTGTACTATGATAACACTGATGATCAGTAATGAATGATTTCCGATTTCTAAACATTTTTCTAATATTATGTATATATAATACCAATATTTTAAAAAAATGAATAAATAAATACTTAACTTTCTTTAAGAATAAAAACAAATTAATTAAAATATTTACATTATTCACGGTCATGTGGATTATTTTATAAAATATAATTTAGAATAATTATAGAATACTAGCTGTTCCCTGCATCATATGCTGCCACAGCGGCATAAAGCTCTTCTTTAGGCCCGATTCACACACAAGTGGCGTATGGCACTGGCGTGGTTCTGGCGTGGAACAGGTTTGTTAATGTAATTGCGTTAGCTTATGACTCAATACACACAGATATGGCGTGTTGGAGGCGTGGAAAATGGCACGAAGACCACTCCACTCCGACGCCACCGGTGGCTCGTAGGACTGGCACGCCACTTCTAGACCATTTCATTATTCATTTCAACTTTTTAATCAAATTTTATATTTTGCCAGCATTTAATTTTAAAAACGTGTTTTTTGTGTTAACATCATTGTTAACGCCTCTCTCTGATTTTGATTTATTTATTTAATGTCAATTTATTTTTATATAATTTTTATAATTTTTTCTTTCATATATATATCTTTATATATACGCCTCTCTCTGGTTTTGATTTATTTATTTAATGTCAATTTATTTTTATATAATTTTTATAATTTTTTCTTTCATTCATCTTTTCTTTATATATATATTTTACTAGCTGATCAGAACCACGCCAGAACCACGCCAGTGCCATACGCCACTTGTGTGTGAATCGGGCCTTAGAGGGACAGGCGGCTTCTAACCGCACGAAATTGATTAATAATAATAATTTATAAGAAATTTTATTACAAATAGTTACAAAACAACACAATGTTTAAATATCAAATTAATAACTTTATTCAAATCGTCATAATATTTTTTATTTTTTTTTTTTTCAATATATTTAACCCCTCAAACCGGGAATTAAATTTTCCTATGCCAGCACTCCGGCGAGAATTAAATGAGCGAAAAATGCACTTTCTTGCACTCGTACGTAAAATAATTAATATCTCATAAACTACTCAACATAAATTTGTGAAATTTTCAAGAGATGTCAAGGAAAGATGTTTCTTTGTATACAAAAAATTTAACCAGCTTAGCTTACCTAGAAATTGAGTTCTGTGTGATCAATGTGATAAATTTTGAAGCAACCGGATTCAAAGCATGCCTAAAATAATTAATATCTCATAAACGACTCAACATAAATTAGTGAAATTTTCAAGAGATGTCAAGGAAAGATGCTTCTTTGTATACAAAAAGTTTAACCAGCTTAGCTTACCTAGAAATTGAGTTCTGTGTGATCAATGTGATAAATTTTGAAGCAACCGGATTCAAAGCATGCCTAAAATAATTAATATCTCATAAACGACTCAACATAAATTAGTGAAATTTTCAAGAGATGTCAAGGAAAGATGCTTCTTTGTATACAAAAAGTTTAACCAGCTTAGCTTACCTAGAAATTGAGTTCTGTGTGATAAATGTGATAAATTTTGAAACAAACTATTTCAAAGCATGCCTAAAATAATTAATATCTCATAAACTACTCAATATAAATTTGTGAAATTTTCAAGAGATGTCAATGGAAGATGTTTCTTTGTATACAAAAAATTTAACCAGCTTAACTAGAGAATTGAGTTTTGAAGACTCGAAAAAAACAAAGTTTTTTCTTCTTTGAAAAAATATGTGTTCGAAAAAAAACAATAAAAAAGTGGAAAAAGAGAAAGTGTAATTATTGTCGTTTTAAAAATGCAAAAATTTTCAAAATTAATCGAGAGATGAGATGGCAGAGATATGCATATTTATATAAACGCTGAAAGCCGGCGAGTACGTACTCGGGTCCCCGGCTTGAGATAATAACAAAACAAAATTTTAAAAAAATGAAGTTAGTAACAAATTAATAATTTTGATAGGTTTCTTTTTATGTTTATTATGTTTAATAAATTCTCTTTTATGATCAAAAATTAGATTATTTCAATTTATATTTCAAATTTTTTTTATTTTAAATTCAATAAAAGTTGTAAATTGTAAAATTCTAAATTTGTAGCTAACTTCATAATGTTACAACATTATTTACATACATACGTTTATGGTCTGTGATACATACATAGGAAATTATATATAGAATATATTGATTATAAAAATGACTAAATCAACCGGCAAAATCAATTTATTGAATGAAACATTCACATAATTTCGCAGAAATGACCTTTAAACTGACCTCCATGATTCTATTATCTCATACAAATAGATTACTTTCTTTGGGGATGCCTAGTCATTAGTCTTGTCAGGGGTCAGCAACCTGCGACTATTTCAATATCAAGTGTGCCTCTCAAGTTCCATGCAAATATTAATAACTATATTATTTTATTTTCAAAAATCAAAAGATTATATCACAAAAAAATTTATAAATGCAAACACAAATAAAACACTCACTAGAGAACAGTTTATTTGTTTTAATTTAAAAATCGAATTTATAAGATACTTAAACTTAATCAAATACCATAATATTGAAACAGTAATGTTAATGGCTCTTTAAAAACTGAATAATTGTTTTACGCTTACAAATCAATTGAAATTTCTGATTACTGGACCAGTCATGGGCGTTCTTATGGATGAAATCACGTTTAAACACAAATGGCTAAATTTCTACTTTCAATTTCATATTTCAAATTCAATTTTATTCTTAGTGTTATACGCAGTGGTGTATTGGGGGGGGGGGGGACGTTCCCTTAACTTTTTTCAGAACCGGAACGCGTTCCAGTACTTTTTCATGTTCAGACAATCCCACTTAAATCTACTGTTAGAATTTCTTTTTTTCTGTTTGTTAATATTTTGTATAGTAAGAATAAGAAAAAATAAAAACTTAAATGAGAAAAAATAGTTAGCTGAAAATTGCTTCCACTATGCGTTCCCTTACTTCTTATTTTACCAATATATAACTGGTTATACGAGAAAATATGAAAAATACAATATCCAATGTGAAAATATTTAACTAAATATTATATAAAAAAACAAAAAAACCTACATTCTATGCTTTAAAAGAACCTAATATTTTTTTAAATAACCAATTATTAAAATTCTTTAATTTCTATAAAAAAAACTTTAATTAAATATGATTTTATAGTTAATTTTCTCTATTGTTTTTGTTTATTGATTTTTTCTTTTTATTTATTTAATGAATTACTGAAAAAAACTTCATTCTTTATGATATGAGTTGGAATATAACTACTAGAAAAATCTTGCTTTACTTGATACAATTGGCTCATAATTAATATTCTAATCAAGTCTGTGAAAAAAACAATATTTCCTTTTCAATTACTTCTTAATTTTACTTCTTATTTAAAATAATACAAAAAATGTAAATCAGTGTAAATGTTAATGAAAATTTATAATGTTGAAATGTTTAAATAATAATAATAATAAATAGGTAAATTTTAAGAATTAAAAAAGTACATAACAGATAATATATTTACACAAGTCTATTATTATGAATATTTTTTCATCATACAAAATTGTTTGAAGAGGTTCAATTTTTCACTTTTAAGTGAAGGTAAAACGCACGCAATATCCCTCGCACATTCAATGGGTCATATCACCCCTTCGACACATTTTTAGATAAAGACTTGCAAATAGTAAACACTAATGGATAGGTCAATAAATAAGACTTAATATTAATTTTAAAGAATGTGCAAAAACTTATACTTAATACATTTAACTTGCAATAATTGCAAAAGCAAACAAATAAGATGATGAAATTTCGCTTGAGTTGAGCAGACAAAACAAATCCTTCTTGCACAAGGGTTCGCTTATAACCAATGTAGACCTGCTTCATCTGGTCGCATCGGTAGCTACTATCATTCCACAAACCAAGAAGGTTAGTTTTCGAAATATAAAAAATCTTGACATTCTCGCAAATTTGAATTAGATTAATTAACTTATATTATATTTAAATAAAAGTTAATTAATTATAAATTAAAATTAATAAAGATATATTAAACCAGCGAGTGTTTGGATCTTTGTTTATGGCACCACGTCACGTGCTGGCAGTCGTGTTAAAAGATTAATTCAAGTACTTTCAGCAATTCAATCAAGCTGAAATTCTAAATATAGCAGCTTTATACAATTTTTAATCATGTGAAAATTTATCAAACATATATCTTTATTTTTACTGTCAGTTTAGAGGAAAAAATATGAAAACGTGGTAGGTACTGGTCCTCTTTCGAATGAGCTACATCTCTCAAAAGGTGATAGAAAACTACGAATTTTGAATAATTCCTGTGTTCCAAATTTCAATATTCTAGCTCAAACCGTTTTTTCGTAATCTTGTCTACACACACTCACACACAGATATTTTTTTCAATCTTAGTGAAAATGACTCAGGGACCTTCAAAACGTATAAAAACATCAAAATCTCTGTCGAGATAATAAAAAATTCAAAAACTTAGTCTCCGACTCATCTAACCAAAAGAGATATGAGAGATAGGTATGTTTTTATTTTTGTAAATTTTAAACAATCTATAGTTAAACCCTTTTTTAATTTATAGATATAAAATACTTCTATATATAGGTATCGAAAAGTAATCCTATATTATCAATTATAATTAAAAATATTATCAATTTATTTAATAAAAAACCTAATCAATTTTTATTTATTTTTTTTCTTCCTTTTTGGCCATTTAAAGATTTTTCTATTATTTTATTATCATATCGTAAGGTTATTGGCCGTATATATAATCATTATTATCTATGAAACAACTCAATGGAGAAGATGCCCAGTTAGTATTATGATATGACCTCATAAATCTGTCTTTATTATTATTATTTTTTTTTTTTTACTCACAAAATAAAAAACTAAATAAATTGACTATTTTCCACAAGGAGTTTTAGATTCTTTTTGTATCAAATACGTGACTTGGACTACAAATAAAGCCGCGATCTCGCTCCCTCCCACCCACCCTTACATCTACACACGGAATATATGTTTCACTCTTGTCTATAGTAAAATATAAACATGAGAAAATTATTATAAAAGAACGTTCCTTTCATTGAAAATGAGTCAGTCATTGATTCGAGTTCTCGTTGCATTTGAACATGAAATTTTTTTTGGTAAATAGGAAATTATAAAATAATAAAAAAAAATAAAATATTGATTATATTTATATTATGTTTGTTTTTTTAGGGATTTTTGTTAATATTTTGTAGTATTGGTTTACCTGTAATTGTTGGATTTTGTAATTTAAATGATCTTCGTAATCGTGTAAAGGATGCATGTAAAATATATAAAAGAAATTTAGATTATACAACGAGAAAATTAATTGAACAAGTTTTTGTTGAAGAGAATGGAGAACATCAAAAATCATTTGAGAAAAATGTTCAAATAATGGGTGAGTTAATTTATTTTTAATTTTTCTTCTATCTTTTTCTTTTTTTATTTATTTATTTGCTTCTTTTAAATGAAGAACCTGGAACACCGCTATCGCTCGACCCTTTAACAAATTTATACAATTTATTATTATAAATTTTAAAAATTTTACAATTTTTTAATTATTTATTACAATTGTTAAATGGGTTTTCTAAAAATGACCCATCAAGAATTTGTTTCCTAAAATGGTACAAATTAATTAAATAAACTTGATTTTCATTTCAAGATGAAAAATATTTTCAAATTTTTTGGTAAAATATTTGATCCCTTATATATATATATATATATATATATATATATATATGTTGTTATAATTAGATTGATCAGGTTTAATACTTTTCAAAACTGTTTCGACCACACCCACACAAGGAGTACTACTGATAATAATATAAATTCTGAAATTATATTGACACATGTACTTGTCTATATTTAAATAAGAAAGGAGGTAATAATTTTTTCTTTTTATTTATAATAATCAAATATGATTTATATTATTTATAATTTAATCTAAAAAACGTTTTAATTAATATAATTTATTTCATATTATTAGATCTAATTTATTCAACAATATATTTGAAATAAGATATTCTTTAATTATCATTTTAAATGAATATTAATTAAAGAAAAAAATTATTTTTAATAAGTTTCTTCCTTTATAATTGTTCATATGTATTATATGTTGCTAACTTCACGAATATTTTTTTTTTTTTGTGGAGAATGGTAAATATATTTCGTAATTTTATTCTAAACTATTATTAAAATAAATATTTTTAATTCTAATTCGAATTTAAATTCAAATTTTTAAATATTTTAAATATAAAAAATTATTAATACAATATAATTTAATAAAGTATATGACGGAAGGCAAATTGTGTAGTCGGTGACGTCATTTAAAATTACTATTTTAAATTAAGAGAAAAACATTATAGATAATTTTTCAGAAGGCTGAAACCAATTCAGACCAATTTTTCTTTATAACAATACCTCCTTTACTATCGTCGGTCGGTAAAAATTAAATTTCAAAACAATCCTTAGAGTGATTTAATATCTCAAAAATATAGAAATATATATGTAATCAATTTTTACTAGTATAATAAGATAAGATATATATATATATATATATATATATATATATATATATATATATATACATATAAATATTTCAACCAAACGAATCCAACAAAATTTATTCAAATCAATAAATTATAATAAAATATTTTTATTTTTGAAATTCTAGAGAGAACCATCACACCAACTATAATTTTCATTAATTCATTCATTTTAAAATCTAAAACAAAAAATTAATTGAAAAATTCCTTAAAAAATACCATAAAACATGGACGATTATATAAATAAATATATAAGAGTGTAAAAATTTAACTTTAATAATACAACTTCTATGGAGACTAATAGAATCCGCTGTTAATTGTTTGTATTTACTTTTTTATTTCATAAAGAAATTTTGCCATCGACCCACCGGTCACGTCAGGTTCTATCCACCCTATTCAAAGCTCCATAAATCCTCAAGAGGTCCTTTGGGAATTCCTGCTCTAATAATTAATCATTTTTACTATCTCGCCAGAGATAGTATTGCGATCACGAAAATTTTCGATGTTGAGATTTGTTGATATTTTTATACGTTTTGAAGGTTCCTGAATCATTTTCACTAAGGTTGAGAAAAATGTTTGTGTGTGTATGTGTGTGCGTATGTATGTAGACAAGACATTGAGCTAGAATCATGAAATTTAGTATACGGGCATTATTGAAAATTTGTAGTTTTTTGATCAACTTTTGAGAAATGTAGCTTAACCAGAAGAGGGTCATTACATACGACGTTTTGATTTATTTCCTCTAAAGTGACCGTAAAAATGATAGTTGATAGTTTTTCACATGATTAAAAATTGTATAAAACTGCTATATATAGAATCTCAGCTTGATTGAATCGCTGAAAGTACCAGAATTCATTTTTTAACACTGCAAATCTCACGCGCCAACACGTGAAGTGGTGCCATCAACAAAGAGCCAAACATGCGCTGATTTAATAAATATTATTTATTAATTTTAATTTATAATTTATAATTTAAGGAGGCAGCTAGCCGAGCGTGTAGCATAACAATTTTCTACACAAGAAGTCGGCGTTCGATTCCAACTAAGAACAAATTTTTCTAATAAAATTCAATTTAACATCAGCTGCCTCCGGCTCCAGGAACTGTGAGTTCCTGGTTCTATACATGCGGAAGGCAACGGGAAACCACGGCATTAACATTCCCAAGAAAAATTATCATGGCTGGGCAGCTTCTAAGGCTATCCTAGTCATGATGATAGTCAAACTCCAAAACGGAGACGGCACCTTAAGAAGATATTTAATTAAATTTAATTTAAATATAATATATGTGTTAATTAATCCAATTCAAATTGCGAGATAGTCAAGTGGAGACACTCCAGCTAATTTTTAATGATATAACCAAAAATAAAAAAAATAATATCAAATTTTAATTTTAGTAGATCACTGATATTCAATAAAGAGATAGCAACGGTTATTTTATTTAATTTTTTACTTTTTTAAGATTGCTAATACTAATAAGGTATAAAGATGGAAGAGATTTATCAAGGAAGAGGAAAATTATGAATACTGTACCTGTGATGTGAGTTGGTGGTTCCATGCTTTATTAAGGAGCACTATTTGTTATCCCAAATCTTCCTTCCATTGTGCATTCTAGTGAGGTCGACATGTCTCCAAACCTACTTACCTCATTCAGGACATTTTTTTAAATTTTTATGTTGGCACTTCCAGATGGGACCTATTGAACAAATAAATCATGGATTCATGAGTAAGGGGAGAGTTTGAACTCATATTTTAAATGCTTGAGCTACTTAAAAATTTAATGGGAGAATATTTTAATATGCTTTAAAATATTTGTAATTATATCTACTCCTTACAAGTACAACCAGGGGGGGTTTAGGGCTTTACCTCTCCCAGAAGAGAAAAAAAATTCAAATTGCTATATATTATGTACTATAATTACAAATAGAAAAGAAAAAATATAATCCATTTTATTTAAAAAAAAATTCTTAAAGTATAACTTAGTGTATAAAAAATAAGTTTATTTTATTTTAAAAAATTTTAACAAAAATAAAAATTACTTATTTTTTCGTACAGAATTTAATATAAGAAATAAAAAAAAATATTTTATTATTTCTCCTAAATCATAAAAAAGAAAAAAGACTTAATATAAGATTACTAGATGATTGTGAAATTTTCCAATTTGACTATTATTTAAATATAAAATAAATAAAAATATTACTCAAATTCTAAATATTTTTTATTAATAATACATTAATTGCTAATTTCATAAAAATAATGAAGTGAAGACTAATTTTTTCAAAAATCCTGCCACTACGGGCGTTCGAAAAGCTTTCGAAATAGTAGTTTTTTTATAAATATCTCTTTTATTATTAAGTTTACGTAAAAATGAATATAATGAAACTTTTAGTAAATTCGATTCCCTATTAATTTAATACGATAGTATGATAATTCTCATAAAAATCGGTATTTATTGAGAAAATTAATAAAATGTGCTTTGACACCTCTTTAAACTACCCTTACTTATATGGTCCGATCTTGTCCAAAAACAATCCAATCTCCGCCCATCATACCCAAAAAAAAACATCTAAATATCAAATTTCAAGACAATATCTCATTTTGTTTAGACGTAATCTCGGTAACGAACGGCCGGCCGGTTCAAAAATTTTTTTTTTGCAGTTTTGGATTCAGAATCGTCTGAAAAGTGGAGATCTCAAAAAATCTTGGAGCAAAAATTTTCCGACCATCGTATAAGCTATCCTCATTTTATGAGGAAAGCTAAAATGATCTACCTATAGCTGGAAAAAAATATTTTCTTTCTAAAACTGTGTATACGAGTAAATAAAATACAAAATTAAATTTTTTTGCCAGATTTTGTAAAATCAGTGATTCATTTACAAAACTTTTTTAAATATTTAAATTTAAAAAAAAATCTTAATTAAAATTTGTCTTTGAGAGAGCTCGGGGAGGAATCCATAGGAAGGTGGAGGGGCTAGTCAACCCCCCCCCCAGGATCAAATCCTGGTTGCGCTACTGCAAGTTATGGATCCATTTCTTAATCTATAAGTACACTTATATGTCTCTAAAAGAATACCTTAATTTTAACGATTAATAATATTTAGTACATACATTAAACTTATAATGATAAATGATATGTCAAATGAAGAGCACCTAAAACAGTTTTATCAAGAACCTTATAAGTGTTCAATGTTCAATTCATATTTCTTCTTTAAATATGTAGGTATGTAGAGTGACGGAAAAAAGAGAACGTCAGTCAAGTTAGCGCAGCTTCATTCTTGACAACATTAATATAAGAATCCAAATTAAAGAAATTAATTTTTAATACCAATTTAATTTTAAATGATTGACATTTTTATGTTTTTATCGTATTTAAAATTAATTGATTTAATTTTGATTCACATAACAAGACCCGCTCAAGAGGGCGGCAAACCGGGCATTTATCCTGGGAGGCAAATCTGAAAGGCGGCATTTTGGTTATGAATGTAATAAATTTTACGAATATAGGGGCGGCAATTTATTCTATTGCCCGGGGCGCCGCATATGCTAAAGCCCACGTTGCACAAATTAATGCTGTTGAGAAAGACGCTACGTTAGACTGGTGTTTTCTTTTTTCCGTCATTATATACGATATATATATATATACAGCAGGAGAGCACAATTATTTTATTACTGGCAATAAGGACGGATATGAGAAAAGAATTATTTAAAAAAATCAACGAAAAATTACTGACTTTCTCAAAATAAAAATTTAATTTGAACTAGGGTTTATTTTTGCACCTATACAAATTGTTAATTTTTAATGCAATTACATGATATTTTCTACAGTTTTTCTAAATAACCTTATAATCCAAAAAGTTTAGTCAATAAAACAATGTGTTTCGATTTTCCGTGGACTAGCTTCTCGACTTTTCTTCGGATAATGGGAGTTTTACTGTATTTTATTATTTAAACAATCAAGATCTACACAGATAAAATTTAGCAATATCAAAATTTATTTTTAAATAATCATAAATTTAAAAGTTTATACTCTAAACGCAGAAAAGAAATATTTAAGAATAACATATAATAAGTTTTTTCTGTTTTCAGTAATTTCAAATTTATACTAAGAATATTTCTTATGCTCTACGGAACTAGAAGTTCTTGGCCGCAGCAACCACATTTCTCCAAGTGTTCTTATCCTGAGCCACAACCATCCAACTCCTACCCTCTCCTATCTTTCTCAAGACCCTTCCTACATTGTCCACCCACCGCGTCCTTGGTCTTCCAAGCGGACTTTTTCCAATCGATCTCCCCAACATTATATTTTTCGCCATTCTTTCTTCTCCCATTCTAGCCACGTGCCCTGCCCATCGCAGCCTTCTCGATTTTATGACCCTAACTATGTCTAGAGATGCAAAGAGGTCATGCAATTCCTCGTTATGCAGTCTTCGCCATTCCCCGATATCCTCGCCCATTAATGCTGCGAACTATCCTATTCTGAAATATTCTTAGCACTATTAATTTCCTGCTTCGATTAATTTTATTATTTTTAATTTCAATTGCCGAACCTCCTATTATATTTAAGTAGTCTGCGTAACCAAATACTTGAATTTTTTTCTTTAATTGGATTCCGTTTGATTTTTCCTCAATTTGTCTAATTACATATTCTAGTACAGATACTAAGAATATTGAAATGAATATTGTAAAATATCAAGAAAATAGTTTTAGTGTAAATTCTAACTTATTATGTTGATCTTGAATATGAAATCAAAATTACTTCAATAATCTATGTTAATTTGTCAAGTTTTACTTTTAACTTATAGGGAACGTTCAAAGAGCAAAGTAGAATTTTCCCTCTGATGAATCTATTTCATCCAGAAAATTTCTACTTTGCGATTAAATAACCAAATCTTAGCAAGATTCAAAGCACCAAAGAAACTTTTAACATCAAGAATACTTTATATATATATAATCTAATATGAATTTTAATTAATTCTATAATCTCACATCTGGATCAAAGACATTTTCAAAAAGGAAATTAAACTTTTTTTAAGCGTAAAATTCAGTTATATACACAATGCTAATTGACTTTTAAAAATCTGATACAAAGATTAAACATTATAATTATAAATAAAAGCACCTTTATTAACATCATTAATAAATGTATTTAATCCATATTGCATGTACTAGTGTATCCCCTTATCATTTTTGCCATTATGTTCTACATATATTTAATATTTATTTAATATTCATTGTGATAAAAGAAAAAGCAGGTTTTTATTTTCAATTTACTTATATGTTCCCCATAAGCCCGTATCAGATTAAATCATCAGATTAACTCTCCTATGTATTGAATATAAAAAAAATTATAAATTTATAATGCATATTCTGTATATGATTCATGTCTTTATTAATAATATTAATTATTTAGTCATTATTAATAATAATCATGAATTGAAAATTTTGTTTAAAAGATGAAATTTTAAGTTACATTTTATAAGTAAAGATTTATTATATGGTCTTTCTAAAAATATTGTTTTGTAAATGAACGTGTATATTACAATTTTATCTTATCTTATTATACTAGCAAAAACTGTTTATATATATTTAAATTTTTGAAATATAGAATTTTTGAAACAGATAATTTTTATAGAGAAAAATCGATCTGTATTGGTTTCAGCCCTATCTTTATTAGGTTTTTCTTAATTTAAAATAGGAAATTTAAATGACGTCAGCAACTACTTAAGACAGTGCTTCCTTAAATAGAAAATATTATAAAAACAATACCTCCCTTACTATCGTCGGTCGGTAATAATAAAATTAAAAATATTTATGTTATATCTAAATCTGTCTTTCAGCGCATTAATACGTACTTTTAAATTATTTGAAATTGTTTCAGGACGTTTATTAGTTTTTTCTTAATTTAAAATAGGAAAATTAAATGACGTCAGCAACTACTTCAGACCGTGCCCTTCCTTAAA
The DNA here is from genome assembly GCA_963082975.1 of Labia minor. Taxonomy (NCBI): domain Eukaryota; kingdom Metazoa; phylum Arthropoda; class Insecta; order Dermaptera; family Spongiphoridae; genus Labia; species Labia minor. The sequence goes on along the minus strand of OY720349.1, from coordinate 17,181,113 downwards.
TAGAAAATATTATAAATATAAATCTAATTAAATTACGAAATATATATTATGTTATATTCACAGGCCATACAATTCTGTCCTTCAGTGCATTAATAAGTATATTTAAGGGTTGTATGGCTTTTTTTTAATTTATGTTCTTTTTAATTATATGAAGGACGACTCGGTAAATCAGGTATTAATATTACCAGCCAAACCCGATAATAAGGAATATTTTTTTCAATGACAGAGTGGCGGCTCGGTTATTAAAATTAAATATAAATTTTTTTATCCCCCATTTAGAAGAATCATTCGTTTATACTAAATCAACCTCAAGGCAACTACACACATCCTTAATAAAATTTGAAATCACATTATTCCGTTCATTTTTTTTTTCTAATATACAGTACAATTTTATCTTTTGAATTCCATATCTATTTTATTAGCATAGTATATAATGAATGTTTCTTTTATTTATCTTTTGTTATAGAATTTCTACTTGGTTTTCCACCCAGTCCTGATGAAATATCTTCATTTGAAAGTAAATTCTCATTTGGTTTAAAATATCGTCGAGAAATCCAATTATTTATTGAGGATTGTTGCAAAACGACTGACTGCTCAGGCAATTATCACCCGGAGATTGTCGCAAATTGTTTTGGAAAATAAAATATTGTATCTTATTCTTTTAACATGATTTGTAATTTGTTGTTTTTTTTATTATTATTATAAATGATTTATGATTTTATTGTGAAATGCTTATTTTTTATATTAATTTATATTATATCTTATTACCTATATACAAAATTTATAAAATATACTAGCCGTTCACGGCATCATATGCTGCCGACGGCATAAAGCTCTTCTTAGAGGGACAGGCGGCTTCTAACCGCACGAAATTGATTAATAATACTAATTTATAGGAAATTTTCTATCAAATACTTACAAACCAACACAATGTTTAAATATAAAATTAATAACTTTATTCAAATCGTAGTAATATTTTTTATTTTTATTTTTTTTTTCAATATTTAATAATAACAAACTAAATTTTAAAAAAATGAAATTAATAACAAATGAATAAATTTGATAGGTTGCTTTTTAATTTTTATGTTTATTATGTTTAATAAATTCACTTTTATGATAAAAAAATAATATTAATATCAAAAGTTAGAATATTTCAATTTGTATTTCAAATTTGTTTTATTATAAATTCAATAAAAATTGTAAATTGTAAAATTCTAAATTTGTAGCTAACTTCATAATGTTACAGACATGTCATAAATAGATAGGAAATTATATATATTGATAATTCCTATGTGTAGGTATTCAATTTTTTTTTCAAAATTAATATTTAGTAAAAGACCCTAAGGGATATATTTACAATCAATTATTTTCAAAAAAAATAGCCAGATTATTAGATTATCTTAGTGTAAATACATTTCACCAGAGCTTAATTCAAAAGTCCACCTAGTACGAAACTAGCCCCTAAATCATCTAATAACTAAATTTTTTTTTTATTTTTGTTGATTTTTACCGACCGACGATAGTAAGGGAGGTATTGTTTTCACACCAAATTTCACATGTGGAGATTTTTACATATCTCCACGAATCATGCATTTTCTAAACAGAAAAAAGTATTTTTAGCATGATGTCTGTCCGTCCGTCCGTCCGTCTGTCCGTCTGTCCGTCCGTCCGTCCGTATAGATGTGTACAGCCTGAACGGCTCAACCGATTTTGATGAAATTTGGTATATTTACTTAATGCATCAGTGGGATGAATTGATCAACTTTTGGTGCAATTCCGGAAACCGGAAGTGGTAGTATTAGCGATCGACGATAGGAAGGAAAGGGTTATTTTCACCCCAAAGGAGATTTTTTTATATATCACCACGAATCATGCACTTTGTATTGGTTTTATCCTCGAGAAAAATCATATTTATTAGTTTTTTCTTGATTTAAAATTATATGACGTCATCCAGCCCTTCATGACGTCACAGCCTGGTCTTGCATATATATTATAAATAAAATAAAATTAAAAATGTTTATATTTATTATTTATGTATCCATATCTGTTTTTTATTACATTAATAGATATATTAAAATTATTTGAAATTGTTTCTGTAGCTGGAAATTAATTTATTTCAAACAGTCGGTCGGTTCGGACCTGGCCACAGGTCAACTTATTTTTAACTAACTTTATAAAACTGTATAATTTTTTCCTAAAATCTACCGCCCCTATAAGAGAGCTGCCCACAATATATGAACCTCCCAATCATTATGCCCATGATCATATCTTACCAAAGTGTGGAAATTAAAAAATATCATTCTAACGACAAGAATAAGACATATTTTAATGTATGTGGTTTTGTGAAAGACCAAGTTTTATAAACAGTTGCTTCAAAAAAATTCACTTTCGCATTCGATCCGGGTCTTATTCATTGTTATATTTTCCCTTCATATTTAAAATCATTCATTCTAGATAACTAATTTCTCGTTACCTTCTATATATAATGATATCTTCTGATTTTATATATAATAAAAAAAATATAAAAAACTTTTTTTAAAAACAAGCTTTTATTTAAATGCACTAAAAAGGAGAAAATAATTTCACCACACACATCACGATTTCCTTAAAATTAATCATATATAAAAAATCGAGAGTGACCTCCCCTAGACTTTCCCGCATATAAATAGGTAATTAGGTTATTATTATTATGTGTTAACAACAATAAAAATAAACAAACTAATTAATTTAAATTATAAAGTAAAATGGTTTAACACTATTATATATATTTATAATTTACACCTAACGCTACTTGTATATGTAAAAAGTCACTTCCGGTAGTCAGATCATGATGAAATTTGGTATCTGAATTTTTTTCATATTTTTAAATCTATATATAAAATAGGAAGCAAATATCTCGAAGCAAACTGGCACTTTACTTGAAAGGTAAACGCAACCAGTGTAGGTAAAGTACCACTTCCGGTTAACCGATTTTGACGAAATTTTGATAGAAATCTACAAACTGTGAATAATATCGGTATACCAAATTTCGATGTCCTAGCTTGTGATTATTTTTTGAGTAAATTTGCTCACAGACAAACATTACATACATCCACACATCCATACATACACACACAGACATAATTCGAAAAATGGTATTTTCCGACTCAGGGAGGTCTAAAACGTCAAGATCTATCGAAATCTCGAAGTCGAAATTTTTGACGATTCCAATACTTCCCTTATACGAAGTATGCGGGAAAGTAATTATACGAAGTATGTGGGAAAGTACAAATGAAAGCGTGGGCGCAAAACACAGGGAAAGGAAAAGAATATGCACAAACCTATTTGTTATTTTTTCCTTTTCTACTATACTTAATAACTATGTCTATTTGAAGTAGAATTTGCGTTTTTCCATGCAGTCCATATATTTAATTTTTCAATTGTCTCAAATACATAAAGAATACATAATAAAAAATACAATATAACTAAACATATTGTAGAAAAAAATAAAAAAAAAAAAAATGTGGAACGCTTCACGATTTTGCGTGTCATCCTTGCGCAGGGGCCATGCTAATCTTCTCTGTATCGTTCCAATTTTAGTATATGTACCGCCGAAGCGAGTACAACTACATAAATTTATATAGTTTCATATATACCAACTGCTCTTGGCAATTCTCTACCGCTCTCATTTATCTCTATCATAAATGACTATAAAATATTTTTTCAATAACTTACACAAATCTATTTTATTTAATTTCTTGCTAAAATTATTTTAAAACGTTTTGTCCAAATAGAATATTTAATTACTGTTTTATAAATTTTTATTAATTGTTTTATTTCCTTTAATTTATCGCCTTTTTAACCAATAAACTAAATCTATGTTTATTTCCATTTTCGATAGGGGCGCTAGTAGTATCACCAATTTGAATTTAGACATATAGAAATGATAAAATATTTTATAAAATATTTTCAACTCAATTTTTATCTTATTGATCTAATTTAAAATAATCTTTGCATTATTTTATTTATAAATTTTATAAATAATGGATGGTTGTGGCACAGGATAGGGACACTTGGGGAAATGTGGTTGCTGCTGCAAAGAACTTTCGAGTTCTGTAGATCCATTGAGATAGATCGATATTTTATGTTATAAATTTTTTAAGGAATTTTTATTTTAATTATATTAAACATACAGGGAAAGAAAAAGAATACGAAGGACATTTCATTGTATATGCACAAACCTTTCTGTTCTTTTTTCCTTTTCCACTATAATTGATAACTATGTCTATTTGAAGTAGAATTTACGTTTTTCCCTGTATGTTTCATTTTTTAGATATGATTAAATTTAAGGAAATCGTGGTGTGTGTGGAGAAATTATTTTCTCATTTTTAGAGTATTTAAATAAAAGCGTGTTTTTAAAAAGTTTTTCTTATATTTTTTTTTTCTTTCCTCATTTTTAGTCTTGATAGAAATTTCGTCCAGTTTTTGATTTCGGGTTATAGTGAGAATGTTGAAAGAAAGAATCTAATTCAAGTCGATTCTTCTCCTCAAAATACTACATATCAAATCTGTGGTAAGAGGGAATGATTATTATTATTATCCTATTTTAGCTCACTTTCTCAGCAAATTGCTGGAAAAATTTCACCCATCCCTTTAGATGTTGTATGGGACGGTGTGGAGAGGGAATTCATCCAAACCCACACAGAAAACCTGTCTCTCAGCTCATCATTAGGAATTTCCGCACTATGTTGCAAATTTGAAGAATAACAGACTTGTTAATCAATGATAGATGGTCATCCGAAATTCCCAATATTTTAACATTTTTCTTCTAATTAATATTATTATTATTATTATTAGATTATTGCTTTATATATACATATATCTTTTCAAAAACCATATCGCCATTACTTTATTTTATATACATTTAAATAAAAAAAAATAATGTATCTTATTTTTACAAAATAATTAAACATGATTTAAATTAATTTTAAAATGATAACTTTTAGAATGAATTATTTAATTCAAATGAGTTACGAGGGGCAGGTCAATAAGTTCGTGACTTTTTGAATGAAACTTAGGTTTTTTGATAAAAAACTACATTAGCTCTTATTAATATATTATTATATATAGATATAGATAATTATAAGGTGCTTGAATAAGTTCTCGCTGTTTTCTAACAGATGGCGTTTCCAGTAATATATAAGTGGATGATATTCCTGAAACGAACGCATTTCCAGGAAATACTGTTCGTATTCTTGAACGCCAGTGTGTTTCTGTTTGCCACAACAGTCAACCACATTTTGTTCTGAGTGCTTAAAGATGTCGAGTTTTGTGCCACGAAAAGAGTATTTGCGGGGAATTCTATTGCATTATTTTATACAGAAGAAATCAGCAGCTGAAGCACACCGAATTCTTGTTGAGACGTATGGGGAACATGCTCTGTTGGAAACCACTTACAGAGACTGGTTTCGACGGTTCAAAAATGACGATTTTGATCTTCAAGATAAAGAACGTTAAAGACGTTTAAAGACGAAGAATTGGAGGGATGGGAAAAAGTAGTGTCTTGTGATGGGCTGTACTTTGAGTGACGTGTTGTGCACCACATTGTGTAAATAAAGCATTGATTTTCACAAAAAAAAAACAGCGAGAACTTATTCAAACACCTTATATTATTTTTCAATATTATGCAATATGTAATTACTAATTGATAAAAATAATACCTCCTAGGTCACCTATGATCTAAGTTGAATCAGAATATTACATTGTCATCGGTGTTACATAAGTATGCGAAATTTCAGCACATTCGAACATTGGGAAGTGGGTCAAATTTAACGTTGCAAGATTTGACGACACGGACACGGGTTGAAACTAAATAAAAGTGTGTAAAAACAAGATTTTTATCCTGCAATAAGAAATACAAAATTTCATTAAATATAGTTTTGTTTTCAAATTTTAAATAAAGAATGTGATTGCAAGAATTTTAAAAAACCTATTTATATAAGACATTTTTTTTGTTTTATAATTAGAGAAATGATTTTTTGAAAAATTTTAATAATCTCATTTGTAAAAATATCTATTCGTTTACCAATCATTATCATATTTCTTATTTTAATTAATATTTCTAAAATATATTTCAAAAATATATAGTAGAAATGACAATTTATAATTTGTGTGAAATTGAATTAACCAACAACTAGTTGTTGGAGGTGAATGAATGTCCAAAGGGAATATAAAGCCGATTATCTTTGGTAAGGTGAGGGTAATATGTAAATAGAATGAGAGAATGAGAAGAGGGATTATAATTCACTCTTGTACAATAGTTCAGACAGTTGTATAAATACAAGCAATGAAAGGATGATTTAGATGGACCCCAGTTAACAACTTATCATCCTTTAGTCTTTAGTCTATGTTACAATACATGTATATATATATATATTGAGTTAAACATATATTTCGTTTCTTGACTGCGTTTCTAAATGTGGTTTATATCTTCTGTTGTGTTGTTTAAAGCTTTTTAATTAATAGACTTTGTTTTCGTTTTTTATTAAGATTAATTTATATATTCTTTTTGTACAAGATTCAGTATATAATAATAATTAATTAATTTATTAATATTATTCTTCAGTCTTATCCTTTCTTTCTGTCAAATCAGAGCACAATGCATTCCCGGACAAAGAGGTGGCCCGGGGCGCCAAATTTTGAGGGCGCCGATATAAAAATAAAATACTTTTTTATATACATTCATTATTTTTTTGTAACTTTGAATTTTTTGCCATTTTTACTATTTTTACTATCTCGCCAGTACCTACCACGTTTTCATATTTTTTCCTCTAAACTGACGGTAAAAATAAAGATATATGTTTGATAGTTTTTCATATGATTAAAAATTGTATAAAACTGCTATATTTAGAATTCCAGCTTTATTGAATTGGTGAAAGTACTTGAATTAATTTTTTAACACGACTGCAAATCACGCGCCAGCACGTGACGTGGTGCCACAAACAAAGATCCAAACATGCGCTGGTTTAATAAATATTATTTATTAATTTTAATTTATAATTTATATATAATTAATTAACTTTAATTTAAATATAATATAAGTTAATTAATCCAATTCAAATTTGCCAGATATTCGAGTGGAGACATTTCAGCTTATTTTTTTAAATTAGCAGTAAATTTATATATTCTTGTATGAAAGGGCTCCAAAATTTGTTTTGCCCGGGGCGCTCAAAGCCCTAGAACTGGCCCTGGCACAATATAAGGCGGCTGCTTGCCAAAATTTCATCAATGAATGAAAAAAGCAGTGTTTGTCATTCAATGGCTTCATATTTCAAAATATAGAAAATGAATTATTGTAATGATTTTTTTATATATGGGTGGATATTGCAGGGGAAAATCTAAGAAAAAGAAGGGTTGGTCTCATATGTGTAATGGAAAAGGGTGGACTTTGAATCGGCGTGAACTTTCCTGGAGATCTGGACTTCAAAAAAAAAATATTAAATTTATCATTAAGAATAATAAAATTTATAATAAGATTTATTTTATTTGATATTTAAATATAAATTTTTAAAACCTTTAAATTTAAAGATTTTAAATTATAAAATTATATACAGTAATTTTTTTATATTTTTTTATAAAATTTTTAATAATGTAGCCGGTCCTTTTGTAGGAGATAGTCCGTGGACGACCGAGTGTAGTGGTGGTCCTTTTTCCGTCTGCTCTCGACGGTAGCCCAGGAACGAATGTTCTTGTCACTTTTCAACAACTAGTCTCTTCAGGGGAAACGTCTTACAATAATCTCTTCCAATGAAAATAAATTTATATTTAAAAAAAAATAAATTTTATTTTCAATGATTAATGATATTTTTGGAATATCATTATAATATATATATATATATATTGTCGTATATTGGAGGACGTGGGTAAGGTATTTTATTAGAAAAATGGGTTGAAAAATAAGATTTAAATTAATTTGGTAGCACTCTGGATAAAATTGAGAATACTAAATGGTTATTGAATCCGCGAAGGTTGATATGGGAAATGATAAAATTGTATAGGTTCAGATTAAAAATGCATATTTAAATTATAACTAAAAATTATGTATTTAATAAACTATAGAAGAATTAATATTACAAAAATAGATAACAAGTAATTATATTAAATTGAAGAAATTGAATGGTACCGTAAAAATAGAAATATAAATTAAAAGGAATTTAATTTATATTTATCAATTGCAAATTATTATTAATTACCAAGGATCGATCACTTACTGGTATTTAAAAAAAAGCAAAATGTGCAGCATCGTACACGTGGCGGAAGTGAAACTTCTTACAATCTAGAGAATAAGAGAAATTTTAGTTGAGAGTGTGAGTGAGAGAGAAATAGAGAAAAATAAAGGGATCATTTCGAAAGACATATAACAGTATAAAATTTTCGTAACAAATATTCGCTTTATTATTATTATTATCTACTCTATCATCATATCTACATTGCCTGTACTATTGTCGGTTGGTGCTTCAATTGGTAATACTGATATTAATGGCTTGTGATAACTAAAATAAGATATATATGTTCGTGATTCGATATTTTCTATATAACGTGTAAAAACAGCATCTATTGTAGTTCCAGATTTTGTTGTTGATTCCTTGGGATCGTTATTTATAAGCAGACCAAATGTTTCTCGAAGAAAGTTGATCAACGGCAACGAATCATCAGATTCAAAATTTACATTAAAATCTCCCCCGAGAATTAGAGGGATTTTATCTTCGCCTCGTTCAAGTGCATTAGCACCTGTGTGGCTATAAACCAGTAGTGAAATAAATAATATCGTCTAAATTTTGGTCGTTATTTTTTTTCGGCATAGTGAAATCTGTGGAGTAGAGAAAAGCAGTTTTAAATGCAATAATAATTTTAAATTGATTTAGTAGTGTTAAAGTAATGTTGAGATTCGGATAAATAACGTGAATGGTCATCGACGCACATAACTGTATGTGTTGGCGTGTGAATCGCCGACCATGTTCACACACACAATTACATGCGTCGGTATGCGTGCACGCTGTATATTTGACTTGAGAATTTTAATTATTTCACGATATATATCTTATCTTATTATGCTAGCTAAAATTGTATATATCTATCTATTTATCTATCTATATATATTGGTTCTCAAAAACCGCTCTAACGATTTTTTTCAAATTCACACTAGATATAGTATTTATAAAGAAAAATTGAGTTTTATTGATTACATCTCTTGAAACTTACAGCTTCATTATTAATTTCTTAATTGAAAATTATATATGGGTGACGTAAATGGCATCCATTTTGAAATTTTACTCCCGCCTTTTTTTAATTTTGTATTAATATTTTTTTTATATTTAAAATATTTTAAAATTTATAATTTAATTTCGAAATAAAATTAAAAATATTTATTTTTAATAAAATATATATATATATTTATTAATCCCGCTTTTTTTTTAAATGATATTGTATTAACATTTTTTTATATTTAAAATATTTTAAAATTCATTATTTAATTTCGAAATTTTATATTTAAAATATTTTAAAATTTATTATTTAATTTCGAAATAAAATTAAAAATATTTATTTTTAATAAAATATATATATATATTTATTAATCCCGCTTTTTTTTAAATGATATTGTATTAACATTTTTTTATATTTAAAATATTTTAAAATTCATTATTTAATTTCGAAATAAAATTAAAAATATTTATTTTTAATAAAATATATATATATTTATTAATCTCTCTCAAAAAAAAACAACAAAACAAATAAATGTCTTTGAAAGATGGTAAAAATATCTTTGTAATTATCAAAATATCATAGACCAGCAGTAAGAACAATTGTTTTTACTCCCCGAGTTCGAAGGATCGAAACTCGCCGCGTGCATTTTTTTTTTATCTATTTTCGTGATTTATTTATTCATTGTTCTTTTATTAATTAAGTTTTAGATAGTTTTATAATTTTTAATATTTTTTCAATAAAATATTATTTAATACATTTAATAATTGTAATAAATAATTAAAGAATTGTATATCAATATTTTTTAAAGGGTAGAGCGAGCTCGGTGTCTCAGGTATTAATATTACCAGCCAAATCCAATAATAATGAATCATTTTTTACTATCTCGCCAGAGATAGTATTGCGATCACGAAAATTTTCGATGTTGAGATTTTGATGTTTTTATACTTTTTGAAGGTTCCTGAATCATTTTCACTAAGGTTGAGAAAAATGTCTGTGTGTGTGTGTCTGTGTGTGTGTGTGTGTGTGTGTGTGTGTATGTAGGCAAGATTACGCAAAAACGGTTTGATTTTATATATGTTTATTTATTCACAAAAAATTAATTAAATTGTAATTTAAATTCTTATAGTTTTATTAAATAAATCATTTTTAGTTATAATTTTATATAAGCATTTTTTAATTGAACCTATTCAATCTTGTCATTCCCTAATCAGCATACGCGGTTTCAATAACCCTTTTAATTATTCTAAATTCAATCTTTAATTAAATCTAATTTAACACACAACAATTCCGTCTCATTATTGTAATACAAAGTTAGAAATATTAAGTTAATATAATTAATATTATTTATTTATTAATACCAATTAATAATATTAATTACTTATAAATAATTCATAATAATAATAAATTGTGATACCAACTTATAGGAATATTAAAATAATATAATTATTATTTTACATATATATGAATATAATATAAATATTTTTAATTTTATTTTAAGAATAGATATATATCTAAAAGGCGGTAACTGTGAGGTCACATACTAATTTTTATTCTTTCACCCAGCAGAGGCTAAGAAATATTATTCCGCGTCAACGTACTAGTGCGCATGCGCGCCGTGGACTTTCAACCTAGCGACAGGGTATTAGAACGAAAGACAGCATAAAACGAAGACGCAGATAGCCTCTTTCTCAAAGACGAAAGACCGGACAAAAGAAAAACCCAGATAGCCTCTCTCTCAAAAACGAAACACCGCACAAAAGAGAGACAGAGATAGAGGCTATCTCATTCTCACTCGTTATATCTATATCTTTTTTCTCTCTTGCGTTTCGTAACGCGTTACGAAATTTCAATTTTTCAATTCACTCTCCATTCTCAACCAAATGTCAGGACGCCGCTAAAGAAGTTTCACTTCAAAAAGGGGGAATTGAGGATTCTTTGGAGACTTGAGTCTTGAGTGGCGGATTTATCTGGAACATCGCGTGGGCAGCAACATTTCTCAAAAAGGGGTTGAAGATGGATGTCCTTCCTGCCAGGGAAAATGTTGTCTCCTCCTCCAATTCCTGATCAAGACTGACTAAAAATATGTAAATATTCATCATTCCCTCCAATACCACTTGGCAAAATTGTCCACCCCTCACTCCCTCTTGGGCTACTAAGAGGTACATCATCTGGGTATTTCCCTGGTATTTTTTTAAAACAATAATTCTAGAAAGTTATCTTTTATATACTCTGACAAGTGTTCGATAAATAACTTTCTAAATTTCCTTACCATAATATATATAAAAATGCTATTTTTATGCTTATATATTACAATATATATATGTATATATATATATAGAGAGAGAGAGAGAGAAAAAGAAATCAAATAATTATCTACAAACAAAACCAATATGTTAAAATACAATTTTATTTTTGTCAAGAAACTTTTCTTATGATTTAATCGATTATAAAAAAATAAAAAATGAAATAAATTGATAGTTTATTTACTCTCCCTCATAATAAAGATTATATTATGATTATTTAAAATTATTTGCAATTTTTCATAATCTATTTATAACAGTAGTATTAGCATCCATATTCTGCTTTAATCAGATCTATTTCATATTTATATTTAATATAATATGAAATAATTATTAAATCTTATTTTCTTTAATTACCTACATCTTATTTATTATAATTATTTTGCAAATCATTAAAAATTTGCCCCTCTTAATCGATTTTGAGAAGAAAATCGTATGAGCATTGTTTCTGAAATCAAGAATTGAGTTTTATTAAAATTAATAATATTATTATTATTATCTATTACTTTGAACAAGTATCAATCAACCCTTTGTGACAATAAAATCAATATTTTTTTAAGTATTTTGTCTAATTTTTTAAACATTCACTCCCCCTTCCCCAAATGATTATTTGAATAAAGATTTAATAATGTTGGTTCCCTTTATCATACCAAAATCCATACATCTATTTTATACGATATATGTATATATATATATATATATATATATATATATTCTATTATATTATATTTATAAATATATTAAATATTTATTTATTTGCGAATATTCATTTGATTGAAAAAACTAATTGAAATTTTTAATATTTATATTCTGATTAATTTTGATTGTATTTTCGTAATCTAAATAAAATCAATATATATATATATAGATATGTATTACAAAAAATTATATATGTCACACATGTTTACAACGTTCACTTTTCCCAATCCATATTTACCGACCAACGATAGTAAGGGAGGTATTTTTTTCACCCCAAATTTCACATGTGGAGATTTTTACATATCTCCACGAATCATGCATTTTCTTAACAGAAAAAAGTATTTCTATTTATGAAATATATTTACATTAAATTAAAATTATATCACATTCGGCAAACAATTTTAAATTTGAATTGAACCATTTACATTAATACGCCACCTCCTTGTTTTTTTTTTTTTTTTTTCAAAATATGATAATTTCATTAATGAACTTCTTACTGATATATTTATAATTTTTTTTTAAATTTTCATTAAGATCTTTGAATAAAATTAAGCTTATTGATTTAATAGAATTAAACTTAATGATTCGATTTAAGATGTATTCTAAAACACCACTAATTTTAAAAATTAATATTTGTTTATTTTATTTTATTTTAATATGTATTTTATTTGAAATAATTTGCAGTAGAGCGCTCACCTCTGCACTCCCCGCTCGCCCCTCTCCATGCCCCTCCGCCGCCTGAACTGACCTCCTCATGCAGGAGGGCGACTCGTACGCAGTCAGTTCCCCTTCCCTGCGTAGTGTAAGACACTGGACGGCCTCTCCACTGAAATCATCCCTTAATCAGTCGCTAATCAAGAATTAATTGTAATTTTATTATTTATTTTTATTAATTAAAAGAAAGATTAGAGAACTTTAAAATAAAAATATTTCAATAAAAATTAAATTTTCTAAAGTGCATTTTTATAATTTTTTATTCATATACCCAAATAAATTTATAAATTTTTCATTCAAATCTTTGAAAAGAATTAATCTTAAATATTCTATCAGAATTCATTAATTAAATTTTATTAAAAGTTAAATTAAAATTATTTAAAAATTAAAAAATCATATACAAAATTTTATTTTTCTTTAAATATATTTATTGAAATATTTTTTAAATTTCAATATATATATATATTAATCCTATTAAAATTTATTTATTTAAAAAATAGGAATAATTCAGATAATATAATTATAATATAATATAATATATATATAATATAATTATTAATCAAAAAAATATAAATTTCTTATATTCTTATAGGAATATATAATTTTAAATATTCTATATATTCTTTCTAATCTCATTATCGCTCACACCGTTCCTTTCAAATCTCCTATGAATATTGTTTTGTCAATTTCATATTATTATAACACTTTTGAAAATGAATAATATTTCTATTACCTATATATCAATTAAACAGAATAAAATCTTCGTGAAATTAATAATATAATCATAATTAGTTTTCTGATCTTTTCAAAGATATTTTTATTATATGTCTATTAAATGCGTATATTATAACTTATTATAATCATGGTTCTATATAGGATGTAAAATAATTTTAGTATTTTAATATTACAGAAATAAGATAATATTTTTAAAAATCTATACACTTTTTTAATCCTATTAATATTATTTATTTATTTATATCTTATTTTTTTATTTCCTGTATATAATATAAATATCTAATCTTAATTATTTTTTTCTTTATCGAAGCGAGAGTGATGGACTTCAATTCAAGTCTACGAGCTGTTCTTCGAGTTTAATCTGCGAGAAATATCAACCCTTTATTAACTCCGAGGTCAGTATTTATTATTTATTTTATTTTTAATTCAATTTAAATTTATTGATTATAAACTAATAAGTTATTTTTCTTCTTCTATTTCATGTTTCCATCTTCGTTCCTGCTACTGAATGTTGATTTGAATTCTTGATTATCTTCTCCATCCTTCATGACGATGAAATGATTGAAATACAGCTCACCGAATGTAAGTAATAATCGTTATTTATTTAGCATGGCGCACTTTAAAATAGATAATGTAAATATAATATTTAGAGTAAAGTTTAATATAATATAGAAAGTAAAATTAAATTACAATGATTTTTTGCTTTTGATAATATTCATTAGGAGATTATAGAGAAATATATTTAATTATATGACAGAATTTAGTGAGATTAGGGAATTTCAGAGTACATCTTTCAAGAAGAAGCATTGATAAAGGAGGCAGAAGAGACAAAGGTATTTTTAGAATTAGTAGGTTTCGATACGTTATACTGGGAGGGTGGCTATTTTTTGATATATATATAAATATATATAGTTGTTAGGAATTTTCAGGTGGTTGCCTCCTACATCCATGCATGTTCTCATCATACTAATTCATAGATTAGATTAGAATTAATAAATAAATAAAATGTGGGTGGATAAAACAAATGCCATGCTATTATTTAAGGGATGGATTGCATGAATTGCATGTCAGGTCTGAATTGTGCCATTTTGTATTACTGAGAGTGTATTTGAGGTGGATCGGATGAACGGGAATTCGGGAAGGTAATTCAGCACAGTTCCAAAATTGGATTAGCCTGAACAGGAACAAATTGTTGGTTACCTTTGGAGCGCAGGGCTTTTTCGATTAGCATGTACCTTCCATGCCTATTGATGGAGGCTATGCACTCCCTTTCTAGGTAGGTTTTATTTCAGGTTGCCCCGAATGTCGCGATTTCATTTCGAAATCCAAAAAATCAAAGGCACTCTCAGCTGATTCAAAGAGGCTACAGACCAAACGCCTTATGTTTTTTAATCTTATTTTTAAGGCAAACTTTCTTTATTATTACTTTTTCTAAATTTCGGAAGGCGAGGCTTGGAAGGGCTAATTTATGGGGAAAGGAGGAGGCCCTATTAAATATTCAATTGTTTTTTTTTAATTTAATTAATAATAAAAAAATAATTGAATATCGCGATTATTTTCTTTAACTTTTTATTTTCATTTTGAAATATATAATTTCATAATTTAAATTTTGATTTATTTTAAATATTTTACTATATAGTTAGAATTAATTATTATTATAATTTCTCAATTTAAAATTAAAATGCAAACATCACAAAAAAAAAATCATATATATTGTAAAAATATAACTCTTTTTCATTAATATTTCTTTTTAACTTACCAAATATAAAAATATTTTATATTTTTTTTATTATGGAAATGATTTCATTTGAATATAAATATATTGTAATCGAATATATCTATACTCAATAATAATTTAATATTAATAAATTATCAAATTTTTTTCTTATCATTGTACTGATAAATCATATTTGGAAAGAAATAAAATATAGTTAAGCTTATTTAAAAAATTAACTTAATGTATAATTTTTGTTAATTATAAACATGTGGTACAACTTATTTTAAATAAATAAATAAAATTAGATCTCCTAAAATTTTTTTTAATTTTGATAGATCAAATATTGTTATTCTTTAGCTGACTTACAAATCCCATACGATCATTTTGCTTATTCTTATGTATTCTCTGTCCCAGTGTCCCCGCAAAAATTCTCCGGGAGATAAAAATGTCTCGGTTTACATAAATAATAATATCATCCGTGAATAGACCCAATATTATTCAATTTTGACCGACCGACGATAGTAAGGGATGTATTGTTTTCACACCAAATTTCACATGTGGAGATTTTTTTACATATCTCCACGAATCATGCACTTTGTATTGGTTTTATTCTTGAGAAAAATCATCTTCATTAGTTTTTTCTTAATTTTAAATTATATGACGTCACCCAGCCCTTCATGACGTCACACAGCCAGCTACTACTTATATATTATAAATAAAAAAAAATTAAAAATATTTATGTTATATCCATATCTGTTTTTTATTGCATTAATACATATATTTAAATTATTTGAAATTGTTTCTGTAGTTGGAAATTAATTTACTTCAAACCGTCGGTCGGGTCGGACCTGGTCACAGGACAACTTATTAATTTTACTTATCATTATTTATGTCTTTAGTAAGCAGTGGTGTATTGGGAGGGGAACGCGGGGGAACGACGTCCCCTTAACTTTTTTCAGAACAAACTAAAAAACTACTAAAATGCCCATAAACCCAAAAAAAACAAGGTTTTTCTACATTGCTTTGTTTTTATTTCTATGTAATATATGTAAGAGTTGGTTACAATATGGTTTGCTGTATAAAAAAACACTTATAAATTATAAATTTAAATTTATTTATTTCTTATTTCTGGTTAAAAGACCTTTTCATTTTATTTTTTGACTCAAATCGCCTAAAATTTAATTCATACAATCTATTCTCTCAAAAATAATAAAAATGCTTTTATAAATAAATTTAAAATCTGAAAAAGAAATGCAATCTATTTATAATCAGAGGTATTTGAAATATCAAGGTATAATTTTAATATACGTCAGACTATAAATATATATATATTATATATTAAAAAGGAAAATGGAAATTTTATGAAGTCTTCTATATAAATAAATATATAGTATAAAATTGCACATTAAAATTTTTATTAAATACAAGATAAAACTTTGGCAACAAGGAAATTATATATTAGTTACATTCATATATATATATATACATAAATTTTTTTTATTGGAATGATATATTAACAAATACATATATATTAAATAATTAACTAATTTTTTTTTATATCCATTGCATAAAAACTACTCAAGCTTATTGAATTAATATATATTGTATATTTTTTTAAAACATATATATTTATTTATGGTTTATATTATGTTTATTTTTATGTAAATTATAAATATACACTATTATTAATTAGTAAGAATAATTTAATTAATAATAGTATATATTTATAACTTAAATTTATTATAAAAATTAATATGTATATTATAATTATTTATTAAACAGTTAAAAAATAAATTGACAAATAAAGTAGATTAAAATTAATAAATAAATAAAAAATTGTTAAGTAAGAAGTTATAAGACTAGAAAATGCACTCTTCGTAATTGATTCTCTCTTTGGTTTTATTTTAAAATTAAAAAAAAAATATTATAATAGTAAAATGCATAAAGAATAAAATAAAATATTGATTAAACAAATAATTAATAATCAAATTTTTCAAAGTATATTTTGTAATCGATAATTATTTATTTTTTCATATATATTACTTTTTATATTTATTTTAGCTTTTATTTTTTAAATTTTAACATCTAATTGAAATTCCCTATTGAAATAAGGTGGGGTGGGGAAATTAACAATAGAATTTTTTGAAAAATCTTTCTAAGGGGAGTGAAACATATTGCCATTACTAATATTTGGAGGCTATATTTTCTATTGACAATTATTTAGATATCTTTTCTCCATTTATAAATTCTCCCCTAAAACATATTTTTTTAAAAATGACAAACCAATATTTTTAATATTCTTTTTTTTATTTGGTCCTACATTGTTTAATTCAAACTTTATAAATATTCTCTTTTTTGTTAAGTATTATTGTATTGGAAATAATAATATACATACAATCAAAATTCAATTTGAATTCTTGAGAAATTATTTATAAATTCTATAAATATAAATAATATTTAGCATTAATATAAATTATTATAATTATTACTTTTCTTATGAAGTTTCTTTATATTATTTTTATTATTGAGATATATGATATTGAAAACAAACATTATTCTTTTTTTATATTAAATATTATAAGTTTAGGTCCAGTTTTTGATTGTCATAAGAACAAAATAATACGTATTTATTTTAGATATATATGAATTTATAAAAATGAATAAATGTTTGATTTACACCAGGGGTGAGCAATCCGTAGCCCGTCAAACATAATAGTACAATTCCATTTTATTGCTTTATTTAAACTTTTTGTGGGCCACTTAATTAGTTTTAAGTTAAATATATATTATAATAATCGTACAACAATTAAACAATTTTTTGAGACCTTGAAAGAGACATTAAGTGAATTAAAAACTTAAGGTTTAATAATTTATTAAGCGGTTTTTGTCTGAGGTCGGCAAAGAAGTGTCAAACTTCCCTTTGGCCCTTTGATCAAAAAGGTTGCTCACGCCTGATCTACATAATTTGACGATTGGAATGTAGAATAGAGGTCTCCAAAATACTTGCAAGAGAATTATAAACTAATAAAGTAATTCCTTCTGAGACATATAAACATAAAAAAAAGTGTATAATTTTTTTATCCATAATAATATCAATTTTAGGAAGAATTATAATTTAACTTTATTTCACTTTTTTAAATTTTCAGAAGAAATTTGCTAAAATAAGAGATTGTGATATCGTGATAATGCCAATGTTTTAATAATATAAATATATTATTTTAATAGAATCTTCCTTTAAAATGTAAAATAATTGAAGTTGTCCTATTAAAAATTCAATAATATTTAGTAATGTATTAATTTTTTTTTTAATTTTGTTGAATAAAGTTTGGAGAATATTGATTTTCTTTTTTTTATTTATATTATATGTTCTCTTTATTTATTTAATGATATAATAGGTTTTAGAAGTTTATATTCGTAGAAATATGATCCAAATATGATTCCTTGGTACGTACAAAAACTTAACAAAAACAAAATATTATAAATCATATAAAAAAATTAACAAGAGTTGAACAAGACTATAAAATATTAAGATTAATTAATAAATTAGATTATTTCATATAAGTATAAAATTATAATTATTGTATATTAAAAATGAAATTATAAATTATTTATCATAAAAAAATCATGATTAAAGCTTGAATATATTATTATATAATAATTAAAATTATAAAATAAAGAAGTTATATGTGTCAGATCTCCTTTTTTGTTTCACATTTTGTTGTAAATATTTATATATATCTTTATTCGGATTTTTCTCTTTCTTTGGTGTCTATTAGAGCAATATTATTACAAGCGACATATCCTTGAACAAGACTAATCAAGGTTTTTACAAACATTATTGGGAAACTTAAAATGGCGACTGTACGAATTAAACCAATACCCAACACTAAAACAAAAACAAATTTATTAATATTTACATTAATTTTTTATATTTAATATCTAATGAACAATTGGCATTGATTTATACTCTTATAGAAATTAAAAAAAATTTTTCTATTGAATAAAATAAATAAGTAGTCAAATGGTTTAAAACCAAAGTTAATAATAAAATTAGTATTTTTATTAAGAAAAATTAATTAATTAACGATTTAATAACTTAAGAGATTAAATTAGCATTTTCAATAATTTTTTTTTAAATGAAATCAAAGTAAAATTAAGTAAAAAGTAAAGTATGAAACCATCTCAGTAGATAATACCATACTAAAAGCGATAATAATCAACCTCTTGTAGATCTAATGAAAGGATAGCACCTATGAAGTCGGTTTCCTCATAAATGGGGTAAAGATATTGTATGATCAAAACAGATCCTTTCAACCTTTATCTTAATTTTATAGAACGGAGTCCGCTACTTTTTTCCAAATAGCTTCCCAATTGGGTGAATCTCGTTACTATAGACCCAAGCTAGAGGGAAATTCCCTTGAAAGGTCTGGGATTTGAATCCGAGATCTCTCAAGCATATTGTACCCCACTCTGCATATATAACAAGTCTCTCAAGCGATATTTTACTCGAATATGCCCCATCTTAATAAAATTGGTCACTATAGACTATAAATATATACTTACTTGAAGGTCCTTCAGTAAAATGTAAAAGATATAAAGAGTTAAAAAAAGCTTCATTGCCAAAACACATAGCAAATAAAACTGGTTTTGAAGTATAATAAATTCTCATTATACGATTTTCAGACATATCAATGAATTTGTGACTTTGTCTCCCTTGTAATAGAGTCCTAGAAAAAATACATATTATAATTAAAATTTAAAATTTTGTTATATTTTTTAAACATATTATATGGTGATACGAGGTGAATCACATTTTTATTGACAGTGCTGAGGATTCTACAAAGCTTCAGAACCGAGTAAGCCAAACAATTCCTATCCAATAAAATCAAAATACTAATTATGACCTTTTATAAATTTAGGCATTAAATTTTATTTTAAAAATCCCTTCTATAATTATATTTCCCAAAATCTATATAACTATTAGAATATTGAAGTTAAAAGATTATATTTTATTTATTAAAAATTTATTTTCAATATATTTAGAAATTCATTTAAAATTAAATTAATTAAAGAATATGATATTTCAACTAAATTTATTATTTATTTTTATTATCATTATGTTAAATTTTGATTTCTTTACATCTATTTTTCATTTATTCATTCATTTTGATATCGTTTGTTTTTACCTCGGTTGTTATTTTCTGTTATATAAGCAAATTTGTTTAATTTTTAAAATTACATTAAATAATCAGTTTACTATTAAGTTAAATTTTTAATTGATAACAACTATTTGTGTGTGTGTTATTTATGATGGTGGTAGATTATGACGGCTTAAATTATTTCAAAGGTTGTTATTGCAGATAAACGTCAGAAGGAAAAATAAAATTAAATGTTAAAAATTTATTTCACGTATCATTTATTAAAAAAAATAAATTTATCGACTAAAATATTTGCCCTCCATCTGAAGACATCTTCAGTTGATGAGATTTTGTATTGCATTATTCGGTTCTTTTATAAAAGTATATAAATAGGTGAAATTTTTGTAATTTTTTTTTTATCAAATAAATATTTCTAAGTTACTTTAAGATAGTAATCTTTTCAAGGAATGAATGTTTTAATTTTTTTTTAAGTAAAACCTAAAAAACTTTCTAAAAGGGTTTTGTTTTCTAATATTGATGTAATTATTTGTTAAATTTTATTATGGGAGACGAGAGAAAGTAAATTTAGAATTTCAGAATAGGATAGTTCGCAGCATTTATGGGCCAAAGATGAGGTAACCGGGGAATGGCGGAGACTATATAAAGACGAATTGCATTACCTCTATGCATCTCCAGGCATAGGGTGATAAAATCGAGAAGGCTGCTATGGGCAGGGCACGTGACTAGAATGGGAGAAGAAAGAATGGCGAAAAATTGGGGAGACCGATTGGGAAATGTCCACTTGTAAGGCCAAGGAGGCGGTGGGTGGACAATGTAGGAAGGGACGTGAGAGAGATGGGAGGGTAGGGATGGATAAATGTGGACACTGCGGCGTTCTTAAACTTTCGAGTTTCGTATCGCCACAGAGATAGATAGATAGTTAAATTTTATTAAATTCATAGCTCATAAAGGAATGAATCTCTTGACTTGAGTTGCATTTGATGCTACAAGGAATATTCTAAGCTCTGGTGGAATTAAAAAAATTATATTTTATTTTATATAGAGGATGCTCTCATAATATATAATAAAATCTTAGAAAATGAACTCTAAAATGAGGCCTAATTTAATAAAATCTAATACCACTAATAAAAAAAAGAAGAGATCTGTCTGGAGACCTGATGTTCCCTTTCCAAGGATAATTATCGACTGATTTATATTAAAATTTATAATATAAGAAAATATTTACCTATCGAAACAATCGTCCACGTGGACAATTTCTGGAATGATATAATTATTTTTATTTTCTTTCTTTATGAATAAATGTATAATCAACTATAATGATAAAATAAAATATAATTATATTAGTTATTTATTACAAGTATATATTTATAATTTTAATTACTAATTTGAGAATCGTTATCATACTAGAAATAAATAATATTAAATATATATAATTTCTTAAATTAAAATCCAACTTTGATTATTCATTTGTGAAATTAATAGTACAATCAATCTTTATTTGAATTTTTTCAAATTGTAAAGATTCAAAGGGAAATAAAATAAAATATTAAAAATAAAACGTTTCATTTGAATTTTAAAAATAAAATATTGTTTATCTTGTTTAACAATAATATGATAAAATACAAAATTGGAATGTAAGCTGATGATAAGTTATAATTTAATCATTTAATGGAAACCTTTGAATACCTATTTAGATAAACAAATGTTTGATCAAAGGCGGTTGAAGGAGGTCTTGAAAACTTATAATATCACTTCTGCTTTATGCTATATATAGGATATGTATATAGGATATATGTATATATATAATATAGAAGAGCCATTTTTCTAACTTAATATTATTCAATTGAGTTTTATGAAATATTATATACTCCCAAAAAAATATTTATAATTATATAAATCAGAGATGAGCAAACCGTAGCCCGCCAATCATAAAGGTACAATATCATTTTATTGGTATCCTGAAATTTTTGTGGGCCACTTTATTACTGTGAAGTTATATTATAATAAACGCTACAACAATGAAACGATTTTTTGAGACCTTAAAAGAGACATGTATTATGTATATTGTTCATTAAATATATTTAAGGTTTAATAATTTATTAGGTTGTTTTTTTTTGTCTGCGATCCGCCAAGAAATATCGAACTTTCGTTTGGACCTTGGATAAAAAAAGTTGCTCACCCCTGATATAGATTATATAAATTATTTTTATTTATATATTTTTTTTCAATTAGGAAATTAAAATAGAAATATTTAATGATTTACTTACGAGTGTAAATATATCCAATGACAAGCAATATCAATAGTCATAGAAATTTGAAAAAAAAATTGATACTTAGGATAAAAATTACTGAGTGTAACCAGAAGACACATTGTACCACATCGATCTGTCAATTGATCTAAGATTGCACCGAATTTTGTACCTTTGGACAAAAAAGATAAATTAAAAAATTAATAATCTTCTATTAATATATATGATTAGTTTAAAATGATAATTTATAATATATATATAACGTCATTAGAATTTTCTTAATTTATGGAATAATTTTCATTTACTTCAAAAAGAAACATAATAGATAAGTAATCTTAGTTGAAATTTAAGGAAATAATTTCTGTGTTCTTAAAACATAAAGAACAAAATATCAAAAACGTTAGAAAGGCATTTGCACTCTTGGGAAAGTAAATTGATCTATTTATATATGCTGTATCATTTAGAAATAGTAATTTTATTATATTTAATGTAATTTCATAGGTAGGGATGCCTCTTGTTGTGTATTTTAAGATCGACTCATATAAAGAGCAAAGATGTTTTATTTATATAATAATGAAAAAATAATTTTAATTCAATCCATAGTGGAATGGATTATAATGGATAATTATAATAATTCTTTGTTAAATAAAGAAAATATTAGATCTTGATATGATGTAAGAGTTGATTTATTTGAACTTAAAATATGTCAAAACTTTTGTATCAAATTAATACTAAAAAAGAATCTAGAACTCACTTTGGTTTAAAAGACGTGCTGCATGTCCATCAACTGCATCAAGTAAACCGCTAATGCAATAACAAATACAGGCAATTTCATAATGAGTTGGCATATAATAAAATGAGATTATAGCCAAAATTATCCTTGTATAACCTGAAAAAACAATATATATTGTATATATATACATATATAAAATATAATATATTCTAATATTTACCAATTAAATTGGGTACGAATAAAAAAATATTATTTGTTTCAAGAAGACAAGCCATAATTTCTATATGATAACAATAATAAATTTATGTAGTTATATCAGTTTAAAATGGTTTTGAAATAAATTTAAAAAAAATATTGAATATTGTAGAGATAAGATAAATATTTTAATTGCTTTATATTCATACAATATAAGACTTAAAAGTGCTTAAAAGTGCAATTTATAGATCAATACCATTCGATTAAGAATTAAAATGTCAAAATAAATGCTTGTTCCGTCAAAAGATGGCAATATAATATTAATATTATGGCAATATTTAAATAATTTAAAACAAAAGAATATAGAACAAATATAGAATTTGAAAATAATAAATATTAAAACTTTTTATTCTCTCTCTCATTTAATTAATTAATTTATATTTTATATTTTTTTATTATAGTTTTAATAAATTTACTACTACTACTAGTTTATACATTTTTTTATTATTTTTTTAGATAATGAAATATTTATTATTTAAAAAGACATGAAGAACTATTTTTAAAGTTTTTTTGAGGAAAGTGATAGAAGCAGCCAAGTTAGACAGGAATTATATACATCACTTGAAAGTTTTTAAAAATAATCATGCAGATCAAAATGTAATCATATTTATTAGCAAAAATAGATATAAAATATTTATATTATTAAGTAAATATTAAATTTATACTTTAAATTAAAAGAATAAGCTTTTGAAATATTTATTTAATTATTTTTAAATTAATTTTTCAGTTTTTATTTATTTTAAATAGAAATATTATAATTATCATTATTATTGCTCTAATCCATTTATTTCATCAATAACTGGTGTTAACTAGAAGAAGAAGAAACAAATTTATCATTATATTAAATTTTATACCAATATTTTTCTTTCAATATTTTACATATTTGATATAAATAGAAAATAAAAATAACTACCAATGCATTTATTTCATTTTTATGTTCATCAACTTGCTTGAATATGTAATAAAAGTTTTTAAAATCATCAGTAAGATGTCCCTAAAAAGGAATTTTAATAATAATAATAATATAATTATGGTTGTGATTTGATTAATAGAAATATATTAACATTTTATCTTATTTTTTGCTCAATGTATAACGTTTGTAGAGCAAGAAAAACTTTAACCATTACTTAATTAATAATTTCTACAATATTATAATCTTTTGAAGTAATATTTAAAGTATTTTAGATACACGTAAATAAAAATATAATATAATATATTTTTCTCAGATTTATAGACTGGGTCGTTCTTATCAATTATAACGCCCTGGGATATAAACCAATTAGCGCCCTAGGGCCTAGGCATACAAATTCTTAAATATAAGTTTTTAATATTTCATTGCAGTTATAAATAAAATTAAATTAAATGAAGTCTCGTTAATATACATTTTATTTTTAGTTAGTTTTAGCGCCCCTTAAGTTACGGCGCCCCTAGGCTGTAGCTCAAACAGCCCATAAGGTTAGTATGGCCCTGTTTTTAGATTATTTATTAGTTAATAAAAAAAGATATCAATTTTAATTTGTATATATTTAAATATATAAAAACAATCTGATTTATACCCATTTCTTTAAATAAAATTTTTCGACTTTCGGTTCAAATTTTCGAAAATATGCTTCATTATTTAAAGCATTTTTATATAAATACATCCCCTGAGAAAAAAGTAAAGAAAATTAATATTTTATAAATATATATATATATAATATACACATGTATATAAGAATATATTTATATATTAACCATGTCATAACAATGATGTAGATTTATGTTAATATCGTGATGTTTTGTCTGGTTCTGAAAATAGAAAAAAAATGTATTACTATGTTCATTTATTGTATAAATGAATTATCTGTTATTAGTAAATATATTTTTATAAATTTGATAATTTTTAATGATTTTCAAAATTTAGTTCGATTTTTAACTGGAGAGAATTTTTTATATTTATTTTATATTTATTTATATTTATATTTTAATTTCCGAGTAGTATAAATGCAATGTAGTAGTATAATGGAGTATTAAAATAATAAAACAAAATAAGAATTTTCAATATAATATCAAATGAATTTATTTTTGACTATTTTTGAGGAATACCATATGCGAAAATAGAAGAAGATAAATAAATAAAGTTCAGAATATGATTAATTAAAATTAAATAGAAAAATCCTGCAATCAAAATAGATTGTAGATAAATTTTTATTCTTCCTAATAGGTTTTAAAAATTTACCTATTAGTATTAACTGTGCTTGTTTAATCATTTTTTAATCTCTTTTTAATTTATATTATTAATACTTATTCCATTTTTGAATTTTTTTTTCAAATTTTATAAGTTGGTTTAAATATCAAAAAATAAGTATATTATATAATATACTATAAATTATGTAAATATTATGTACTATATGATTAATTATTTGGACATTATATAAATATTCTATGAAATTTTTATTACTCACCTTTTGCTTATTTTCTTTTAGTCGATTAAATGAATCTTTCATTGTTTCAAAACTATTGTAGACACACTAAAAAATGAAAATAAAATAAATTTATAAATTATATTGTTTAAATAATTAGGGTTGTGTTAGAGACACTATATATTAGGATGGGTGAAGGGATAAAAAAATAAAAGAATAAATGAAAGTAATTTGTATTTCAAAGAAGTGAAATTTCTCTGATTATCATTTGTTTTATTGATTAATATATAGAAAAATACCTTAATTTGATTTTCAATTTCTGTAAGTGAGTTCAGGCCCTTTTGATTCCAAGCAAAACCTTCTATAGCAACGAGTTCTTTATAAAACTCCATTTTTTTTATATATATAAAAAACAGTGATACGTCAACTGATGTAGAAATTAGATTACAAATAAATTATTTTATAACAAGAAGTGAAAAATTATAATTATATATATGGAAAAAATAGATTTTTCGGAGAATGGATTAATTTATAATATTATATATACATATATTAATAAACTAGGCGCAAAAGCATAACATTAAATTGATTCTATATTTCTTTATATATATTAACAACATATATTAAATTAAATATTTTTTTTTTTTTTACTCTTAAAAAGTTTACTCTTTTACACTTAAAAAGTCCGGAGCGGAAATAAATAATTAATAATAAAAAGGAAATTTTTATACATAGATAAAAATACATTTGTAAATAGATAAAAATAAAAAAATAAATAAATTTTGATTTCATATATTTTATTTATTTGAAAATAATTTTAGAAAAAAAAAATATTTTTAAAACTTGAATAAAAATGATAAATAAAATAAAATTAATACTTTGTAAAGTACCACTTCCGGTTGCCGGATATACATCAAAAGTTGATGAATTCATGCTACAGATGCATTAAGTAAATATACCAAATTTTATCAAAATCCGTTGAGCCGTTCAAGCTGTACACATCTATACGGACACACAATGAACAGACGGAGAGACATCACGCTAAAAACACTTGTTTCTGTTAACAAAATGCATGATTCGTGGAGCTATGTAAAAATCTTCACATGTGAAATTTGGTGTGAAAACAATACCTTCCCTTCCTATCGTAAGGAGGTTCAAATATTTTTTTACTAGAAAAACTGGAAAGTTGATTATCATAGAAGCTTGTAATCTTTTATTAAACCTTTTTTTTCAACGTTAATTTTATTTGTTTAAATTATGTGTTCTATTGTCATTTTTTTTTTTTGAGTCGCTGATATGGTATTATAAAAAATAAATAGCGTGCCTTGTTTACGGTTCCATTTAAAAAATAAATTTTGATTAGCGTCTTAATAAGTAAAATTATAAATATACAAACATAAAAACTTTGCCAGATTTATATACAATACTTACTTTTATATTTTCCAAATCCAGAAACGTATTGTTATAACCAAAAACCAAGTCGGAGTAGAACAAGAAAATTCGAAAATTTTGTATTGACACCACTCTATAAAAATCTCAGACCAATTACAACCGCAAAATTCAATTTTATATACCACTGGAACATCATGATTTCTTCAAATCCCTTTCACATGTGCAAAATATAAATGAATAGTAGATTGTTTTGTAATAAATTTATGTTTGTAATTTTGTATGTTCTGCAATTAAAAAAATGTTTTGAATTGCATAAATTATGTTTCCTAAATGTAGCCGTAAGTTTTTGTGTTTTGAAATTTGAAGCATCTTAAATTATGTTGAATGGACTTGGGCACCTTCAAATTTTATAATGAATCTGGTTGTTAATTTTGAAAATGGCCTAACTCCACTCTTGATAAAATTAGCTGGAGTGTCTCCACTCGACTATCTCGCAATTTGAATTGGATTAAATAACATAATATATTATATTTAAATTAAATTTAGTTAATTATAAATTATAAATAATAAATAATAAATATTAAACCAGCGCATATTTGGCTTTTTGTTGATGGCACCACGTCACGTGTTGGCGCGTGAGATTTGCAGTGTTAAAAAATTAATTCTGGTAATTTCAGCGAATCAATCAAGCTGAAATTCTATATATAGCAGTTTTATACAATTATTAATCATGTGAAAAATTATCAAACATATATCTTTATTTTTACGGTCACTTTAGAGGAAAAAAAATCAAAACGTTGTAGGTAATGACCCTCTTCCGGTTGAGCTACATTTCTCAAAAGTTGATAGAAAACTATGAATTTTGAATAATGTCCATGTACCAAATTTCATCATTCTAGCTCAAACCGTTTTTGCGTAATCTTGCCTACATACACACACACACACACACACACACACACACACACAGACATTTTTCTCAACCTTAGTGAAAATGATTCAGGAACCTTCAAAACGTATAAAAACATCAAAATCTCAACATCGAAAATTTTCGTGATCGCAATACTATCTCTGGCGAGATAGTAAAAACGCAAATTGTTCATTTAATATTTGGCACTATTTTAATAGGAATTATAAATTTAACACCCTTGGATACACTTAAGCAGTATGACTCTTAAGGATCCTATCTTATATGTGTGCTATAAGAGTTTATTTTTAAATTCAATGAAACGCAAACCCTTAAATATCTCGATTTGAAGATAAATGGACTTAGGCCACTTTCAAAATAAACGGCTCATATATACATATAAACTAGCGAGCAAAGAAATTGACCCACCCATGAAAAATCAATTCCATTAATTACAAATCTAAATGAAAAAAAATTTTTTCCTAATTGAGTTCTCTAGCTATAAAACTCTGGCTATGGCCAGCTAGCTTTTAAAAGAGCCACAGCTTGGGCAGCATTAACTGAAGCCGTATCCATTATTATTATAAAAATCTATAAAAATAAGGATAAAGTATCCCTGTCAAGCGATTGAGTGTAAATTTTATGGATATTTTTGATTTAATAAGATCGAGTAACAATTAAATTTAAATTTAAATATTATTAAATATTTTTTAATTTAGTATGAAATTTAAATACATTTCAAGATATTAAATACAAATTATTAAGAAGAATATAAAATTAAATTGAGTGGGTCGATTTCCTTGCTCGGGAGTATATATATACTGAGTTTATAAATTATATTAAAATATTAATAATAATAATAATAATAATAATAAATTATAATAATTAATTTATTGTAAACCCACAAATGATTGATTGAATAAATAAAATAAAAATATGAAAATCCATTCCATTATGCAGAGCATTTTTTGTGAAGTTTTAATCGTATGATTTTTTAAAATCCAATCATGATAATGTTCGACCGCTGTAAATACATCAGGAGTTCCTGAGCCACAAAGTCCTTTTCCAAATGAAACTATACCAATTAATTTAGGTTTATATCCAAAACAAAAAAGTGGTCCACCTGAATCACCCTATAAATATTATTATTATTATTATTAAGGGTCATTAAACCTATATTGTAAAAATTATGTGATTTATTTTTATCCATTCATAATTACACTATCCTTAGGAATTAAAAATTTGATAAGACCCTTTCCCTTTTAAATCAACAAGCTACCACTCAAAAATTATTATTAAAAAATTTCTTATTCTTATATTTTTCTTTTTTTTATTAATTATTTATTAATTGCAATTTTTTTAAATTCATTATTGTTATTATTTAAATTCAAATAGATTAATATTTAATAATTTATTAATTAATTAATAATAATTATTTGTTAATATTTTATAATAAATACATATAAATTATTTATTGAAAACAAAAATAGGGATTTATTTTTAGGACAAAATATAAAATTCTTACGTAGCATAGGTTTCTTTTATCGCCAATTGTGCATATATGATGTTTTAGATTAATATA
This sequence comes from Labia minor, assembly GCA_963082975.1. NCBI lineage: Eukaryota > Metazoa > Arthropoda > Insecta > Dermaptera > Spongiphoridae > Labia > Labia minor. Next base: position 17,151,029 of record OY720349.1, on the reverse strand, counting down.
AAATTGATTGCATTTATTATAATCGAATATTTTTAAATCTATTATTTGCAATAAATATTTGTTTTCCTCATTTTCGGTTGTTCCCCAGCCGAGACTTATACATTCATTCGAATTAAAATAATTCATATAATCTTTATCAGACGTTTGATTATCTTTGAGAAAAGATATTAATGGATATGGTTTTATAAGAGAGGTGCCTGAGAAAGGAGAAGTTAACTGAAAAAAAACAAAAACAAAATTTATTTAGATAGTATTATAAATTAGTATTCTACGTTGCATAAATTAATGCGTATTTTCATTAAATTTAAAAAAAATATCATACAAACTGTACAACTCTAAGGTCTTGTGAATATATGAATAGGTCAAAATTCTGTGTTTGATTTATAATTGTCATTTAATATAATATGTTGAAAAATAATAAAAAAAATATAAAAAAACTTTTTTAAAAACACGCTTTTATTTAAATGCAGTAAAAAGGAGAAAATAATTTCACCAGACACATCACGATTTCCTAATAATTAATCATATCTAAAAAAATAAAAGCATGGGCGCCAATCATACAGGGAAAGGAAAAGAATACGAAGGACATTTCATTGTATATGCACAAACGTATTTGTTATTTTTTCCTTTTCTACTATACTTAATAATTATGTCTATTTGAAGTAGAATTTGCATTTTTCCATGCAGTCCATATATTTAATTTTTCAATTGTCTCAAATCTCAAATACATAATAAAAAATACAATATAACTAAACATATTGTAGAAAAAAATAAAATAAAAAAAATGTGGAACGCTTCACGATTTTGCGTGTCATCCTTGCGCAGGGGCCATGCTAATCTTCTCTGTATCGTTCCAATTTTAGTATATGTACCGCCGAAGCGAGTACAACTACATAAATTTATATAGTTCCATATATACCAACTGCTCTTGGCAATTCTCTACCGCTCTCATTTATTTCTATCATAAATGACTATAAAATATTTTTTCAATAACTTACAAATCTATTTTATTTAATTTCTTGCTAAAATTATTTTAAAACGTTTTGTCCAAATAGAATATTTAATTACTGTTTTATAAATTTTTATTAATTGTTTTATTTCCTTTAATTTATCGCCTTTTTAACCAATAAACTAAATCTATGTTTATTTCCATTTTCGATAGGGGCGCTAGTAGTATCACCAATTTGAATTTAGACATATAGAAATGATAAAATATTTTTATTCAACTCAATTTTTATCTTATTTATCTAATTTAAAATAATCTTTGCATTATTTTATTTATAAATTTTATAAATAATGGATGGTTGTGGCACAGGATAGGGACACTTGGGGAAATTGGTTGCTGCTGCAAAGAACTTTCGAGTTCTGTAGAGCCATTGAGATAGATCGATATTTTATGTTATAAATTTGTTAAGGAATTTTTATTTTAATTATATAAATTGAATAAATAGAAAGAATTTATATAAATAATTATAGTAATAAAATAAAAATTTTCATTTATTTTTTATGATTATTATAGATACCAATTTTTAATGTTTAATGTAATTATTAAGATAAATGAATTATTTAAAAGAATTTTGAAATTTTTATTTAATCCAAAACTTAGATGAATGTTGAAATTACAAAATAAATTATTTGATTAAAAAAGTTATTAAATTATAAATATATTTATAGAAAAAATAGTTTTTTGAATAAATTAAATTAAATTCATACATATATATTATAAACTTAAATAAAAAAAATATTATTGAAAACATTCTTCATAAAATTCAAGTAAAACTCAAAATAAGCACGGCTTCGTCCTTTGTGAAACAGGATGATGTTTACATAAAAAATATGTTGAATCCATATGTGTGTAAAATTATATAATCTCTGTGGCTCTACGGAACTCGAAAGTTTTTGGCCGCAAACACATTTCTCCAAGTGTCCCTATTCTGAGCCAAAACCATCCAACTCCTACCCTCTCCCAACTCAATCACGTCCCTTCCTACATTGTCCACCCATCGTGTCCTTGGTCTTCCAACCGGACGTGTTCCTATCGGTCTCCCCACCGATATATTTTTCTACAAGAAAGGTTGAATATTTGCCAATGGCTATCAAAAGGTTAAAGATTTAAAGATTTTTTACTATCTCGCCAGACGGTTTGAGCTAGAATCATGAAATTTGGTACATGGGCATTATTCAAAATTTGTAGTTTTTTTTTCAACTTTTGAGAAATGTAGCTCAACAGAAAGTGGGTCATTACCTACCATGTTTTGATTTTTTTTTTCCTCTAAAGTGATCGTAAAAATAAAGTTATATGTTTGATAATTTTTCACATGATTAAAAATTGTATAAAATTGCTATATATAGAATTTCAATTATTGAATCGCTGAAAGTACCAGAATTAATTTTTTAACACTGCAAACCTCACGCACCAACACGTGACGTGCTGCCATCAACACATACGCTGGTTTAATAAATATTATCTATTAATTTTAATTTATAATTTATAATTAATTAAATGTAATTTAAATATAATATATTATCTTATTTAATCCAATTCAAATTGCGAGATAATCGAATGGAGACACTCCAGCTAATTTTAAAGAAATATATATAAAGGGTACCTTCCCCCCCCCTCCATACATTCTGAAGCTTCATATTTGAGAATTGCTCTCTAAACAGCAAAATTATGCATAATAAGAAAGGAAGGTCCATATTATTTTATTTTTCTACTTTTTACTATTGTAAATTTTTAAAAATTAGAATTATAATAAAAGATAAAAACTAAAAAATATATATATACCCTATTTTAATTTTCATAATGATCTTTCATTGTATATAAATATAAATATAAAATATTAATCAGATCCGACCTTCTCCATAAAGAGGTCCATGTAGAGTTGCCAGGTCTTCCGCTTATCGCAACTGAGCTTCTCTGTCCTTGATCACCCTCGTCATAAATCTTTCGATTGAATCCCAGTTCCTTTTGCTTTTAACCATTTGGATGATCATATTTTGTGCCTTAACTTCGACGCCTAACCTGTCTGATTCTAAATTTCTATCATGCGCCCACCTGTTACAGACAAAGATTGCATCCTTTAAATTGTCTAGAAATGCTCTGCAGTCCAGATAGCATGCTTCCGTAGCTTTTTTTTAAAACGGCAGAGGTAGGACCTGACAACACATGTACCAGGTAAAATCTAACCTCTCCATACCTTCGACCACTTGTATCACTTTCCCAACTCTCCTGTCATCTAGCCAAAAGGCGCCTTCTTACCTGTGCCTTTGCTTCCTGAACTTTGTTTTTTTCCGCGTGATAAACCTAGCTACTTTCGTTTATGATCTATAAACGGGATTCCTACCAACACCATTACCACAAAAAGGAGACAGTGCGATAGGCCGAGCACGTAGCACGTAAAGCCACCTGAATTTGTATAGACTGGAGTCTCCTTCTATGGACTAATTGCGACATTGCACCAGTCCAGCCAGGTGCCACATACAAAATTATGGCGTGGACCACATTCAAATATAATCTTTTAATCTCTCTCGGTCCCCTAACATTAAGCATCAGCCGCAATAGCATCCCTGTCGTCCTCGCTGCTTTTTGAAATATCTTTTCAAAGAGAATCCTTTATCAACTTCCACTTTCAGGTAGGTCCACTTGATCCGGGTTCCTTCGACTACCAAATTCGGCGTCCTATTTACACGCTGTTTAGTCACGAGTATCGCCTCAATTTTCAACCGCTCTCTCTAGACCAGCGGTCGCCAAACTTTTTGACACCACGGACCAGTTAATTCATAATTTAAATCCCGCGGACCACTAATAGGATTTTTTAAGTGTTAAATATATTTATAAATAAAAATTGTAATCAAAGAACACATAAAATGTACCTAGTTAATAAAATGAAACTATTATCACGTATTGTTATGAATTAAATCATGTTTTAATGCATCTTAAAACATAACTTAACATGATGAGTAAGTATATTCCACATTTTTCTGCGGACCAGCGAAATTTTCTCGCGGACCACCACTTTGGCAACCTCTGCTCTAGACCCTTCCTCTCCAACCAGAACTCCACGGTTGCTACGCCTTCCTTCAATTTAACCTCAAGGACGTGCTCCTCAAGAGCCTCCTCGATGAGAATGGTGTCATTCGTGAACCCCGAAATCTTTACGCTTTAAAAATCCTAAAAGCTATATTTTTGAAACCCTAAGAAAATCTCAAAATTAAATCAAAAGAATGTTAATTCAAACTTAAAAGTGCATTTTAAACAGTCTTCATTTTTATATTATGTATATTTATGTAAAATAAAAAATCAAAAACAAAAAATAAATTAATTATATTTTTCTCATATTATGAGTTCTCTAAAACACCATCCATTAAATCATTTAGGCTTTAGGCCAATAATTGTATTCAATAAGTAGGATATGTTTGGATAGGGACCAAATTTTAAATTAATATTTAGTTACTTGCTTTGACCTTTCTTTAAGCATAGTTTACACGGACTTAGTTTTTGTCGTTAGTTCAAATGCTTTAAAATAAAATTTTCAAAATGTCTTCCGGGTCGGAGGACCATATTTCGAAAACTAACAAAAAAAATTTCTTTTTTTTTAAAGAAAAATCAAAATAAGAGCCAACTTTTTCAACTGGCCGGCGTGCGTTTAAAAAGCCCGCGCTTAAAAGTATTTGCCCACCCCTGAACTAATTACAAGAACTAAGTCCGTGTAAAGTACTAAGCCCGTGTAAACTAGGCTTTACTTATGCCATCACAAAACTACTATCTAAACAATAAATAATAATTATCGTCAGTTAAGTCATCCATCCATATTCCAAGCCAATTCCTATCTTCTCCCTATTTTTATATTGTCAGTCCACCCACCGCGTTTTTGTCTACCCAGAAAATTATTTTATAAAATAATTTTTTATTAATATTTAATTAATAAATTAGCAATATAGTAGCTTAATATTAATTCTTACCCTTACTAATGCAATATCATTGTATATTCCTGAACCTATATAATAGTCAGAATGAATGTTTATCTTCCAAATTCTTCTTCTTAAATTATAATTAAAACAGTGAGATTTTTCATTCTCCAATCGGTCGGATAATCCAGCAACAACTCTAATTGGGCCCAAAGGGCGTATTACTCTGCCATTAGAAAAACAATGAGCAGCAGTCAGTACCAAATCTAATGTGATTAATATTCCACCACATATGAATTCCATATTATTTGTTATAAAAATCTAAAAAATTATAGCTATCAAAAAAACAAAATTTTATATAATAGTAATATTTAAATATTCTTATTCTTCAAGTAATATAATACTAGGTAAAGTTCTAAAAAGTTTAATAAAATATTTTCACAAATTATATAATGGGTATTTAAAATTAAAACTATTATAAAACAATATATTTTTACCATAAAGGGATAATCTTCAATTGATGTAATTCTTCCACCAAAAATTCTTGGAATGATCCAAACATCATTATTGGGCCAACTATTATTTTCATAATTCATTTGTAAATTTCTGTTTATTAATTCTAAATCTAATTTAATTGCGATTAAAAATTTTATATTGATCAATATCAATATAAGTAATAAAAAAAAATTCATGATTTATTTGATTTAAATACTCATAAATAATAAATGATAATTTCTTCAGAGAATATATAATTAGTTTTATAGATATACGAATATAAAAAAAATCTACATCAGGTAACAATATAAGCTATAAAATAAGAATCTTGAAAGGTTATATGAGAAGAGATTTGTAGGAAGGTTGTGTGTGTGTGGTGTCGTTTAAATCATATTTCATCAAAAGGTATGAGTACATTTCTGATTATAAAAACTTAAATTTATTAAGTTAATTAAATAAAAAATTAAATTTGGACTCGAGTACAAATAGCTCTAAATACATCTAAAAAAAGAAAACAAAACACGAACGACCCACCGTAGTTCAATTAAATTTATATAGAAATTTATTCAAATTAATAAAGGGATTTTATTTTATAAATAAAAATTTAAACTAAACTAAATTACACTAATATTGAATTCTAAAATTAATTATAAATAAGGAGAATATCCTCAAAAAAACAGTATTTGAGAAATATAAAAATAGTAAGTAACCAGAATTAGCAAATTTTCACTTAATAGTCTAATTAATTAAATCTTAATTATCAATAGAGATAGATTATTAGAAAAAGATATAAAAAAAACATTCACGGAAATTCCAAGCCTATAAAATTTTTCTGAAATAAAATAATTTTTATATGACAAGATCTTTTGCTAAAATCAAAGCCCTTTTAGATAAAATTTCAAAAACTGTAAAATCAATGACGTTAAGGGGCACTTCCAGCAAGCTGATTTTAATCAAATGTTTGCTATAACATTTTAGGCATATATATATATAAATATATATATATATTAATAATATATAAATATATATATATATAAATATATATATATATTAATAATATATAAATATATATATATATTAAATACGAACACCTTTTTGTTTTTTAAACTAAAATGTTCACATAAACAAACCATTTTCCAGGACCAGGTCTTTTGGACTCCTGGGACGTTTTACGTCAATTTCGGATGAAAACTCGAATTCGAAATTTTGACCAATTGCAATACTTCCCCTTACTATAGATGGAATATTGCAATAAAAAGTTCAGTGTAACATGTGTCTAATTTTTATTGAGTAGATTATACAACTAGATTGGGAATTAGAAACGTTATATGGATTTTTTACTGCAATCCAAATATTCCTATTCGTCCTCAATCACCCTGTATATAAAGGGAGAATGAAAAATCTTAACTTTAAATTTAATTATTTAATTCTTTCAACATTTAATTAAGTAAGAATTTAGGGAAAATTATTTTTATTAGTAAAAATTTTTATAAAATTTATTAAGAATAACAATTTGTAAATATTTCTGAATGACTGGAATATTGAAAATGTAATGAAAATAAAATAGAAAAATGTTAATTTATTTATTAAATAAATTGATTAATATTTATATATATAAAAAAAATTAAATCGACATAAAATATTAATTAAAGTTGTTAAAAGGTATTTTTATTTATTTTTATTTTATTTTATTTGAATAAATTATTTTTCAACTTTTTGCAGATGCTGTAGCTCCTTTTAAATGCATTTCTTGAAATTTTTGTTGGAGTTTATTTAAAACATCCCTTTGTGTATCTTGTTTTTTGTCTAAGGAAGCGATGTGATCATCTATTCTTTTTCTAAAAAAATTAAAAATTATTAAATTAATAAAAATAGTAAATTTATATTTAGAAATTTCACATTGTATAAGATAATAGATGTAAGAATCAATTATTTATTGAGTGAAAACAAACTTACAAACTTATATCAAATTCTTTAAATTAAGTATTTGTTAAATATTTTATTTATTAAACATTATAAATTAAAATTTAAATTATAATGTTTTAAAAATTTTAAAAAACTAAAATTAGAAACCTAAATTTCATCTAATAAAATTGTAGCTCGTGATTTGATACTAAATTTAAGAAAATATAAAATCAGTGTCATAATGATCAGAGAATAATTAAAAACTGATGGCGATCTTGCTAATTTATATTATGTATGTGATTATTATTTGATAATTAGTTTTTTATATGTATTGGCATAATTATTAGAACTTTTTATGTAATCAATGTTCAAGAAATTATAGATCATAAGGAACACATATTTATATAATATTTTCTCTATCAATAATTTTAAATAAACACATTAGATTTAATATACTTACAGCTCACTTCTAATAAATGTCATTCTCTTCGTAACATTTTGCTTAGATTCTTCTAAATCTTGTTTAATTAAAACAGGACCAATCAGTTTATATACTTCAGCATCAGTTTTTAATAAATCCAATTCCTAGTTTTATAAAAAAGATGATTAATGATGAATTTTTTTAAAATATATTATTAAAAATAAAAATGATATATTAATTAACCTGTTTAACTGCAGCATTTTCATTTAATTGTCCATCAAGATGTTGACGTTGTGCTAAAGCTTTATGATAATCTAAATGAAAATATAAATTTTATATTAATAATAAATAATGTAATAGAATAATTTTTTAAAAATGATTTTTACCTTTTTGTATATCTTTATATTTATCAACTTCACTTTGAAGTTTATTTTGAAGTTGGTCAGCCATTTTATAAAAATATTTTAACAATTATTTAAAAATTATAATTTATTAACAAGAATAAATCATAAAAATTTAATAATAATTTTGCATTAAATAATTCTTTATTTAGTTTTGACCAGTTTTGACTTAAAATGGATTTTTATGGTGAAATATGTATAGCCAACATTTGAAATAATTATTTTTTTATTAAAAAATGAAAAATACTATTTATATATATATAATATTTTATTAGACAATATAATATACTATAAATATATGAAATAAATAATAATATAAATAAGTTATAATTTCTTTTTTTATTTTTTTTGAATGAAAATTTAAATTAGCAGAAATATTCAAAAATATTCCAACTTAATTTTTATTACAAAAAAACAATATATTTTTTATTTTACTCTTAATCATTTTACTGATTTTGTCTATTAGAATTAAGAATATTTGATCTATCTAAAGAGGTTATTTTAAAATATATAGATTTTCACTATTATAATTAATTATTTATTAATATACTTTAAAACGAAATATGGTTTTTTTAGTACTTTTTTTTGGGTAAAACACAGTATTAAATATAATAGTTGATGCTTTTAATATCTTAAATCAGAGGTTCTTAATCTTATGTACTCTGCGGACCCCCACTTGAAAAAATTTTTTTTGACGGACCCCATTCCAACTTTAGGTAGTTTACGTAATTTTATTAGTTAATTTCTGGCTTACGATCTCATAAGAACAAGGATATATGATGAATATTTCTAACAGTGATTGGTGAATAACGATTTTTTTGCATATTGTAGAACACATTTTATTAGAAATTATAATATTGAAGAAAGAAAATTCTGCTAAATATGAAGATGGAAACGGTAGCAATAGTTTTCTTGCACATTTCGTTGAATTTGGGTATTTGATCTCTGTTTCCTCACAAAGCCATGCCATCGCTTCTTTTATATTAAATAAAGTTTTAACCGACTTATCATTTTCTCGTGCACCTGTACGATGGCTTTGCGGACCCCCAGTAAAGGCTTCGCGGACCCCCAGGGGTCCGCGGACCACAGTTTAAGAACCTCTGTCTTAAATAGTTGCAAGATAAAAAGAGATAACTAAGATTAAATAGAATATACAATATTATTTAATTTTTCGGATATACTACAAATAATGTGTAAAAGAAATATTGCGATAATGATAAAAGTAGACTAGGAAAATTTGATCTTTTCTTTACATTTTAAAGTTAGAAAAAATAATTTCTGACATTATACTATAATAATTTCTGGCAACAGTTATTCTGATTACTATTGTAAATTATAGTGAACAAATTTGGAAATTCTTTTGTGAATTGAATGCACTTTATACTTTTATATATCATAATCACTAAATCATTTGGAAATTAAAAGTCAGTTTTATTTGGTTTTGGACTTGTTACCGGTTATAAGGTTTATAAATAAATGAAATATTTTCACTTATCATAATTTTTTCTTTGTAAAGAAAAATAAATTAATGAAAATAGTATTCGATTAGGCGCGGGTTAGGTGTCGCCCTCTGTATTATGGTTATTGTTCTGAATGCAAAATTCAATGGAAGGAGTCGTTGCATCCAGCATTCTCTTGTCAATTACAACCTTCATTTTTAAATATGATTCATCTTTTTATTAAACAAATTAACATTAATTAAATACTTTTCGAATAATCTATTTAGTTCAAATTATTCTGATATAATAATAAAATATCGATAATTTTAATATTTTCAAGAATGTTAATTCATTTTCAAATCAAATAAAATACAAGATAAAAGTTACTCTGTTATTGATTCATGTTTTGAAAAGAAAAAGTAAAACAAAAACAACAAAAACATGTCTGTCAGTGCTAGTGCTGAAAATTTAACAAGTGACACACAAGTAAGTTATTTTTATTGTTTATTATTAATTTTTACTTATAAATTTTGGTATATTGTTATTAAAGCAACAAACTACAAATGATGGAAGCAACATGTGTCTTGAATTGGCCCTTGAAGGGGAACGACTTTGTAAATCCGGAGATTGTCGTGCTGGGGTAGCTTTTTTCCAAGCAGCAATTCAAGCTGGCACTGATGATTTACGAACATTGAGTGCCATTTATAGTCAACTTGGCAATGCCTATTTTTATTTAGGCGATTATGCTAAAGCTATGCAATATCACAAACACGATTTAACATTAGCAAGGTAATATTTGACGTTTCAATATTTATTAATTGCAATAAGAAATATTATATTTGTCTTTTTTAAATTTGCAATAATATTAATGTTTTGTTGGAACCTGTCAAACCTTAAACGCCCTCTTTTTATTTGTTGACATCTTTCAATCTGAAAATAATTTTGACTTAGCCATTATTGTTCATAATAAGTTAATGAATACTTGTATTTTATTCATGAAGAATTTTAAAAGTTTCTTTTATTGTATATACACACCAATTTTATATAAATGATGAATTTTTAATTTTTTTTTTTTTGACATTTCCACCAGATTTCAGATAAAAAAAATCTGACATGTCTCCATTTGACTATATCACAAATTTGAATTGTATTAATTAACATATATTATATTTAGATTAAATTTAATTAATTAAATAATAAATTAAAATTAATAAATAATATTTATTAAACTAGCGCATGTTTGGCTCTTTGTTGATGACACCATGTCACATGCTAGAGCGTGATTGGCAGTCAACGTGTTAAAAAAATTTAAAAAATTAATTTCGGCTATTTAATCAATCTGAAATTCTATATATAGCTTTTGTATACAATTTTTAATCATGTGAAAAACCAACAAACATCTTTATTTTTACGGTCAGTTGTCTGCACACACATAGACATTTTTCTCAACCTTAGTGAAAATGACTCAGGGACCTTCAAGACGTCTAAAAACATCAAAATCTCGACATCGAAAATTTTCGTGATCGCAATACTATCTCTGGCGAGATTGTAAAAATTCTTATTGAGTTTACTGTAAAATAGAACTACTTTATTATAGATCATTAAATATAATTAATTTATTCTTTAAGAAAACTATAAATTAGAATAGTATACTAATTGATTGTATTACACTTAATTAATTATCAAAGATATAATCCAGTCTAGGTATTATTTGAGCGGTTTAGCTCATAATTATATTAATTAATGTTTACTCAATTCCCAACTTTGCTTAAAAAATTCTCAAATATTATAATTTGAACCTATTATAAGGTTCCCTCTAATTTAAACAAAAGATATTATATATATAATTTATCCAAATATTGCTTCTTTATATATTAAAATAACTTTTTTATTCTAGAACTATGGGTGATAAATTAGGAGAAGCTAAATCAAGTGGAAATTTAGGTAATACTTTAAAGGTGATGGGTAAATTTGATGAAGCGATGATCTGTTGTAAACGACATTTAGAGATATCAAGAGAACTAAATGACAAAGTAATTTTTTTTTAAGTATATTTATTAATCTTAATTGTTTAATTAATTATGTTATCATATATATATATATATATTTATATTAAAATTTATATTATTTTAAATAGATGAGTGAAGGAAGAGCTCTTTATAATTTGGGCAATGTTTATCATGCCAAAGGGAAACACGTTGGACGTGTTGGTCAACAAGATCCTGGCGAATTTTCAGAGGATGTTCGGAGCTGTCTTCAACAGGCAATCAAATATTATGAGTGAATAATTTTTTTTTTATATATATTTTAAATAAAAATATTTTTAAATTTTATTAATTATTATTAATATTATTTTTCAAGGGATAATTTAGAATTAATGAGAGAATTGAACGAAACAGCAGCCCAAGGACGAGCCTGTGGAAATTTAGGAAATACTTATTATCTCCTTGGTAATTTTCAAAAGGCAATTCATTACCATGAAGAGGTAATAAAAGAATAAATAGAAATCTTTTATTAGCATTTTACACTTAATAAGCATATAGTTCAAATGATAAAAGAGATGAGATATTAATCGATTCTTTCCAGTCTGATTCATTTTCTATACATAAATGAAATAATTAAGATTATTATCATATTTTTATGTGTTTATATTTATAAATATTGTTTTTATGTTTTTATTTAGAGATTAAAAATTGCCAGAGAGTTTGGTGATAAAGCAGCCGAAAGACGAGCAAATAGCAATCTTGGAAACTCCCATATATTCTTAGGAGAATTTGAATCTGCTGCTGAAAATTACAAGTAAATTTTTATATTTATCTACAGAAATAAATATATTTCTTTTTAAATTTGAATATTATTTTATTTTTTATAGACGGACTTTGGTTCTTGCTCAAGAATTAGGAGATCGAGCTGTTGAAGCACAAGCATGCTATTCTCTTGGGAATACATATACTCTTTTACGAGATTTTCAAACAGCAATAGAATATCATTTACGTCATTTAATCATTGCACAACAATTAATGGATCGAGTTGGAGAAAGTAAGCTCAACCTTATAAAAATTTTTCCTTTCACGCGATTTAAAAAAAAAAATTACCGTGCATTTAAAATTATAATATAATATATCGTTGGGAGATGAGTCGTTAAATAATTCTTTTATAGCCTCATTAACTCAATCATAATTTGACTCAATATATTGTAAAAATATAGATAGTAAACATTATTTTTAATGCTTAAAAATTTCTACATCAGTAAATTTATGCTTCTTTATTTATATCGTTAATTTTTTAAATCAAATATGCACACTTTCAAGAATTAAAAGCCACATAGTATTAATATGAGTCTTAAACGGGTCACCAAAAACATCTCTTTTTAACATAATTATTATTATAATTAATTGAGGGTTCTATGACACTTTTCTTCACTTTTACCTATTTATTTATTTGTTATAAATTTATTAACAATGTAAAAAAGTACAATAAATAAATTGCTATGATATTACTTTTTACGAATATTAATTAGTCGAGGGATTCTCTTTCAATTACTACAAAAAAAAAAAAATTAAAAGATTGGTTTTGCGAAAGAAAAACTATATAAAAAATTAAACACCAACAGATCCTGGTGGTGACCATAGTATTTATTAAAAGTTATATTTATCACATATAATCGTCCATATTTTAAGGTATTTTTTAAAGAATATGCCATTGGAAATTTCGTTTGAAATCTTCAATCTAAATAAAATAACATTTAACTTAAGTAGTTTTTTTTTGTAACTTATATATATTTTTCAATAATTTTAATATAATAATTATTAATATTTATTATTTATATTATCGAATGCGAAGGTTGGGAAATTTATTATGATTAAAATATGTGAACCTGATATCAAAAACATCAAAATATATCAACCTCAGCCCTCACATAATTTTTTTCAGTTAGTAATGTGTTTTAATCATTTATTAGATTTGATGAGATTATTAATTTATAATATATTTAATTGTAATTCTTAAATATTAGCTCTTCTACTACTAATGTAATAAAAATGTTGACTTTGTTTCAAAATTGTTAAAAATATTATTTATTAAATGATCATAGTTACGTGTTAAACTTTATTAAAATACTTAAACTGAATAAAAAAAATAATAAAATAAAATATAGGGGTCTATTAAACGACAAGAACGTCTAAAAGGGATCGACGATAAACTTGTTGGGAAACCCTGAATTAGTCTTATGGTATTTCATTGAATTAACCGATTATATGCTTTCGGGTCGCCAATAAAGCAAGGATGGGCTGCGGTCTGTTTATCTCTGCTTTAAATGAATTCCAAATTCTATCCAAATTTTTATACTATTAAGTAGAATTTAAAAATTTTTCTCTTCAGCAACCATATTCCTCTACCCGTCATAATTTAATATCCATTATCCAACATACATGAATAGATTCACTGAGCCGAAGGAGACTGATTGAATAACACGGGTTTTATATAAATTTTATTTATTGCTGAGTTTTATAGTTAGATATTGATAAAATTTATAGCCTTTGGTCAAGTCAAATAGAGGTATATAAGAATATTGGGCTATAATTTTAAGACAATGCGTTATATTTCCCTGGACAGACAGACAAAAATTCTAAAGTCGTATTTGGTAAGGAAATATTAAGATAAGCAAAACATTTTAAATTCTGAGCAATGTGCAGATTAACGCTTTTTATATATATTATTATCACTATATCGTTCATTCTATTCGGGAATTTTTTAGAATTATTAAAGGTTTAATTAATTTTTTTTATACCTCTTTAATAAAAAAGTATTTTTATGAATGAGAAAAGAAATAAAATCAATAAATGTTTAAATATAAATGTTATCCACCTCGCTGGTTTGAATAAGAATAGCCGTTTAATGGATTTTATCAACTGGAAATTTAAGAACGTTGGAGGAATTTATATATGTATTTATGAGTTTGTGAATTAAAATATTTTATTTTTTCTATATTATATAATTTCTTCATTTAATAATTTTTTTAAGCTTTAAGTATGTAATTTAATTTGTTTTTGTTTTTGTAAATGAATATTTGTTTTTTTATGAGCTATTATGAAGAATTGAAATTAAAGTTGTTATCGGGTAAAGTCTATTATTATGCATTAAAGGGGCCATTTCATGAAAATTATTATCCAAGGGTGTAGTTATGTTCGCACGCTCCCATTACACCTTCACCTCGTATGTGCTTACACAATTTGAATAAGTATCAAATAGAAATTGACATAATTTATAACCTGTCAATCAACCTTTGGACTTAAAATTCTTTATCACAAACCTGACCCTGTTTCAACATCTGGCAAGGTTCTCTATAAAATATTAATATATAAAAGATAAGCCTTAGAAAAGGTAACAATACATACCTGAATTAAAATAATTCGTAATTTATATATGTAATAAATTGACCTTTGGAAAGAAGGGGCTTTCCACACGTGTTTTCACCTCTGAAACTACCCCTCCTCCTCATACCAACCCCTCTACTTAAATTAATATAAATAAGTTGAAATTAGACTTACAAGTAGAAAAAATAGAGACAGGCGTTAGAAAAATTCAAGAGTGATCTTCGACACTCATTTCCCTTTCGGCCCTTTAATGATTGAAACTTGTAATTAGTTCACAAATAAATAAATTCTTCTTTCTTTGATCAAATCTTACCCACTATACCAGCGGGTAAGGTAAATACATACCGGCAACAGATAATTGCTACAGTCGGTAACCGAAACAGGCGCTGATAACATAATTGGGTCAGTTCGGTATTTGCCGATAACTAGGGTGACCAAACGTCCCGTTTTAGGTGCTCTGTCCCGGCGTCCCGAAAAAAGTCTTCGGGACAGCCTATTGTCCCGTTTTTTGAAATATTTAGGACATTTCGTACTTTTTTTCAATTTGCTTCTAAAAAAAAAAAGAAAAAAGGTAAAATGTCCCGATTTGGTGTTTTCAAAATATGGTCATCCTCCCGATAACATACTTGTGTCAAAATATATTAAACCATTATTTTACACGGTGTATTATTGTATTATATGAGTGTGAGGCGTGGTCTATGACTTTAAGGAAAGTAAATAAAATTCTTTGTAGCATTTATGGGCCGAAGAAGGATGAAATGTCTTCTATGCGTTTTCAAACACAGTTAGTGAAATAAAAACTCAATAGGTTGCCGACCTCTGATATAGATAATAAATAGATAGATGAATAAAAACAAAATTCAAATAAATTTTCAATTCTTATTATTATAAAAATTATGATGACCTTTTTTGTAAATTAATAAAATTATTGTTATTATTATTAAGATTAAGATTAAATTCTTAAATTTAAATTTAATTTAATAATTTTAATTTAAATTTAAATTTAAAAAATTTAAAATATTATCTTATATTATATATTTTCAGGTCGAGCTTGTTGGAGTTTAGGTAATGCACATTCAGCATTATGTGAACATGAAAAAGCATTATATTTTGTAACAAAACATTTAGAAATATCTAGAGAGGTAATTACATTAAAGTAGTTTTTTTTAATTATTTGTTTATTATAAATCACCATTTAATAGCTTGGTGATTCAATGGGAGAAGAGACTGCTAAACTTAATCTACAAGATCTTCATAAAGCACTTGGCATCACATCTGAAGAGGAAAATAGTGAATCGGCAGCGAGTATAACTCCAGGGAAAGGAAGTGCCACCGCTGGGCCGATCAGCGAACTTCATAGATATAGGGTGAGGAGAGAGAGCATGGAACTGCTGGACTTGATAAAGGTCTGTTTTTCCCCTCCTTTTCACTCAATCCACCAATTGCATCTCTACAAATTTATAAAACAATTTATGTGCACATTTTACTAATCATGGGGTTAATACACGTCTGAGGTATGTTAATACTAATTTTCCTTTCTTTATTTATTATTAAATTTCTTATAAGAAATATTCCAAAAGGTAGAAATATTTTATCCGTTTTATTATAAATTGAATTAATTAAAACTGTTTTAAGTTTGGACTATGATAAAAAAAAAAAGAAAAATTCACTGTTTTATCAAGAAGTGGAAAACCAAATTTAATAAGAAAATACATTTTAAATAAATAAATAAAAGAGATGTTAAATTTCCAAAATATATATCTCCGGTTACCATTTATTAATTTAAATAAAAAAATTAAATTTAAAATTATTTTTTTTTATTTAAAATAAACCTAAATAAATTGGTAATCTATAATCTCCATTTATCCCTTTTTCCCGTTTATATAAATTATTTATAGAATTGTTTTATTTAAGAATAAATTATTTTTTTATTTTTTTAGAACTTACATAAATTATATTTTCAATATTTAAATTTAATTTTTTTTATTTTAATTTATATACACTCTTTCGTTAACTTACACAGGAGATAAAATCGTATAAAAACTAAAGTTTGAAACCTTTTAATCTAAATGAAAATTTATAAAGGAATAATGATAAGGAGGATTTATAGGAAAACAATCATTGTCAACATAAAAGCTCTAATATCTTATAATAGCTAATAAATAAATATTCATATTCATATTATAAAATGTAAAAATAAAGAATTTTTTTTTAAAAAGATTAGAAAATTAGTATTGTAAATGAGCGAATAATAATTATTACATAAAAAGTAAATAATTTTACCCATTATGAAAAATATACATTTTAAATGTTTAGCAAAACCTGTGTATATTTACGATTGGGTGTATCTCTTTTCTATATTAAACAAAATATTTTTAAATATACTTAAATAATTTGTGATTTTATATACCCACGTTTTTTATATGAATGTATTTTTATTAAATAATTTTTTATTTTTTAATTAACCAAATAAAATAGATTTTTTTTATTTAATATAAATTAATAACTAATTCACTTGCAAGCTTTTTTTATAGAATTTTTATTTCTGCCTATTATTTTAATTTAAATTAAAGATACTTTCTTGAATTTTAAATTCTTGCATACTTTACCTACCAGTGCTTTATTAATCAGTTATATATAACAGTAATTCTTTTATTTTTATAGATAATTTTTATGCGATAATTTAATAATTTTCTGATAATATAGTAAATAATAAAATTAAAAAGAAAACTGAATTTTCATTAATATTAGATAAAAATTTGAATTCCTTGTATTTTTATATTAGTTTAATTATTATAATAATAATTAAATCTTAAGCATGGCTAATATTTTTTTATAAATAGTTTACCACAACTATTAGTTATGTTTTAATTAATAATAGTGAATTAATTTTTGCCTGTTTTTGTTTTAACATATTTATCTCTTATTTATAGTTGCTTAAATTAATTTTTTTTTTTAATTTTAATTTAATTTTCACAATAAATAAACTTTTTTATAATAAATATTGAATTAATTTATAAAATGAAAAGCTTTTTCAAAATAAATAATTTGGATTTTTAATATATATTTAATATTTGTCTTTAATTCATATTTTTGTTTTTTTTTAATAATATATATGTAAATAAATATAGTTGACTCCTGATGGTAAAACACGGCCGGGATTAAGCGGCAATCTGGACCGTGGTGCTGGGGCAACACTTCCATCATCAAATAATGAAACTAGCCCAGGAGCATCGGTCGATCATCATGATGATGAAGAGAGTTTTTTTGATCTCTTATCCCGATTCCAATCGAAACGTATGGATGATCAACGCTCTTCATTAACTGTTCGTGAAAATAATAAAGAAAATGCTCAATTCATTGGAAATAGGGTTAATAATCCTATCAATTGTGCCATGGCCAAATCACCTTTAAATCATAATAATAGCAATTTACGTACACTTGGTAATTATAAAATATTTAATTAGCTATAAATTTTAAATTATAGTCAGGAAACTATTATTAAAACAAAGAAAAATATTAATAATATGAAGGAGTTAATTTATATTTAATTAAAAGAGAACAAAAATCACAACTAATTTAAAAATTCAAATTGTGAGTTTTTCTTGCTTCTGGTACAATGTCTCAGCCTTCTTCATATTGTGGATATAACCTCAATTATATATCTATAATTTCAACTATTTTTTCTCTAATTATTCTTAAATTTAACTTAAAATTATTTTTATTTTTATTTCTTGAAATTTATAATAATTGTCGACACATCCATTAAGGTGCCCTTCTGGGAAAGAAGGGTGTATTTCGCTATAAAGACCTGGAAAATCTCTTGATAAACACATTATAAATAATAATGTCAAGTCCGATGATAGTTACACACGCTCCAAAAGATAATAAATGAAATAAACTGTGCTTTAATTAATAAATAAAGTGCTCACTTATAAAGTTCAAGACCTTTAAAAACAATTAATAACTACGCTCAAGTGTGATTCTTTTAGAAATGAGTAATGATAAAGACTCAAAAAAAAATTAATAACTCTTGATAAATTGGCTCATGACATATTCTTAAAAGTCAAAACCTATTTGCTACGAATTATAGAAATCGTTCTTATTCTTAAGGTGCCGTCTCCCTTTCGGAGTTTGGCTATCATCATTGCTAGGATAGCCTTAGAAGCTGCCCAGCGATGATAATTTTTCTTGGGAATGTTAATGCGGTGGTTTCCCGTTGCCTTCCGCATGTATAGAACCAGGATCTGACAGGCAGCTGATGTTAAATTTAATTTTATTAGGAAAATTTGTTCTTAGTAGAAGTCGTACATCTCTTTAAAAACAATTAATAACTACGGATAGTTTTAAAAAGTTTAGAAATTTTATTAGGCACTTCAAATAATTAAGATTTTATAATAAAATTAATAAAATAATTATAATATTTTTATGATTATATTGTAATTAAAACATTTATTTTGTTTTTAATTCTTTATTTAGATTTAGTTCATTTCAATTTTAAAATTATCTAAATTTTTTTAGGTGAATCTCCTGATGATCTTTTAGATCTGATAGCTGGAATGCAAAGTAAGCGAATGGATGAGCAACGTGTCGAATTACCAGAAGGAAGAGGACAAAAACCACGAATACTTCATAGATTATCGGATCCAGCTGTTGCTGCTCCAGATGACACATTTCTTGAAATGTTAATGCGTTGTCAGGGTTCAAGACTTGAAGATCAACGCAGTGCATTACCTGTCGATGAACCTGATCTTGAAAATATCCATTCATCCGAATTGAGCAATAGACCAAATACACGAGGTCAAACGGTACCAGATGAAGATTTCTTTTCATTGATATTACGTTTACAATCTGGACGAATGGAAGATCAACGAGCAAGTGTGCCATCCATTCCAAGAATGAATGCTAACATAGGAAACGTAGGCGCTACTGCCGGTGCTGGATCAACAGGAGCACTGCCGAAAAATTCACGTAAGGATAAGAAGAAATGACTAACGTTTTCTGCTCCCTCTTCCATTGATTTCAAATAAGTTAATTACAATTAATTGAAATTGAATGAGAAGTGGGGGTCAAACATCAACAGATCTGAGACCAAATTGGTTTTTTATTACTTATTATTATTATTATTAATATTATTTTAATTTTAAAATTTAATATTTTAAGTTCTCAGTATAATAAATTTTTAATTTTTATAAAATGTAGTAAATTTACTTAATATATCTTATTTATCTCTGTACTCTCTAAAAAAAATTAGAAAATATTCAATTCATTTTTTTTTATTTAAAAAATTATATTAAATATATATATATAACACTGAAATGAAAAGATTTTGATTTGAAATACATAATAATATATAATTGATTTCTAGACCCAAAAAAAATTCTTATATTTATCTCAAATTAAAAAAAATTAAATTTCCTTCCATATAAAAAATATATATCTTAGAGAGGATGACTGATTGATAATATTAAAAAATAAATAAATTTAATACATTTTGTTTTATGTTTTAGATTAACATTTAAAATAATTTTATATTATTATCAAAAACAAAAAAATTAAATATTTTTCGTGTGCCATAGTACATTTTATATTAAATGTTCTAATACTCTCTCTCACTTTATCCTTTTTAATAATATGTTTACTATTAATTATATTTATCATTTAATTTAATGTAGATAAACCAAAGAAATTTATCATTTATCTGATTTATTATTTTAATTTTTTATATATATTTATAAAATATTAAAACTATATATACAAATATAAATACTTATATTAAATTACTATATATAGATATATATGTATATATATCTATATATAGTATTTTAATAATATTTTTTATATTAAAGTACTATTGAATTGAATATTTTCTTTATAAATCTTAAAGCAAACATACTTATAACCTAAACCTAATCTATATTAATTATCATTCCTTTGAAATTGAAATTTAACTCGAGGTTTGAAGGCACTTTCACTGCGGACGTTTTTATTTATAATGATATGAGTCATTACTCGATTAACGAATTTCCTGGTATATACTTACTGCCAATTTAGAAATTTATTTATATACGATTTAAACGTATTAAAATTTTTTTTTTGTTTTAAATAGGTACCTGAATTTTTAAAACATCTTAATGATTTTATTTTAATTTTTAAAATAAAAAAATATCAATTATTTTCTCTTATTTTCGACTTTAAAATTTTCTTTCTATATTAATAAAATATGACTTGGTGACTTCTTCTTTAAATCCTTTAAATTCATTCCAAAAGGTTTACTTACACTTTAGAAATAATATATCTACTTGAAATTTAGTTAATCGAGGTATACTTAAACATGTATTTATATCTTAATCTATATTTATAACAAATAATGATAATGATGCCTTCTAACCTACGGCCTAAAAATGCTTATAATATTAATAATATCTCTTTAAGAGTTTAAAATTTATCCTTAAAATATATATATATAAATAAATCTCCATAAAAACTTTATTTAAAACAATTCGAAGTTATTTTATTATTATATTATTATTATTATAATTTAATTTATATTATCAAACTTTTTCATAAGTCAAAATATGAAAAAAATTTAAATTTGATTTTTTAGAAAAATTTTAACCGGCTGTGAATTTTTCATCTTGTGTCAAAATAAAATAACTAAATTTATTTATATATATATGTATATAATTTTTCTTTTTTAATTTATTTACATCAATTCGAATCCATCCTTTAAAAAATTTAATCAATCAAATATCTATCGGTGAAAATGATTAAATTTAAAACCTAAACAATTTATATTTCTTAACTTATATTTTCTTATAATTTTTAGACAGTGTTGCCACCTTTAAAAAATTGCTAAGTCGAGCATTTAATTAGAAAAAAGCAAAATAAATTAATAAATCTATCCAAAATGAAAAAGTTCATTAATATGATTATTTCAACTTTCTTTTCATTGAAATATTAATATAGACATAATTTAATTACATAAATCACAAAATAACAAAATGAGAGTATAATAAAAAAAAAATTGTAACAATTAATAGATATGATTTAACACTATTTTTTTTAAATAATAATTGCACAATTTTTATCAAAAACAAAAACTTTTATAACCATGACCCAGAACCTTAATAACTGGTGGCAACTCTTTGATTAGAGAAAAAATAATTATCTAATATGAATTACAAATTAATAATACTTCCAATTAATAAATATTATTAAATAGAAACCTTTTAATTGATCCCAATATATACAAAAAAATTTTTACCTATTTTTATTAGATTATACTTTATATTTGAAATAATTATGAATATCTTATATTTCACAATATAAAATTTTCAAATACTATTAGACTTTATGCATTATATTTTTCATTTTTTTTAAGAATAAAATGGCATATAAAATTTTTTTCTAAAAAAAATTTATAAATTTAGACCTTTTTAAATTTATTTTAATTTTTAAATATAATAAGGTGATTGCGTTCTTTTATTTTAAATAAAAGAAAATGATTTCCATATGTATTTTTTTATATTCAACAATAGTAACGTTGTATTAAGTATTATAGAAATTGTAGTTCGATTAACGTTTTCATTATTAAATTATGAAATATTTTAAAAATGCTTCAAATTTATTTTAATATAATTTGATTTAAATTTAATTAAAATTTCTGATTGTTGCCAAAAATATGAATATATAAATAAATTAATATTAAAGTATGATTATAGTAGAAGGTTCCTAATATATAAAATGTCTTCCACCTCCATAAATTTAAATTTGATATTTTTCACTTAATTTTATCTTTATTAAATTTATTTTAAATTTGTATAATATATAAATTAAATAAATTTGAAGCTTATGATATTTAAGGTTTTAAGGGAGATATTTTAACTAAATTTAATTTAGCCATTTTGTTCTTTTACAATATGCAATAATTTTATTATTATTCACCTTTTTAATTTAAAATACAAGTAATATAAATAAACATAAATTCTCATTTTTTTATATATTTTCTATAAATTAACGATATTAAACTAATAATTTTTTTCTCAAAACTTATATTATACTCAATTATTTAAAATTTAATTATTTTCTATATATTATATATTAATATAAGAATATATACATTATATTATACCCCACAATTGAATGAATGAAGGATTGTCATATCGTATTTCAAAAATTCTGAAATATATCGGTAATATACATATAAAATATTTATGTGTATTTCTAGGTTATATAATATAATAACCAAATTAAAATATTCTTTTAATGAATTGATTTCAATTTAAAAATAAATAATCTATATTAATAAATATAAATTAGAAAAAAAATGAATAAAATGTTTTATTTTTAAATAAACATTTCCATTATGTTTCGAAATATATTTACATATTCAAAAATATTTAAAATAATTTAAAATAAAGTTATGATTTAATTAAAATTAACAATAAAATAATTTATTAACAAGAAAAAAATTCTAGTTTTTTAAAAAATGATTAAAAGAAAAAAATAATTTTTGTATTGTTATTGGGAAACGAAATTTTATAAAATATATATAATTAATCATTAATATTATATTATAGAAATGTGTCAAAGAAATATATATAATATTATTTATACATTTATTATTAACAAAAAAAAAGAAAAAAAAATCTTATAATTGGTATTATTATAAATAATTTTTACAAAATATTGGGGGAGAGAATTAAATTTTAATAAATAGATAAAGATACATTTAAAATAAAGAATATATATTAAATTGATATAAATTAAGTATTATAATATAACTATATGCCAAAATATATAAATTTTTCTTTATTTTAAAAAATAATTTTTAAAGTTTTTATTACAGAAAATATTTAATATTGATGATAATCAATAATAAAGTAAAAATATGTTAATATTTTCCTTTAGAATAATATAAATAATATTGTTTTGAGTGGAATATAGAAATTAAAGACCCTAAATTTTAACAAGATTTAAAAGTTAATTTTTTAGTGGATTACTGGGGGCTTTTCAATCTTGATAAAATTTGAAATGAAAGACAAATTTTTTATCTTTATTAGTATATTTACATTTCAAATGCATAAAAAAAATTATTTCACAAGAAAATATTCTAATAAGTTTGTTAAATTTTCTTTTTTCAAAATAATTTAATAAAATAATAAATCATTGAATAAATACTGATTTTCTTACTCAAAGAAAAATTAATCAATATTAATACCCATCTTTTAAATAGACGCATAGATATACATACACTCTTACCAAAATCCAATCACAGACAATCTCATATAGACATTTACTTAGAATTTATATATTACAATTAGTAATGACAAATCAAATAAATTAATAATATATAAATGTATATTATTTGTTTTTCAAAAAATATATCACGAGGGCTTGATTTAATAAAAAAAATTGTAATTTTTTTTTTTGTATTTTATTTAAAATATACGTTATTAATATATATATATATTATAAATAAAAATTATAAGTGATTTTCTTAGTATAACTGACACTTACCTAATTTATGCACCACATGTTATCATTTTCTAAAAAATCTATCTACCTATCTCTGTGGCTCTGAACTCGAAAGTTCTTGGCCACATCACCCACACTTCTCCAAATATCCCTATCCTGAGCCACAACCATCCAACTCCTACCTTCTTCCATCTCTCTCACGTCCCTTCTTACATTATCCACCCACCGCGTCCTTGACCTTCCAAGTGGACGTTTCTCAATCGATCTCCCCAACATTATATTTTTCGCCATACTTTCCTCTCCCATTCTAGCCACGTACCCTGCCCATCGCAGCCTTCTCGATTTTATAATCCTAACTATGTCTGAAGATGCATAGAGGTCATGCAATTCCTCGATATGCAATCTCCGCCATTCCCCGGCGACTATTCATATATAATAATGAAATAAAATAATACTCTTCTTTTCTGGAGGGCATGTTCAATATCTCTCTTATATATTGTATATTATATCTTATATATTTTTTTAGGTATATAGGATATTATTCTAAATAAAAGTACGTTTATTTATTTAATTATAGTTTAAGAAAAAATATTATTCGTTTGTTTTTTTTTTAAATAAGCTATTTGAAAATTTATATATTAGACAAAAAATAGACCTATTAATTAATTGGCTACTTTAATAGTTGGTATTAATTAGGATGAAGAATATGATATCGATGATCGATGAGGTGCAATTTATTTATGCAAATAATTTATTCTTTTGAGATTTTTCTTTTTAGTATATAAATTTATTTTTAATTATAAATAATATAAATAGAAAAGAATAGATATGTAAATGAATAACAAAAGGAGTTAGGATCGGTTTTTGAACAAAATGGAGAATCAGAAACTATCACTACAAGGATTTGATTCCGTCTTTCTTCTAATTTCCACTTAATTAAACTTATTTTTTTTTTATAATTTTGCGAAAAATTCATATTTATATTTTTTGGTCTTGTTCGACCCTGATATACAATTTGTGAAAGTGAAAATTTAAAACTAGAATAACAAAGTTGTTAATTTTAAATAAATAAGTTGACCTGTGGCCAGGTCCGAACCGACCGACGGTTTGAAATAAATTAATTTCCAGCTACAAGAAACAATTTCAAATAATTTTCATATATCTATTAATGTAATAAAAAACAGATATGGATACATAAATAATAAATATAAACATTTTTAATTTTATTTTATTTATAATATATATGCAAGACCAGGCTGAGTCGTCATGAATGGCTGGATGACGTCATATAATTTTAAATCAAGAAAAAACTAATAAATATGATTTTTCTCGAGGATAAAACCAATACAAAGTGCATGATTCGTGGTGATATATAAAAAAATCTCCTTTGGTGTGAAAATAACCCTTTCTTTCCTATGTGTGTCTGTTTTTCGATTTTTTAAATTTTGATTTTGGATTCGATTAGAGCTTAAAATGTGTAAATGTAAAGTGGTCTTGGTTTTTTAAATTTCGTTTGGGAACATTATTATAGACATTTTCATTCTGTCTACATTATCTAATTCTCACAATATATTAAGACAGTGGCGCAACCAGGGGGGGGTTTTGGGGGTTAAACCCCCCCCCCCCAGGAGAGAAAAAAAATAATAATTGCTGTATATTCAGTGGCGCAACCAGGGGGGGTTTTGGGGGTTAAAACCCCCAGGAGAGAAAAAAAAATAATTGCTGTATATTATGTTTTCAAATAGAAAAGAAAAAAAATTCTTAAAATATAACTTAGTGTATAATAAAAAAGTTTTTTTTATTAATACATGTGGAAATTGATACCGAGGTCAAGGGATGTTTCGACCTCACCCCCACAGGGCCTTTGGTGACGTCCAGGAGAAAGTCTCCCCCCTTCTCCACCACAACGGGTAGGGCATTTGTAAATAAACCATTTTATAGATATTCGCAAACAAGAAGTTGCTCTATCGAGAACATTTACCCTAGACACCAATTCAACCCCTTCCACATTGCTACATACATTAATTGCTAATTTCATAAAGATTATGAAGCGAAGACTAATTTCAGATTTTTTTCAAAATAAGAAAAACAAGAAAGGTAAGATTTAAAATTTTTTTTTAAATTAGTGAATTAATTCTTAAATACTTTTCCATTTAAGAATTAGATAGTGAAGCTGGACCTTCAGAAACAACAGATTGTGTTAATAGCAATAGCGAAGAAGACAATAAAGAAATAGTTGATTTCACAACTGAAAAGGTTAATTTTTTTTATTTGTTTATATATATTAACCCATTTGTAGAGCCAGCGTTCTCAAATGGGAACATTTATTTTTATACACCAAAAACACTTTCAAAAATATTTTTTTGTAAAAATATATTTTTTTCTATATTTATCTACATGATATCTGGTCACCAATGGGTTAAAATCGAATTTCATTTTTTCACGTAGCCAGGGAAGAGGCAGGGGGGGGGATTCGGGAGCTTCAGTTCCCACACATAAAATCTATTTTTTTCTAAATTTTCTTAAGTTTAATTTTTTCAAATTATCCTACCACTACGGGCGGACGAAAAGCTTTCGACATCTTAAAGTAGTTTATTATAAATAACTCCTTTATTATTAAGTTTAGGTAAAAATGAATATAATGAAACTTTTAGTAAATGCGATTTCCTATAAATTTAATACGATAGTATGATAATTCTCATAAAAATCGGAATTTATAAAGAAATTTAATAAAATGTGTTTTGACACCTCTTTCATTACTTATGGTCCCATCTTGTCAAAAAACAATCCAATCCCCGCCCATCATTCCAAAAAAAACATCTAAATATCAAATCCCAAGATAATATCTCATTTCGTTTAGACTTAATTTTGGTAACGAACGGCCGGCCGGATCAAAATTTTTTTTTGCAAGTTTGAATTCAGAACCGTCTGAAAAGTGGAAATCTCGAAGAATCTCGGAGCAAAAATTTTCCGATCATCGTAAAAGCTATCCTTATTTCATGAGGAAAGCTAAAATGGTTTACTTATAGCTGGAAAAAAATATTTTCTTTCTAACACTGTGAATACGAGTAAATAAAATACAAAATTTGCCAGTGTTTCATTTACAAAACTTTTTTAAATATTTAATATAAAAAAAAAAATTTTAACGAAAATTTGTCTTTGAGTGAGCCCGGGGGGGGGGGGGGGGCATAGGAAGGTGGAGCGGCTAGTCAAAACCCCCCCCAGGAGCAAATTCTGGTTGCGCCACTGTGAGCTTCTAACCATGAAAAATGGGACGCTAAAAAACCAGATGGAACAGATGTGATGACACCAAGAATGATGTATAACTTATTCAAGTCTCTTCGGCTATTCATTATTAAATAAGTAAAAAAAAATTAGGGAAATTTTTTATTTAGGGATTTATTTTTTTAGAGATATTTTACTTAGGAATTTTTGCATTTAGGGATTTTTTTCCAGGAATATTTACATGATTTCTTTCAAAATATCCTGCCACTACGGACGGACGAAAAGATTTCGAAATCTTAAAGTAGTTTTTTATAAATAACTCTTTTATTGTTATGTTTAGGTAAAAATGAATATAATGAAACTTTTAGTAAATTCGATTTCCTATAAATTTAATACGATAGTATAATTCTCATAAAAATCGGTATTTATTGAGAAAATCAATAAAATGTGTGCTTTGATACTTTAAAAAAATTAGGGATTAAACTAACCTTACTTATGGTCCGATCTTGTCCAAAAACAATCCAATCCCCGCCCATCATTCGCCAAAAAAAAAACATAATAATAATATAAATTGGAATTTGTCATTCAAAGAATATCTATATTTGTTTTTATTTATAAAACACGAAAACATTCAAAATTATATGAATAAATAATTTTGATCTCATAATTGGATTTTCATTTTCAAGTAAGTAAGATATTATATTATGGGTGGAATTCACAATGTATGAAGGGACACACAGAGATAGATAGATTTACAATAATAATATATAATTAATTTTTACTGATTAAAATAAAATATATTAAAAATAAGAACACAAAAACAAATAAATGTTTTATCTAATTGAATATTTAGTAAATAATATTTTATAATATTTACCGGAGTATAATAAATTGATAACATCATTTAATTCTCCTACTATATATCGAATCCAATATAAAGATAAATCTTCTTCTAAACGTTGTGTGAAACAATTTCAAATAATTTAAATGTATATCTATTAATGAAATAAAAAAAAATCAAATATGAATATAATATAAATATTTTTAATTTTATTTTAAGAATAGATATATATATATATCTCACAGGCGATGGTTGTGACGTCATCCATATATAAATTTAAATCAAGAAATAAATAATGAAGATGTACTTTTCCAGACATATAATCAATAAAACTCAATTTTTCTTTATAAATACTATCTCCAGTGTGAATTTCAAAAAAATCGTTAGAGCGGTTTTTGAGAACCCATATATATATATATATATATTGTAATATATAATCCTAAAAAATACATTTTTTATGTATATAATAATGCGAAAGCTAGAACTTTCATTTTTGAACACATTGTGCTAAATTAAAGAAAAGGACGTTTGGTCATGGGACATGTTGTCTGCACATGTACAGGGACCCATCCATATGTTCAAAGTGGGGGAAAGGTTTCATTATTGGTGAAAATGATATTTGAGTTAGTCTTGATCAAGGTTTGAGAAAAGTGAGACAAACATTTTTCCTGGCTGGAAGGGCATCTCATACACAACCCCTTTTTTGAGAAATGTTGCTGCACAATCGATGTCCCAGTTAAATCCGCCGGACGACACTCAAGACTCAAGTCTCCAATGAATTCTCATTCCTTAACTACACAATATACTAACTGTGGTCGACCATTGGTAATTAATCATTAATTATAATTGCAATTGCTAAAATATAAATTAGTTCTTTTAATTTATATTTATATTTTTTTTTACGGTACCTTTCAATATATTTTAATTTCATATTAATTTCATTATTATCTATTTTTGTAATATTAATTCTCCTAGTTTATTAAATAAATAATTTTTAGTTATAATTTTATATCTAGCATTTTTAATTGAACCTATTCAATCTTATCATTTCCAATATCAACCTTCGCGGTTTCAATAACCCTTTTAATTATGCAAAATTCATCCAGAGTGCTACCAATTAATTAAACTAATTTTTTAAACCCAAATTTTCTTATAAAATACCAACCCCCTTATATTTTATATACGACAATATATATATATACAATTTTTACTCGTATAAGAAGATAAGATATGTCCTCGCGCGCGCGTATGCAAAGGTAGCTAGAAAAAAAATTTTTTTGAAAAAAAACAAAAACTATTTTAAAATAAGGAATTTTTTTACTTAATTTTTTAAATTTTTTGACGTGCCTGAAAATTTTTTTTGAGTGTCAAGGTTTGGTCGCTTTAAAAGTGGTGATTTTGAACTTGAAGACAAGGAACGGCCGGGTCAACCCAAAAAGTTCATTTTTAGCACATAGCGCCATCAGGGAAATAATAACTAACTAATTTAAAAATAAAGTGGGCTGGTGGGCTCTTTTGTGTGATAATGGGTGTGTGACGTTTTTTTTTTTCTTTTTTTTTAGAAGCAATCTTGGGAACAGAGGCGGATTTGGGCGGATTAAACGCCGGCGCCGGGCGGCCTCCCGGGCTCCCGGAGCCCATCAGTCCGAGGTGCCCACCGAAACCTAAATAAAAATATTTTCTTAAAAAAAATTTAAAAAAACTGTTGAGTTTATGGATAATCGGAGTTTAAATAAAACAAGTTATTCTTGATACAGATCTATTTAGGCTGTTTTATACTTATACTTATCTTTATTGAACAACATATCTTTATTCGGTCCTGTTTGAACCCCGACTAAGACTTAAGAAAAAATAATCAATTTTGGGTCTCAGAGACCACAGTAAAAATTATGTATTTTTTACATAAGTACTATATATGTAAGTATAAACAGCCTAAATTATAATATAAACAAAATTTGTCTTTCAATTGTAATTGTAAATAACAGAGGGCTCATTTCAATTTTACCGCCCGGGGCCCCCAATCAACTTAATCCGCCACTGCTTGGGAATTAAATAATTATTCATTTCATTTAAATGTAAAATTATCTATTTGGAGTAAAAAAATCTCCCTTGTCTTATATGGATTGTCTGGGTATTAAAGCAAAAATATTATATTAGAATTATTTCATATTTTTTTTATTAGAATAATTTAGAAACTAATTATATTTAATTTAATCTTTGATCTAAAATAAAATTGAATATTATTCATTATCTTTTAACATTTTGTTTCTAGTTTTAACCATTTTATTATCACATTTTTATGCTCTATATAGGGATGGTCTGTGATATTTTTTAATGGATGGTCTGATCTACAGACCATCCTGTGATTCTAACCTTAACTAGACAAATATATTTATCAATAAAATGACATTTTAATTAAACATATAAATCTGTAATTAAAGCATTATAACTATTGATTATCAATGTTATAAATAATGTTTTTTTTTAAATTTTCTAAAATATTTAAGGTAAATATATTTTTTTAAATGTTAATTAATATCAAATTAGTAATCTCTTATTATGTATTATTATTATTTTCAGCAATCATCTTCAAATTTTTTTAGAAATAAAATTTTTCAAAACTTTTGTTCTAGAGAAAGATCAAAAAGTAGTAGAATTAAAGAGGATAATAATATCAGTTCTGGTGGATGGTTATTGTTAGTAAGTATTTATTTATTTTTATGAACTTTATTACTAATTGTAAGATATAATATTCAAGCCACAAATGGTTAATTTACTAAAAGATTTAATGAGATAAAAGTGGTCAATGAATTTATAAACTCTAAAATGATCAAATATAAATATTTCATGTTAAATAAACTATTAACAAACAACTATTTCATTTAATAAAATAATAAATTATTCATTTATAATCTTAACTTAATATATGAAATTGAGATTTTCATTGCCATTGATAAAGACAAATATAACTACATAACATTTACTATTTATATGAAGTAATTACTTAATAAAATCCCACCCTTTGTAATCATATTTATGTGAATTGTCTTTTTTCTTAGATTATACCAGCATCAACATTTGGATTAGGATGTTGGCAAGTTCAAAGACGTCAGTGGAAATTAAACTTAATCAATGAATTAAAATTAAAAACAAAACAAAAACCAATTGTTTTTCCAAATGAGTAAGTTTTATAAAAAAAAACATCTTTTTTAAAATATTTTGATTTAATATTTGTTTTAATTTTATTTTTATTATAAAAAATAGTTTGGATGAGATAAAATCGATGGAATATTGTCCTGTAAAAGTTCGTGGTATTTTTGATCATAGTAAAGAAATATTTTTGGGTCCAAGAAATTTACTTATAGATGGTGATATAACAACACATGGATCAATCTTAACTAGTAAAACAAATTCTCAAAATGGTTTTCACGTTATAACTCCATTCACATTAACCGATCGAAAGTAAGATAATATTATCTATTATTAAAAAAAATAATCGTTCTAAAAACCCCAAAAAAAATTTATTAATTATTATATAATTATATAATTACATTTATTATTATTAGTTAATTGCTATATTATTGTATTATAATAAATAATTAAAGTATTGACTTAATCTAAGCAATTATTTAAATATATTTTTATATATCTTTCACATTTTAATTTCAATTTAATTTTTAGTATCACTATTTTAGTAAATCGAGGATGGATACCAAATGAGAAAAAAAATCCCAAATTCAGATCAAATGGGCAAATTAATAATGAAATAGAATTAACAGGTATTGTGCGATTGACTGAAAAAAGAAATCCATTTATGCCTGAAAATAAAGATGGTATCTGGTATTATAGGTAAATATATTAATATATAATTTGAAGAGCTGTTTTATATTTAAACTAAATAATATTTGTATTTATTAGAATATCAACATAAAATTGCTTTTTAACTGATTAAAATTAATAAATTGAAAATTATTAATTAAATTTCAAATTAAGTAGTATTTTATTGTTTTATAATAATTAATTATCTAATTTGTTAGCTTTAATGTAAACATTTTAAACAATTAAATTATTCTTTTTTTCTTATTTAAATTTATTTTTAAGGGATTTAGATAAAATGGCAAGTTTTACTAACTCTGAACCAATCTATATAGATGCAAATTATAATTCTACAATAACTGATGGTCCTATTGGTGGACAAACAAGAGTTACTCTTAGAAATGAACATTTATCATATATAATTACCTGGTAATAATTTATTTTTAAAATTATTTTTTATTATTTTAATTAATTTTAAATATTTTTATAAATTTTAGGTTTGGTTTAAGTGCAACAACAGCATTAATCTGGTTTAATTATTTTATAAGAAAAAAAAGATGAAGATTGAATTGGGTTATAAAATGATTGAAAATTAATTATAGTTGTAATATATATATATATATAATATATAATTTATTTTTATTTGTAAATATATAATAAATCATTATTATTCTAGTTATTTTATATGTTCCTCCTTTATAATCGTCTTCGAAAAGTTTAAATTAATTTTTAAAATTTTTTATAAACTATTAGGGTCTGTTAATAGTGTTACTGAGCTCAATGATTTCTTTTTGTGCTTAGTCTTTTTAAAATTCCTTATCTCTACTAATATAGAGGGTTAACCAGTGATTTTTTTTGTTAAAACCACCTGAGGAGCCTGAGGTTAAAATTCCAAAATCAAGGTTTGACATAGCTCCTGGGTACAAGAGATGTCAAAAAAATAAATGATGACACATTGACTAAGAAATTTCTGACATTCGTAGTCATTGAGCCTTAGATTATTCGATTGTAGGCTATGATGACGAGAGAGTGTTTGAAATGTTTATATGGATATTAGTAAATAAACAATTTTATAGAAAAGCCCAAACAAGAAGTCTTCATGTTGCTCTATAATTTACCCCAGACAACGATCTAACCCCTTCCAAATTTCGACATAAATGTTTAATAAATTTATTACAATAATTTCGTTCCTAAAGCTTTTTGCCTGTATGAATTAGTAAATGACAATTAAAGGGATTAAATTAAATTCTCTTATGAGAATTAAGATAAGAATCTTTAGAAAATTCAATTTTGACTTACAATTATAGATTAGTATTAAAGTATTAGTAGAAATAAAGAATCATTTGAGATATTTTGGACTTGTATAAATAAATAATAAATAAACGAACATAAAATAATAAGATAATTAAATGTAATAAACCATTAGTAATTATGTAATAATTAATGGACCAAATAAAATAGTTAATATTAATACAACAAAATTAGATAAATCAGGTTTTTATTGATTTACA
Organism: Labia minor; assembly: GCA_963082975.1. Lineage (NCBI taxonomy): Eukaryota > Metazoa > Arthropoda > Insecta > Dermaptera > Spongiphoridae > Labia > Labia minor. Next base: position 17,117,209 of record OY720349.1, on the reverse strand, counting down.
CATCGAATTATAAAGTATATAAGCTTTAATCAAAGAAAGAATCAAAGAAAATCTTTAGGCTTCATTATTATGCATAATTTTCAAACAGTATGTATTAATAAATGTCTATCTAAATCTGGATTCTTATTAAATTTCTTTTTACAATAATTACATTCAAAAGGTTTTTCTCCTGTATGAATTAATATATGATTTTTTAAAGTTGATTTCACATTAAATTTCTTTTTACAATAATTACATTCAAAAGGTTTGTCCCATGTATGAGTTTTAAATGTTTATCTAAAGTTGATTTCCGATTAAATTTCTTTTTACAATAATTACATTCAAAACGCTTTTCTCCTGTATGAATTAATAAATGTTGAGTTAAACTTGATTTCTTATTAAATTTCTTTTTACAACAATTACATTCAAAAGGCTTTTCACCTGTATGAATTAATAAATGATTTTTTAAAATTGATTTGTGATTAAATTTCTTTTTACAATAATTACATTCAAAAGGCTTTTCTCCTGTATGAATTAATATATGATTTTTTAAATCTGCTTTCCGATTAAATTTCTTATTACAATAATTACATTCAAAAGGCTTCTCACCTGTATGAATTAATAAATGTTTTTTTAAAGATGATATGTGATTACATTTCATTTTACAATAAATACATTCAAAAGGCTTTTCTCCTGTATGAATTAATAAATGTTTTTTTAAATCTGATTTCTGATTAAATTTCTTTTTACAATAATTACATTCAAAACGCTTTTCACCTGTATGAAATAATAAATAATCATTTAAATGTGATTTCACATTAAATTACTTTTAACAATACTTACATTCAAAAGGTTTTTCTCCTGTATGAGTTGTTAAATGTCTATTTACAGAATATTTCGTATTAAATTTCTTTTTACAATAATTACATTCAAAAGGTTTTTCTCTTGTATGAATTAATAAATGTTTTTTTAAAGTTGATTTGTAATTAAATTTCTTTTCACAATAATTACATTCAAAAGGCTTCTCACCTGTATGAGTTAATGAGTGCGGAATTAAATGAGATATATGATTAACCTTCAATTTAAAATTATTACTTTGAAAATGCCTGTCTTCTGTATGGTTTGTATTTGTATCTTTTCCAAATTTTTTGTCTAAATGTCCTTCTGTATCCTTTTTGAGTTTTACATCATTTTTTAAAATTGAAAATATAGCTTTATGTAAACATTTTTTTAGATGTTTAGATAAAAATTCCTCACTAATGAAATTGGTATGACAATATAAACAAGAATATAGAGGACCTAAAAAAAGAATTGTTTTCATTATTTTAATTCATTATACTTTTAAATATCTAAATCTTCAATAATTCAATTTAAGGAATAATATCATTACAATTAATATTAAAAATAATAAATTAGTGACATTTATCATTACTTTAGATGAAAAATCATAGAAATAAAAATTACCTTTATATATTGGATATTTTCTGTCTTGTGAATAAAGATCCATTTTTAATTGATTAAAGTCTTAGCAATTATAAAATATTTAATTGTTAATAAATAATATAAATGTTTTAAATTTTGATTTTCATTTACAAACAAAATAACAACCATTGACTCATTTTTAGCACATAGCGCCATCAGTGGCCATCAGGGAAATAATAACTAACTAATTTAAAAATTTAAGTGGGCTGGTGGCATGATACAAGAAAACACTTCACAGCGAAAACTCGTCCTATTCTTCGCATGACGTCAACCGGCAGGCAGATAAGTAAGTTTGTTACGCGGAGTAGCATGTAAATCACAGTTTTGTTTCAGTATTTTAACAAATTTTATGAAAATAAACAGATATGATTACTTTTAAATATGTTTATTTTTTTAAAAGTAAATTTTATTTTTTAAAAAATAAGTGATTACAAGCTATTATTATCATTTTATAACTACGATACAGTCTAGAAATAAATGAACAGATAAAAATATAGAAAAATATTCATAGTATATCATTTAATGTATATATGATATGTAACAGTAAGTATAAAATTAAAATTACCTAATATTAAAAATGTATTATAAAAATTTTTTAATTTTCTTTGTACTTGATTTATGAGAAAAATGGTTTTGTAAAAGTTCTCGATTTCTAATATACGTTCGTTCTTTTATATAATATTTCAAAACTTCTATAGAAATATCTTCAATATGCTTAGTTTTTGTATGAATTTCATTAGCCTAATCTGTTATTATATTATTGTTTTTATTGAAATTATTTCCATGAAACTTTTGAAACATATCCTCTGCAACTTTAATAATTGCAAAGAAATTTTCACTTGGATAACTTAAATGTCCTTGAGATATCCAGTTTAAAGTTTCATCTATTTCAGTGATTCTCAAAGTGGGGGTCGCGAAAAATATTTGGGGGGTCGCAAAAAAACTGATGACAAATTAATTTTTGTTTCAAAAATTTTATTAATTTAAAAATTGTTAAAAAATAAATTGTTATTATAAATATAAAAAAATAATAAAAATATTTTAATACGTGCCAGTTATATTCAAACTCCACATGTTTACATTACACTAGAGTTAAAAATAAGTTTATGATTCGACATAATTTACAATATGTGAATAAACATTCTTAAAATTAAGTGTCTTAGCAGGTAGACACCTGGAAAGAGTCGTTCAATTGAAAATTGCAATAGGAGAGGGCAGTGTGGTTTATTGTTTGCAGTTGCTGTCAAACACTGACCCTTTTGAAGAGAAACTTTCAACATGTGTCCGGAAAAACCCTTCTTCATTTCAACCCTCTCCCCCCCTTTCTCCTTACCTTTTGTTCAGGTGATATAAAAGGAAAAACCCAGCACGACTAGTACGAGATGTAATGAAACGAGATGTAATGAGTGACGAGAGATATTTTTAGTACAGACTGGAGTGTGTTCCAGGCATTTACCTATTCGGCCTTTGTATGATTAAATAAATTGTATATCTTCAAACTCACGAATAAATTTCTTACTCTTTCTAAAATAAAATTGCCTTTTATTTCTTTACCGTTTAATTACCCATTAAACCCGTGGGTAAGGTAAACATATAACTTGCCTGAATATAACATTCAAAAATTTGTGCGATATTGGGGAATCCCCCGAGTTTCTCCTCTCCGCCTAATCTATGATAGAATTTGGAACAGTCTTACCAGAAAGAAAAAAGATATGTAGGTAGGGGATGTAAAAGAGACTCTTATGCGTCGACTCGGCTCTTTGCAACAACCAATAAGAATGCGTTGTTTCCTAGAAAGATCCGAGTCGACGCAGTAGGGTTCCCCCGCATCTCCCCCCTTCATATCTTTTTCATTTCTGGCATCACTGATTTGGAACCGTGTTCACTAAGTTCGTTAGCCGGGCTACGTCTGTATGCACGTCGATTTCAAAATATTGTAATTCAAACTAAAAGTGCTCATTAACTATTTTTGTGTGTTTTATATACTGTTATATATGAAAATAAAGGTAAGTATTTGTTTTTGTATTTATTTATTTACTTTTATTATGCGGTGAATAACTTGGTAATATGAGTGTTAATAATGAACAACCTACGCTAAAATACCCGTAATAACGTCTTGAATAAAATTAATAACGGGCGTGCAAGCTTAGGAAGCTATTCTAATTGACCTTTCAAAATCAAAGTTGTTATGCCAAAACTGGTACATAGTTCCACACAAAAAAACTTCATTTAATAATTATTTAAATTGATTTTTATACCATTTAAATTTATTTTAGAATATTATTCCATAAATATGGATAAATGGTTGAAAAGGAAAGCTACGAGTGTAGATGCAAATGATCTTGCCGAAGCTGGAAGCAGTAAAAAAACAGAAATGGATCCAAAATCGGAACCAGCTTTTAAGAAAAAGAGAAAGTATAATGAATCATATTTACAATACGGATTTACATTTACTGCTGGTACACATGACGAACAACTACCATTATGTTTATTATGTAATGATACTTTGGCGGCTGAAAGCATGAAACCTTCAAAATTACTAAGGCATTTTAACATCAAACATGCTGCTTATTCAACAAAACCTGTAGAATATTTTCAAAATTTATTGAAGGTATCAAATCAAAGCAAATGTTTGTTAGAAAATTATGCCTTTACTCAGGAAAAATACCTTTTAGCGTCGTACCAAGCATCATATCTAATAGCAAAAGCTAAAAAACCATATACAGTTGGAGAAGAACTTGTTTTACCTACTGCAGTACAAATTACAGAAACTATTCATGGAAAAAAATATGCAGATGAATTGCGGAAAATTCCTCTCTCCAATGATACAGTTGCTAGAAGGATTTCAGATATTAGTTGTGATCAATTTCAGCAACTTATACAAAGAATTAAGGAAAGTCCGAAATTTGCAATTCAGCTGGATGAATCGACAGATATTACAAATTTGGCTCAATTATTAGTTTACGTTCGATACAGCCATGCCTTCAATATACATGAAGATTTACTGTTTTGTCGGCCAATGAAAAGTTATACAACAGGCGAAGACATATTTTTACAAGTTAATGAATTTTTCAAAGAAGAAGGATTGGACTGGAATAACTGTATTGGTGTATGTTCTGACGGTGCAGCAGCGATGAAGGGACACCGCGCCGGATTTCTAGCAAAAGTTAAATCTATTACAAATGGGCATATCATGTTTACCCATTGTATCATTCATCGAGAAGCGTTAGTAGCTAACAAATTATCACCAGATCTTAATGTGGTGTTAAATGATGCCATACGTATTATAAATTTCATAAAATGCCGTGCACTTAATAGTCGTTTATTTGCAAATTTATGTAAGGATATGGGAGCAGATTATGAACAGCTTTTACTACACACAGAAGTAAGGTGGTTGTCAAAGGGGCGAGCCTTAAAACGACTAATAGGGTTGAAAGATGAAGTAATGATTTTTATCAGAAACAAAGTCCGATTTTTTAAATCTCTTCCACAATGAAATTTGGGTTTGCAAATTATGTTATTTGTCAGACATATTCGAGAAACTAAATGAATTGAATATGTCCTTGCAAGGTGAGAACACGAATATATTAATTTTGTACGATAAAATTCAAGCGTTTATTAAAAAGATAAATTTATGGAAATCAAGTGTGAAAAATGACATTTTCGTAATGTTTTCGAGTGCATATGATTTTATCACAGAAAATAATTTGGATAATATTTTAATTAAGAAAAGCATAATTGATCATTTATCATCTATGGAAGAACAATTTAAAAAATATTTTCTATCCGATTTAAATACTGAACAGTTCATCTGGATACAACAACCATTCCTTGTAGAAATGGCACAAGTGAAACATCTCACATTAAGTGCCCAAGAAGAATTTGCCGAATTTAGTTGTGACACAAATCTTAAAATCGAATTTAGTAAGCAAACATTAAATTGTTTTTGGCTTCGTCTGAAAACAAAGTTTCCAATACTCGCTGAATTAGCAATGGATATTCTCTTACCATTTGCAACTACTTATTTGTGCGAAATGGCATTTTCAGTAATGACCAACATAAAAACAAAACAGCGCTCTCGTCTTAGTAACATAGAAATTGCTATGAAACCTGCACTGACCGATATTAAACCCAATTTTAATTTATTGTGCCAAAATAAGCAAGCTCACCAATCGCATTAAATTTATTTAAAACATGTTAAATAAACTCAATTAGTTATTTTAAGTTAATGTCAGAATAAAAGTATATAAGCATAAAATATTTTGTTCAAAGATGTACCAAAGATAAGTTATTAATTTTTATTGATACTAAAAATAAATTGGCTATGAATCAAAATTATGAGTGTTTCATTGCAATTAAACTAAAAAAAAACTCCTTCTGAATGTAAATGATTTTCACCCCTTCTTCCTCCCTCTGAGATGTTTTCTACACATACCAATTCTTCGGGGGGTCCTTTGAAATTTTTAAGTGTAAGAGGGGGTCGCGGACCAAAAAGTTTGAGAAACACTGATCTATTTTATCAAATTTTTTTAAATTATTGCCCAGAAATTAATATTTTGACCTAAAGCGATATATCCAGCTAAGTACATAAGTGCATTATTATCTAATTCAGTTTCACTAATTGGCCCTAATTCATGGGTAAGTTCTGGAGATTGTATTACAGCTATACAATCGTCATGAAAATCTTCTGCTTCTTTTTGAAAATTAATACTATTAAATAAAATTTCAGTCGCGTTAGCATCTACTTCCTCTTGTGAAAAACTACTCTCTGACAATGATGGTGATCTAGATTTTAATGTTACAGAAGATTCACAAGCCGGTTTAATTATGTTTTTATCAGATGAAGATAGCAATTCTGTATTTTTACTGTTTACAAATACAGCTGAAGCATGTTTTCCCAATATGTACCATCTTAGTCGATGTTGAAAATGTATAGCACTAAAATCTTCTTTTGTCAAGTCACGTTTATAACATTCAACATTAAAATGCTCGGAATGTTTTTAAATATATTAATATAAATATTATTATAATAATAATTTTTACTTATTTAAAAAAAAAAACACTTAACATTTTTAACATTAATCTTATCATCCCTGCCACAAGCATTTATCCACAATTTACATAAACTTTCATCTTTTGGAAATCTATGAAATATTATTCCAAATGTCTTTTTAATAAAATTACTACAACCATGAACTGCACAATACGACATTTTGACTTCACAGCTCAACAATTTAAAGTAAAGCTAATCATATTTTTATTATTGTAACGAATAGATAAATAAATGTTGCGCTCCTATAATTTCAATAGTGGCACGACCATCTGTCTGCCGCTTGACGTCACAGTGAGCTAGAGAGAGGGGGAAAATGTGCGCGTGGACATACCTTGTGTACTTGTATCATGGGTTGGTGGGCTCTTTTGTGTGATTATGGGTGTTTGACGTTTTTTTTAATCTAGAAGGTATATTGGGATTAAATAATTATTGATTTCATTTAAATGAAAAATTATCTATTTGGAGATAAAAAATATCCCCTCTCTGATACGGATGGTCTGTGTATAAAAGCAAAAATTATTATATTAGATTTATTTCATATCTTATCTTATACGAGTAAAAATTGTATATCTTATATATAAAATTCTCGTGTCACAAAACTTTGAAAAAGTACTCCTCCGAAACGGCTGGACCGATTCTTATGAAATTTTTTATGTATATTCAGTAGGTGTCAGACTTCCTTCATAAAACCGCTAATTGGTAAGGTGTGTCCAGGGGGAGGGATTTACGTAAAAATAGTTTAGTTACCATGCTAGATCATAGAGGCGCTGGTGGCGATAATTTGACATTTGCTCAGAATTTAAAAATAATATTGTAATATTTCACTTTTTATTTTAAATTCTAATATTCAAATATCAATTCAATTATATTAAATTATTAATGCTTTGGTGGTTGTTTTTATTTATAACGGAATTTTGTAAATTAAACCACATATTGATATTTGCTACTTCTGCAATCTAAACGTTGTCTATATTTTTGTATTTTTTGAATAAATTTACAATAACAAATATCAATATGTGGTTTAATTTACAAAATTCCATTATCAATTCAATTAAATAATTTATTCTAAAAGTTCTCATTTTAATTTATTTAATAAAATATTTAGATCATATATAACTTAATTTTTATTTATTCTTTCTATATATTTGAATATTTCTTCTTTTCTATTTGAAAGTGAAAGGTTAAAAAAACAGAATATATTATTTTTAATGTTTTATGAATACAAAAATATTTTCAAAACGTAAATTAAAATAACTAAATTATATTATTTTTGATTTTGTATCAATTATTATTACAAATATATTTTAAGTACAAAAATGATTTCTTGGTTAATTAAAATATGTTTTTTAGACAAATGATATAAACGAGATGTTTTAAATTTATGTCTTTTTTATATGGAGTATTTTTTTAAAATTAAAATTTGTTTTAAATCAAAATTATTGTATTCAATTATATTTTTTTAATATATTTTTTTAGCTGGTATATATATATATATACTAGCTGCTCCGAGCGCCTTCGGCGCTCTCCACACCTAGACGGGGGCTCCGCCCCCTGTACCCCCGAGTGGTACATAATATTTGGTTAAAAGTAGTAAAAGGTTTTCATCCATTTTGTTTCAATCAGTATATTACATAAAACATTCATTTCTTTTTGTGTTCTTATTTAAAATATATTTTAATTTAATCACTAAATTAATTATATATATTATTATTGTATATATTATATCTATCTATTTATATAGCTCAAAGATACTCGAAAGTTCTTGGCCACATTTCTCCAAATGTCCCTATCCTGAACCCTTAACCCATCTCTCTTACGTCCCTTCCTATGCATCCATGGTCTTGATTCCCTTTGATAATAGTTTTGATGTGATAAGCCTCTTTACTGCATGATAACAGGCGTTTCCCGATTGATACCTCGATTTAAATTCTTCTCAAATATTACTATCCTTCGTGATTACATTCAATTTTTCTACATATTCAAATTTTACATTTTGTATATTAAGATTTTGTATGTTAATACTGTTCCTCTTTGTCACTAAATATTTTTTCTTATCACTATTAATTTCAAACCTCCATTAATTTTTCCTCGCTCTCTGTAATTGCAATTGCAGAATCTCTTATAATATTTAAGACGTCTGCTTAGCCTAACTTTTCAATTTTTTTGTTTAATTGCATTTCGAGTGATTTTTTCCCAATTTGTGTAATCACATACTCACAACATGCAACATATAATTGGCCGTGGGAAAAACATGGGGATTGCAAATGAATTCCCCAGCACTTGAGTCTCTGGCCCTGAGCTTTGTTGATAGTATGTTTGTTTCCTTAGAACCTTTACCTCCACAAAACATACCCACATTGCACTTTTATAATATATACCGGGACCCTGAGCCTCGGCTCGGTACTTAAGTTAAAAAAATGATTCAGTATTATTGGATTTGGCTGGTACCTGGGACACCGAGCTCTCGCTCTACCCTTTGAAAAATATTGATATACAATTCTTTAATTATTTATTACAATTATTAAATGTTACACATTTGCATCAATCTGATTAAAATGAATGAACTTGTGCTCCCCTCAATAATACATAAATATATAATATATACATATATTTTTTTTTCTATAGTGGTTTTTTGAAAAACTGTTTAGCGCCCCAAGTGGTTATAAAACAAATAATTTTAGCTAGTATAATAAGATTAATCCAAGTAATATCGTCTATTTCTATTCGACACTATTTTCACTCCTTATGGTAGCGGCCCAGTCGATGATGTTATATGGATCGTTAATTAACCATTAACCATTCACCGAATCGCAATTCAAATAATAACATACAAACAGAAAAGTAGGCGTGTTGATATAAAATATATACCTGTGACACCGAACTATCACTCGACCCTTTAACCAATTTATATAATTTATTTTTATATACTTTAAAAATTTTACAATTTTTTAATTATTTATTATAATTGTTAAATGGGATTTCTAAAAATGACCCATTAAAAATTTGTTTCCTAAAATGTTTCAAAATAATTAAAATAAATTGTATAAATGTTCGTTTATAAAATCTATATATCTGTGTGTCTGTTTTTCGATTTTTTAAATTTTGATTTTGGATTCGATAAGAGCTTAAAATGTGTAAATGTAAAGTGGTCTTAGTTTTTTAAAATTCGTTTGGGAACGGCGGTCCAAGTTGAAAATTCCCCATATATTATAACTACTGTAATTAGTATTATTATAATGTAAAATTATAATGAAAAAATGTTTAGACATTATTATAGACATTTTCATTCTGTAAATTAAATAATTTTATTTCATTTATATAAATATCTATTTTATTTTCATTCAAAGAATATGTATTTTTATTTATGTTAGGTTTATAATTTTATTTTTTTAATATTTTATTTATAAAACACGAAAACATTTAAAATTATATGAATAATTGATCTCATAATTGGATTTTCATTTTCAATTGACGTTTTGAAAATATTTTTGTATTCATAAAATATTAAAAAAAAGTCGAATTGGCAGTCGTGGGACTGGCCGACAGAAGTGAAAACTTGTGCGTAAGAAATTTGAAAGCAGACGGAATGCGCACCAGCTTCACGAGAAAAATGAAATTTATATACGTATATATATATATAAAATTCATAATTATTTTTTTCAGCAAACTGATTATTATTACAAAAATATTAAAAATACGATATGTATGAATATATATATATGTCTGTCTGTCTGTGTGTGTGTCTGTCAAATACTCAAAAACTACCCGTCCGATTGCGATGAAACTTTCAGGGATTGTTGTGGGCGTCCCAGGGAAGGTTTTAGTGTAGTTAAATCCAAAATTAATTTATCCAAAATTAATTTAATTAGTAATATTTTGGTAAAAGTCTATTTATGGTTACCATGGTTACATTGAAAAATTTACAATAAATAAATAAAAATAATTGGAAATCTTTTCAACTTATTATTTTGATAAATTTTATTAATATTTTTAATTTTTTTTAAACTGCCAAAAATAACATACCCATATAATAGTTGTAATAAAAATAAAAATATAAATCACAATGTAAGTAAAATATTGAATCGTTTTATTTATATTGTTTCAATTATTGTTTGAATATTTATTAAATTTATATATAGATTAATTTACATGTTTAAATGTATATTTAATAAATTTATTTATTGATTCTTAATATTAATAATTCCAATTACTTTCTTGAAATTTTTACCGACCGACGATAGAAAGGGAGGTATTGTTTACACACCAAATTTCACATGTGGAGATTTTTACATATCTCCACGAATCATGCATTTTCTTAACAGAAAAAAGTATTTTTAGCATGATGTCTGTCCGTCCGTCTGTCCGTCCGTATAGATGTGTACAGTCTGAACGGCTCAACGGATTTTGAAGAAATTTGGTATATTTACTTAATGCAACAGTGGGATGAATTGATCAACTTTTGGTGCAAATCCGGAAACCGGAAGTGGTAGTATTAGCGATCGACGATAGGAAGGGAAGGGTTATTTTCACACCAAATTTCACATGAGGAGATTTTTTTACATATCACCACGAATGTATTGGTTTTATTCTCGGGAAAAATAATCTTCATTATGTTTTTCTTAATTTAAAATTATATGACGTCACCCAGCCATTCATGGCGTCACAGCCTCGGGTAGCACCGGGCAACGCCGGCTACTACAGCTATATATTATAAATAAAATAAAATTAAAAATATTTATGTTATATTCATATCTGTTTTTTATTACATTAATAGATATATTAAAATTATTTGAAATTGTTTCTGTAGCTGGAAATTAATTTATTTCAAACCGTCGGTCGGTTCAGACCTGGCCACAGGTCAACTTATTTTTTATTTAAAAGCATATTCAGCATATCTCGCAAATTTGAATTAGATTAAATAACATATATTAATTTAAATTAAATTAAATTAATTCAATTATAAATTAAAATTAATAAATAATATTTATTTAACCAGCGAAAGTTTGGCTCTTTTTTGATGGCACCACGTCACGTGTTGGCGCGTGAGATTTCCAATGTTAAAAAATTAATTCTGGTACTTTCAGCAATTCAATTTTCGATGTTGAGATTTTGATGTTTTTGATGTTATAAATAATATTTATTAAATTATAATTTAATTAATTTAATTTAAATCAAATTCAAATTTGCGAGATAGTCGAGTGGATAGTGGAGTGTTTGGCTCTTTGTTAATGGCACCACGTCACGTGTTGGCGCGTGAGATTTCCAGTGTTAAAAAATTAATTCTGGTACTTTCAGCGATTCTATCAAGCTGAAATTCTATATATAGCAGTTTTATACAATTATTAATCATGTGAAAAATTATCAAACATATATCTTTATTTTTACGGTCACACACACACACACACACATATTTAAAAATTAATTTATTAAAATATATATTATATAATATATTATATATAGAATATAATTTAATATATATATATATATATATATATATATTCTGAAATTAATTTTAAATTATATAAATATATTAGAAATTAATTTAATATTTATAATTTAACATATAATAATATATTAACATATTTTATTTTATATATACATAATTTAGTAATACTGATTATTAATGTAAATATAAATAATAATATTTAATATGGCAAATATGTAAAATTTTGTAAAGAATGTATCAGAAGTTTAGTGTCTAACATTCTGGCGTATTGCGCATGCGTATATCTGTCGGGTCGATCTCACCGGTCGGGTCGTTTTCGAACGGTCGGGTCGGTCGGGTCGTTTTGGAATCTCACGCGAGTTCTATACTTTTTCCCCATCCCGCAAAAGTGCTCAACCCCGCTAAAGAAGTTTTCACTTCAAAAAACTTTTAAAACTTTTTAAATTATTTTCAGGTAAGTATATAAGATATTATATTATGGGTGAATTCAAAATGTATTAAGGGACACACAGAAATAGTTAGATATAACATTTATGTACAATATTAATATATATAAATGTTTTATCTAATATACTGAACAGCTTATTAGTATAGTATAATATATAATATTTTTTATATTTACGCAGTATAATAAATTGATGATGTCATTTAGTTCTCCTACTATATATCGAATCGAATATAAATATAAATCTTCTTTTAAACGTTGTGTGAAACAATTTCAAATAATTTAAATGTATATCTATTAATGAAATAAAAAAAATCAAATATATGAAAATAATATAAATATTTTTAATTTTATTTTAAGAATAGATATGTATATATCTCACAGGCGATGGCTGTGACGTCAGATATATACATTTAAATTTAGAAAAAAAAAACTAATAAACATGTAGTTTTCCTGAGATGTGATCAATAAAACTCAATTTTTCTTTATAAATACTATCTCTGGTGTGAATTTAAAAAAATTCGTTAGAGCGGTTTTTGAGAACAAACAAACAAACAAACAATTTTTACTCGTATAAGAAGATAAGATATATATCACAGGCGGTGGTTGTGACGTCATCCATATACAAATTTAAATTAAGAAAAAACTAATGAAGATGTATTTTTCCAGACATATGATCAATAAAACTCAATTTTTCTTTATAAATACTATCTCTAGTGTGAATTTCAAAAAAATTGTTAGAGCGGTTTTTGAGAACCCATATATATATATATATATATATATATATATACAATTTTTACTCGTATAAGAAGATAAGATATATTTTTTGGAATAAAATAACCAATGCTTTTTGTTTTATTAATCATTGCAAATTTTATCATAACATAATCTTTTATATTTCGTTTGTTATATAAAATAATATATATATATATATTAAAAAATTTTATAAAATAACGTTTTTCTTAATATCTTAAACTATTTTAAAATTATTTATTAATTTTAATTTATAATTTAATTTAAATATAATATATGTGTTAATTTATCCAATTGGAATTTGCATGATAGCCGAGCGGAGACATCCCACATTTTTTTCATTTTTAGATTAACCCAAATGTACGTAAATCAGTTGTTTGATAAACTTAGATGATTAAAAATGCGTTGGATTAATTATTCTTAGTTAATAAATGATTTATGGATTTCTTGTGATCTTTTGAAATAGTATCTTTTTGGAAATAGAAATGATTATTTATTTATTTATAAATTTCTTTCACAATAAGAATAAGAACAATTCGTATGTGTTTCTCTCGTTTCATATATTGTCATTGAAGAAAATTTTTAAACCATACATATTAAATTTTAACAAGAACATTATTCGTTTATTTTATTTATGTAAATTACATAAAAGTAGGTGGAGTTTTCTGTTAATTTAAAAATTATTTATTTGGATATAAAACTAACATTTTTGAAAAAAGCATATTTGATTTCTGTAATGCTAATTTTATATCTCAATAAATAATTTTTAAATTCCCAATATTCATTCAAAAAAAATTTAAAAATGCCTCCATCGTTGGTCGGTAAAAACGCTCACACATGCCCGCCCTGCAACACCATCTGGTGTTCGTGTTACACGCTTCCCATTGTGCTGGAGTCACGGATCATCACGGATACTCTGTGGCTGGAATGGTGTTGGTTGTTATTTTGTTTGTAAATCAAAATCAAAATTTAAAACATTTATATTATTTATTAACAATTAAATATTTTATAATTGCTAAGACTTTAATCAATTAAAAATGGATCTTTATTCACAAGACAGAAAATATCCAATATATAAAGGTAATTTTTATTTCTATGATTTTTCATCTAAAGTAATGATAAATGTCACTAATTTATTATTTTTAATATTATTTGTAATGATATTATTCCTTAAATTGAATTATTCAAGATTTATATATGTAAAAATATAATGAATTAAAATAATGAAAACAATTATTTTTTTAGGTCCTCTTTATTCTTGTTTATATTGTCATACCAATTTCATTAGTGAGGAATTTTTATCTAAACATCTAAAAAAATGTTTACATAAACCTATATTTTCAATTTTTTTAAATGAAGTAAAACTCAAAAAGGATACAGAAGAATATTTAGACAAAAAATTTGGAGAAGATACAAATACAAACCATACAGAAGACAGACATTTTCAAAGTAATAATTTTAAATTGAAGGTTAATCATATATCTCATTTAATTCCGCACTCAATAACTCATACAAGTGAGAAGCCTTTTGAATGTAATTATTGTGAAAAGAAATTTAATTATAAATCAGATTTAAAAAGACATTTATTAATTCATACAGGAGAAAAGCCTTTTGAATGTAATTATTGTAAAAAGAAATTTAATCGGAAATATGATTTAAAAAATCATTTATTAATTCATACAGGAGAAAAGCCTTTTGAATGTAATTATTGTAATAAGAAATTTAATCGGAAATCACATTTAAATGATCATTTATTATTTCATACAGGTGAAAATCCTTTGGAATGTAATTATTGTAAACAGAAATTTAATTACAAATCAGCTTTAAATAACCATTTATTAATTCATACAGGAGAAAAGCCTTTTGAATGTAACTATTGTAATAAGAAATTTAATCTGAAATCAACTTTAAAAAATCATTTATTAATTCATACAGGAGAAAAGCCTTTTGAATGTAATTATTGTAATAAGAAATTTAATCTGAAATCAACTTTAAAAAATCATTTATTAATTCATACAGGAGAAAAGCCTTTTGAATGTAATTATTGTAAAAAGAAATTTAATCACAAATCAACTTTAAGAAATCATTTATTAATTCATACAGGTGAAAAGCCTTTTGAATGTAATTATTGTAATAAGAAATTCACTCTTAAAGCAGATTTAAAAAATCATATTTTAATTCATACAGGAGAAAAGCCTTTTGAATGTAATTGTTGTAAAAAGAAATTTAATCACCACTCAACTTTAACTAGACATTTATTGATACATAGAAATTAAAAGCCTTTTGAATGTAATTATTGTAAAAATAAATTTAATACGATATTTTCTTTAAATCTATCTAATCTTATTTTTCTAGCTAAAATTGTATCTAATCTTATTATATGAGTAAAAATTTGTTTGTATATATGTTTGTTTGTTTGGCCATGGGTTCTCAAAAACCGCTCTAACAATTTTTTTGAAATTCACACTAGAGATAGTATTTATAAAGAAAAATTAAGTTTTATTGATCATATATCTGGAAAAATTCATCTTTATTACTTTTTTTTTCTAAATTTAAATCTATATATGTGACGTCACAACCACCGCCTGTGAGATTTATTTATCTACAGTGGTGCCTCACACAACGAACTTAATTCGTTCCAGGAGCAAGTTCGTTATGCGAAAAGTTCGTTATGTGAAACGCGTTTTTTTTCATAACAATACATGTTAAAAAAAATAATTCGTTCTGTAGCATAAAATATGCTAAGATGACATAATAAAAGATAAAATTTTTGTTACTATTTTTTTTTAGATACATATTTAGAAACATAATTAAATCTAAAAAACCACCCCTGCTGGCTTTGAATCCTTCTTCATTATCTTGATTGCTGTTACTTCCAGGGACGTTTTTCTTTAGATCGTCATAAATTCTCTTGGCTTTGTGACAGATAATATCTTGGGTTGTTACGTCACCTTTCACCTGCCTGTCCTTAATCCAAATCGCTAATAGCCTCTCCATTTCCTCGTGGATTGAAGACCTATGTTTTTCATGAAATAATTGTTTTGTCGAAAATTAGTTCTAATTCTCGTGCTTCAGTTTTTAAATCTTTTTATTTTTCTTTAAAATAAATGTATGGAGTAGGATTAGATATGATTAACCCCCCCCCCCCAGGAGAGAAAAAAATATAAATTGCTGTATATTATGTACTATATTACAAATAGAAAAGAAAAAAAAAATTCTTAAAGTATAACTTAGTGTATAATAAGTAAGTTTTTTTTTCCAATTTGACTAATATATAAATATAAAATAAATAAAAATATTACTCATATTCTAAATATTTTTTATTAACAATACATTAATTGCTAATATCATACAAATTATGAAGCGAAGACTAATTTTTTCAAAATCGAAACGGGTAAAAATCCCTAAAGGAAAAAATCCATAAAAGTAAAAAATCCCTAAAACCAAATATCCCTAAAAAGAAAAATCCTTAAAACCGAAAATCCCTAAATAAAAATATCCCTGACTGAAAAAATCACTAAAAACAAAATTTTTCATTTTTGTATTAATTTTAATTGTGATTAAGAAAATTAAATTACAAGGTGAGCTGACACCCAGTTGCCTGAGACACGACCTCCCAAGGAGGTAATCGAGCCTGGACCGAAAGTAGCGAAAATTAGGTCACAAAATACATACATAGGGCTCACACACGTGATTTTTCCCAAAAATAGGGGTGTCAAATTCGTATGTAAAATAAAGTGAATTTACTCAAATTTCGTTTATTAGCATACGTTTTAATAGCTTAATGATATATATTTCACCAGGGAATATATAACGCAATTTGTGAAATTTACAATCATCAGAGGTTGTCTTTTTAATTTTGCTCAATGCATTTATAGAAACATCAAATCAATGCCAGAAATTTTGAAGCTCTATAATGTTATAGATAATCCTGATAACTCCACTCATTTATCAACTCTTGCAGCTTTGGTTTTGGTACCACCATCAAAAGTCATTGTAGCCTTCCAAGCATTAGCTGGACGACCAACAGGGTAAAACTTCGTGATCTTTATTCTTACTTCGAGCGCACTTGGCTAGGTGAACAATTTTTGGCTGGCTTTATGTCCCCGAATTCGACATTGGAACATTGGAACATCTACGATGCCACTTTGATGGGTTTGCCTCGAACAAACAATGCATAGGAAGGTTACAACAATGCTCTTCGTTCACGCTTAGGAGGTTACAAGATATCAGTAAGGGACCTGATTAAGCAAATCCATATTGAGCATAACCTTATCTCTTTGGAAATCTGTCGTGATGTTCGTGGTAAGAAGCCTTATCCACCAAGGAAACGATTCAGCGACTCGCATGATGAGCTTCTGACAATAATGAAGGCAAACCATGAAAAATGAAACGTTAAAAAACCAGATAGAACAGATGTGATGACACCAAGCATGATGCATAACTACCTCATTCAAGTCTCTTCGGCTATTCATTATTAAATAAGTAAAAAAAAATTAGGGAAATTTTTTATTTAGGGATTTATTTTTTTAGGGATATTTGCATTTAGGGATTTTTACATGATTTCTTTCAAAATATCCTGCCACTACTGGCGGACGAAAAGCTTTCGAAATTTTAAAGTACTTGGGGTGTCCCATAAGTTTCTTCGCTTTTTTTGATGCGAAATGAATACACGATATTTGTTGCCTCATTATGCCCTCTTTCCAAAATAGTTGAGGCTTACTTTCAAAATATTCATTTAGGTGCGTTTTTATTTCGATTATGGATTTGAAAGATTTACCACGGAGAGTTTTTTTATGGAGAGGAACAAGTAATAATCGGATGGAGAAATGTATGGGGACGTGCCAATCAAACTGTAATAATTTTTGCCTTACGATCAACGCAATAAACGGCCTTGCGTTGCCCTGATGGATTACTACACCTCGTCGGTTCGCCAATTCTGGCCGTTTTTCTGCTATGGCGGTTTTTAGTTAATTCAATTGATTGCAATATTTGTCAGCATTGATCATATCACCTTCAGGAAGGAGCTCGTACTACAGTACACCCTTCCAGTCCCATCAAATGCACAAAAGAACCTTCTTCGCAACAGTTGAAGGTCTATTTTCTTTAGACCAAATCCATTTTCGATCCACATTTTGATACATGAGGAAAGTTAAAATGATTTACTTATAGCTGGAAAAAAATATTTTCTTTCTAAAACTGTGAATACGAGTAAATAAAATACAAAATTAAATTTTTTTGCCAGATTTTGTAAAATCAGTGTTTCATTTACAAAACTATAAATATTTAATATAAAAAAAAAATCTTAATGAAAATTTGTCTTTGAAAGAGCCCGGGGGGTGGGGGGCGCCATAGGAAGGTGGAGCGGCTAGTCAAAAAAACCCCCAGGATCAAATCCTGGTTGCGCCACTGTATATTATATATTATCTTATAATTTGTATTTTTGAATTTTATTCAATTTATAATTATAGTTTAGATTTATTATAAGCTATGATAAGTTTTGTGTTTAAACTTAAGATTTTTTTTTTAATATTTTCTGTTGTCTTAACTCTCTCTTCTCAGGCCTCAATTACTTTTTTAGGCCAATTTAAATGTTATTAAATTAGTAAATTAAAAAAGTAAACAATAAAAATATAATTAAAATATAAAGAAATTAGAATAATACTAAATTACTATAAAAATAATATTAAAAAATATATAATAAAATCTTATGTGAAAATCCAATTATGAGATCAAATTTTCTTAATTAAAATTATTTATTCATCTATCTATCTATAATAATAAAAGCAAGTGTAATGTGTCTGTTTGTTTGCCTGTTTGACCGAGCTCTTCAGCCAAATCTATCGCACGCAGGGACCTGGAATTTTTTACACTGAAGCACAACGGGGCTGGCCACCAGACCTCGAAGCCCGATTTTCGATTTTTTAATTAGAAAAATTTTAAAAAAATTATAAAGAATATAATAGTTTAGTTACCATTACCAGTTTAGTTACCATACTAGATCATAGAGGCGCTGGTGGCGATAATTTGGCGTTAATTTAAATTCTGAGCAATGTGCAGATAAAAATCTTTTTATATATCTATTGATATTTACAATATCTCAATTGATCTTATTGGCCTTTTAAACTTTGAAAACATTCACATTACGGCTATAATTTAATACTATTAATTTTTAAGATTATGTGAGTAAATTATTTTAATTAAGAAAATTTGATCTCATAATTGGATTTTCACGTAAGATTTTAATATATAATATATTTTTTAATATTATTTTTATAGTAGTTTAGTGTTATGCTAATTTTATATTTTATTTTTATTTTGTTTACTTTGATTTTTTTTAAATAAATTAATAACATTTAAAGTAGCATAAAAAAATTAATCAAAATTATTAAATTATAGGTCATAAAATAGAGAAGTCTGGGATCGGCAGGGCACATGGCTAGCATGGGAGAGGAAAAATATATTGTTGGGAGTTCGATTGGAAAACGTCCGTTTGGAAGACCAATTGTGAATAGGGTGGACAATGTAGGAAGGAACGTGAGAGAGATAGGATAGGGTAGGAGTTAGATGGTTATAGCTCAGAATAGGGACACTCGGGGGGGGGGGGGGGGTACAGGGGGCGGAGCCCCCGTCTACGTGTGAAGAGCGCCGAAGGCGCTCTGATCAGCTAGTATAATCATAAAAATTACTCAGCAAGAACGTCAACGTCTAGGAGATCTAGATACTTCTAGAAATATAACAACTGAAAATTGATATATCTAATTATCTATATTTCGTCTAAATTGAAACATTTTTTCTTTATAATTTTACATTATAATAATACTAATTACAGTAGTTATAATATATGGGGAATTTTCAACTTTCATCGCCGATTTGACCATGTTCAAGAAGCTCTACATTTAGTTTTTCTTGGATGGTCATTTCTTTCCTTTTTACCGACCGACCATAGTAAGGGAGGTATTGTTTTCACACCAAATTTCACATGTGGAGATTTTTACATATCTACACGAATCATGCATTTTCTAAACAGAAAAAAGTATTTTTAGCATGATGTCTGTCCGTCCGTCTGTCCGTCTGTCCGTCTGTCCGACCGTATAGATGTGTACAGCCTGAACGGCTCAACCGATTTTGATGAAATTTGGTATATTTACTTAATGCATCAGTGGGATGAATTGATCAACTTTTGGTGCAAATCCGTAAACCGGAAGTGGTAGTATTAGCGATCGACGATAGGAAGGGAAGGGTTATTTTCACACCAAATTTCACATGAGGAGATTTTTTTATATATTACCACGAATCATACACTTTGTATTGGTTTTATCCTCGGGAAAATCATATTTATTAGTTTTTTCTTGATTTAAAATTATATGACGTCATCCAGCCATTCATGACGTCACAGCCTGGTCTTACATATATATTATAAATAAAATAAAATTAAAAATGTTTATATTTATTATTTATGTATTCATATCTGTTTTTTATTACATTAATAGATATATTAAAATTATTTGAAATTGTTCTGTAGCTAGAAATTAATTTACTTCAAACCGTCGGTCGGTTCGGACCTGGCCACACGTCAACTTATCCTTTTTGCATTTGAAGTCGGTGTTTAGATAAGACCAAACTATGGTCACTTCCGATGTCTGCTGAGTTTAACGATCTAACATCCAATATTTGCGATGGATGAAGGTTTCTATTTGACACAATGTAGTCTAAGATCGAGGTCTGGTTACGGGTGTTTAGCCATGCAATTTTATGTTGAATTTTTTGCTTAAAAAATGTGTTGTTTATCCTCAATTCGTTATCAGCACAAAATTGAGTGAACATAATGCCATTGTCGTTGTAGGTCTCTTCATTGAAACTGTGTTTGATTCCATGTATTCCATTGTTACCCATTCTAGCATTAAGATCTCCTAGCAGGAGGATCGGTTCATTTCGAGAAATTTTATCTAAGGAGCTTTGTAGGGTATCATAAAAGGTATCTTTATCGATTTTTGGTTTGCAGTCTTCAGGAGCATATACAGTAAGGATATGAAGTAGAGAGTTTTTAGTTCAACAAAAATTTTAATTATTTAAATGATTATTAACACTTTGGAGTCCGATGCCACCACATTGGTGCTAAGGCTAGCCAAACGTTAGTGGCCGGTGTTAACGCATATATATCACGCTTTTCAACCTGATATTCATGTGACCTTTTGTTAAGGGACAATAGAGTATATAGAGGGATAGTGGAGATATAATATTTAACGTATTATTTAGAAACCCCCCAGCCTCAACCGGGCACTTGCTGTTTCTTTATTGGACTTAAAGGGTGTTTGTTCTTAGATAATACAACAAGAAGCTATAATAAAATTATTTTAATTTTATTAAAAATTTATTAATCCTTAGAAATCTTTCTTTTGGATTGTTTGAAATATTTGTTATTATCAAAAAGGTATATATACATTGTAATTGTAAATATTCACGTTTCATGACCTCTAGAACCCAGAAGTGACTATAGAATTTTTCATATATGTTCATATATATAGAGCATATAAAAATGTGATAATTAGATGGTTAAAACTAGAAACAAAATATTAGAAGATAATGAATAATATTCAATTTTATTTTATATCAAAGATTAAATTAAAATAATTAGTTTCTAAATTATACTAATAAAAAAAAATATATGAAATAATTCTTATATTATAATAATTTTTGCTTTTATACACAAACCATCCGTATCAGAGAGGGGATATTTTTTATATCCAAAAAAATAATTTTTCTATTTAAATGAAAAAAATAATTATTTAATCCCAATATACCTTCTAAATTAAAAAAAAACGCCAAACACTCATATTCATACAAAAGAGCCCTCTGTACTTTTAAATTAGTTAGTTATTATTTCCCTGATGGCGCTATGTGCTAAAAATGAGTCAAAGGTTGTTATTTTGTTTGTAAATGAAAATCAAAATTTAAAACATTTATATTATTTATTAACAATTAAATATTTTATAATTGCTAAGACTTTAATCAATCAAAAATGGATCTTTATTCACAAGACAGCAAATATCCAATATATAAAGGTAATTTTTATTTCTATGATTTTTCATCTAAAGTAATGATAAATGTCACTAATTTATTATTTTTAATATTTTTTGTAATGATATTATTCCTTAAATTGAATTATCCAAGATTTAGATATGTAAAAGTATAATGAATTAAAATAAGGAAAACAATTATTTTTTTAGGTCCTCTATATTCTTGTTTATATTGTCATACCAATTTCATTAGTGAGGAATTTTTATCTTGTTCGTTCTTGTTTCTTCGCAGTTTAAAAAAGGATTTGAATAACATTTAAAACATTTATTTATTTATAATAGATAAATAAATAAAATGGATAATGAAATAAAAGTGGTTCAAATTCTAATGGAATAATAATTTTTATTCAAAAATACACGGTTGAACAAAATGTGGTACTTCCTCTAATGGCGTCAGTTAATAACTGATGCTGTCTCCAATGCTTCGGACACACGCGTCTTTGCATTGGGTGCGTTCCTTTTTTCTGTTCTCTGTTTTTATTTATTCGTTAACTTAATCATTTATTTATACAATATTTATTATCGTCTAAAATTATAATAATCATATAAAAATGTCGTATTATTTTATTTAGAGTTAAGAGTTAAAGAGAAATTGTATATTTATTTATATTCTTAATTCAGTCAATGTAATGGACAAATTTTTGAATGTTCGAGCCGCCACATTACTCCCCTTCCAGTAACGAAGTTACGATAGAAGAGACTTATGTGACGGTCTTTTTCTTTTTAATTAACAATTTTTCTTTTATTTATATATATATCTATAGAGGGTTCAATTGTTTTTGTTTAGTCTTAAAGATACACATTTTTATTTAATCTCACTGCACTACTCACTTATTTCGAGGCACTTTAATTTTTCACATATCACATTTTCACTTAATTTCACTGCAGTTATTTTACACGTTATTAAGAAAAAAAACTTGTTTATTATCGAATCACTTTAATTTTGCACATATCTTTATATTTTGCCGGAAATTTCACTTTTCTTCCTGTTCTTGTCCTTATTTCATCTTTAGGATTCGGATCTGATTGAGGAATAGGATGTTCTATCTTCTTCTCTTCGCTCTTGAGTTCTGGTTGACTCGTGGGTTCTTCAACTTCGGGAGCGAGGAGATAAGCAGGTTTTAATCTGTCTAGGCTAATGTTAGTAAGTCTGCCTTTAATATTTAATGTGTGATATTTTTCGGCCCTTTTCACTACGGTGAATGGCCCTTCATAAGCTGGCTCTAAAGGTTTTTTAACCCTGTCAACTCTGACAAATACATGGGTGCAAGAAGCAAGATCTTTATGTATAAATATATTTTTCTGTTTATGGTTTTTAATATTTACTGGCCTTAACTTTTCCATTTGGATGTGTAATTTAGTCATGAAATTGCTGTTTTCTGGAGGTGTTTTCTTTTTTATAAAAAACTCACCCGGAAGCTTTATTGGTTTTCCATAAAGCATTTCTGCTGAGGAATAGTTGGAGTTTTGAGGAAGTGTTGCTCGGAGGCCAAGTAATACTGATGGTAGAGTCTCTGTCCATTTTGTATTGTTGGCTGCTTTGAGTGCTACTTTTAGGGTCCTGTGGAGCCGTTCAACTTTACCGTTGCTTTGGGGGTGGTATGGTGTCGTGTGTTGTACTTTTATACCAAATTTCCTTGCCAAGCTCTTAAATAAATTAGATTCAAATTGTCGGCCTTGGTCTGTTATCACTTTATATGGAGTTCCGAATCGCACTATCCAGTTTTTGAAGAACTCGTTTACGATCTCTTCAGCTGTAATGCCGATCAGTGGGATGACCTCCATCCATGAAGTAAATCGATCTATACAAGTGAGACAATATGCTTTATTATCAGATGGTGGAAGTGGGCCAATTAGATCCAAATGTACAACTGAAAATCGTTCATCGGGGATGTCGAAACTTCCAATAGGCGTTTTAGTGTGCCTTGATATTTTGTTCTTTTGGCAGTTGATGCATGCTTGTGCCCATTCTCTAATGTTTTTCCGGATTCCTTCCCATATGAATTTTTTAGTTATTAATTTTACTGTAGATTTGATTCCAGGATGTGAAAGATTGTGAAATTGTTCGAAGATTTTTTTTCTAAATTTTTTTGGAATGTAGGGTCGAATGTTGTTTAAGGAAGTATCGCACCATAGGCTTTCGCCGCATGTAGTCAAACATTTTTCGAATTTTAAAGATTTGTTATATGTAATTAATTTTTGTAGGTCTTGGTCTAATTCTTGTTCTTTTGCAATTTCTGAATAATTTAATGGGGAAATTTCTTCTATCCGTGACAGGTTGTCTGCCACTGTGTTTTCTGTTCCTTGGATATGGATTATTTTTGTTGTGAATTCCGAAATGAATTGCAAATGTCTGAGTTGTCTTGGTGTCGCCTTTTCGTTTTTTTGTTTAAATGCGAAAGTAAGGGGTTTATGATCGGTGTAGATCGTGAAGTCCCTTCCTTCAACTAAATGCCTGAAATTTTTTATTGCTAGATATATTGCTAACAATTCCCTATCATATGCTGAATATTTCCGTTGCGTATCATTTAGTTTTTTTGAAAAAAATGATATTGGACGCCATGCATTGTGTTGCAATTGATTGAGGGAAGCGCCAACTGCGAAGTTCGATGCGTCAACGAAAAGTGCGATGGGCATATCTTTAGTTGGTATTGTTAACAATGTTTCTTCGCTCAGTGTTTGTTTACACTTTTCGAATTTTTGTAGAGCCTCGTCGGTCCATTCTATTGGTCTTTTGTCATTTTTTGTTGATCCCTTTAAATATTCGTTCAAAATAGATTGGTCTTCGGCTGCATTTTTCATATGTCTTCTGTAGAAGTTGAGCATCCCTAGAAAGGATCTTAGCTCTTTTATAGTTTTGGGAGGTTCTTGCTTTAAAATAGCATTTACTTTTTCGGGTTCTGGTTTTAAACCTTCTTTAGTAATTTTAAATCCGAGAAACTTGATTTCATTGGATTCAAATTCACTTTTTTCTAAATTGATTTTTAATCCGAATTCATCCAATCTTTCGAGAATCTTTACGATATGCATTTCGTGTTCTTCTTTATTCGATGATGCAATTAGTATGTCATCCAAATATGCAAAACAGAAGTCCATGTCCCTGAGTACCTCGTTGATAAATCTTTGAAAGCTACTGGGTGCATTCCTGAGTCCGAAAGGCATATAATTGAATTCAAATAGACCAAAGGGAGTAATGACAGCTGTCTTTTCCTTGTCCTCTGGAGCTATCGGTATTTGGTAGAATGCTTGGTGTAAATCAATCTTACTAAAAATACTTTTATTTTCCAAAATGTGATGGACATCCTCTATTCGTGGAATTGGATAGCGGTCTGGTATTGTCCTGTCGTTCAGACGACGGTAATCTCCACAGACACGCCATTGTCCATTTTTTTTAATAGTAAGGTGAATAGGGCTTGCCCATTGTGACTTAGAAGGTTGAATTATATTATTTTCTAATAGGAAATTAAATTCTCTTTTTGCTATTTCTAATTTTTCTCTATCCAACCGACGCGCTTTACAAAAAAGGGGAGGTCCGCTGGTAGTTTGAATATAATGTTTTACTTGGTGTCTGGGTTCTGTAGGTGTTAATTTAGGTTTAGTAATATTAGAGAATTTTTTTAATAATTTTGATATAGAATTATTGCTGTTAATTGTACTTATAGAATCTGTGTTGGAGATTGCCGAAAGAAACCCTGTAATGCTTAATTTTGTTTTGTTATCAATTAGTTTTTTATTTTTCAGATCTATGACTAGATCAAAATTTTTAAGGAAATCTGCGCCCAATATGCCTTTAGAGGTTTGTGCGACGTAAAATGGCCATTGAAAGCTACGTCGTAAGCCGAGGTCCAGGTTAAGGATTTTGTACCCATATGTTGGAATTGTAGTGCCATTTGCAGCATATAATTTGAATTCCGAATGTTTATTATTGATGCTCTTTGAGCCCGGAATGACACTTACATCGGCGCCGCTGTCGACTAAAAAGCGTCTTCCTGTATTTACATCCTGAACGAATAATCTATTTTTGGTATGGCCTGGCTGAGGGACAGATGACTCGGCCTCTAATCTATCTGCCTCTTCTCGTTTCCCGCAGGCCATTGGCAAGGAGGTTTGCATTTGGTCGCCTGTTCTCCAAATTTAAAATGATAGAAGCAGTACTTACCGCCTTCCTTATATTTTCTATTTGGACTCTTTCCGTATCGAGGTTTGCTTCTTCTGTGTGGACTGTTGTTTCTGTATGGGGTTTTTTGTTGTAATAGTAGTTTGTCTATTTTTTTCTCGAGGCTACTTACTTTTTCTTTAAGGAAGTCGACTTCATTACTAGGTGGATTTTTATTTTCCATAGCATAAATGTTGGTTGCAGGTGCTATTTCCCATATGCGATCGGCAATTTCAGCAAGTTTGTCCAAGTCTTCATTTGAGATGGCAAGGATTGGTTTTAATTTTTCTGGGAGTTTGTCCATCCATACGTTTTTTAGTATGCTTTCAGGCACCTTCTCATTTCCTAAAAGCTTTAATTTTAAAAGGAATTGACTAGGTTTTTGATCTCCTATGTCAATCTCTCTTAATAATTTATTTATTTTTCTCTCCTCGCTATCTGAAAAAACTTTCATTAATCTATCTTTAGCAAGGTCATATTTATTTTTGAATTTGTCAGATACAGCAATATCTATGATATTTTCAACAGTTGTTGGATCAAGTTGGGCCAGTAAATATTTAAATTTAGTATCTTGTAGGTGAATACCAGCAAGAGAGAATTGAGCTTCAGCTATAATAAACCACACCTCTGGTTTGGTTGGAATGAATGGTGGGAGTTTTGGGCTTACTTTTTCAATGAATCCTGTTGCACCCGAAGTTGACGATGAACTTCCAATGTTGTCGTTGTTTGGTTCCATCTTCTTTATTTATTTTTTTTAGGATTTGTTGATATTTATCAAAACACGTGTTTGCAAAAAAAAAATTTTTGTTAATATTTATCAAAACACGTGTTTACAATTTTTTTTTTTTTTTTTTAATATTTATCAAAACACGTGTTTACAATTTTTTTTTTTTTTTTTAATATTTATCAAAACACGTGTTTGTAAAATTTGTTTATTTATTTAATTATTTTATTTATTATTTTTTTTTTTTTTTTTTAATTTGATATTTATAAAACCACGTGTTTGTAAAAATTTTTTTTATAAAATTGTCGGGGTCACCAATTGTTCGTTCTTGTTTCTTCGCAGTTTAAAAAAGGATTTGAATAACATTTAAAACATTTATTTATTTATAATAGATAAATAAATAAAATGGATAATGAAATAAAAGTGGTTCAAATTCTAATGGAATAATAATTTTTATTCAAAAATACACGGTTGAACAAAATGTGGTACTTCCTCTAATGGCGTCAGTTAATAACTGATGCTGTCTCCAATGCTTCGGACACACGCGTCTTTGCATTGGGTGCGTTCCTTTTTTCTGTTCTCTGTTTTTATTTATTCGTTAACTTAATCATTTATTTATACAATATTTATTATCGTCTAAAATTATAATAATCATATAAAAATGTCGTATTATTTTATTTAGAGTTAAGAGTTAAAGAGAAATTGTATATTTATTTATATTCTTAATTCAGTCAATGTAATGGACAAATTTTTGAATGTTCGAGCCGCCACAATCTAAACATCTTAAAAAATGTTTACATAAAGCTATATTTTCAATTTTAAAAAATGAAGTAAAACTCAAAAAGGATACCCAAGAATATTTAGATGAAAAATTTGGAGAAGATACAAATACAAACCATACAGAAGACAGACATTTTCAAAGTAATAATTTTAAATTGAAGGTTAATCATATATCTCATTTAATTCCGCACTCATTAACTCATACAGGAGAAAAACCTTTTGAATGTAATTATTGTAATAAGAAATTTAATCGGAAATCACATTTAACTCAACATTTAAAAATTCATACAGGAGAAAATCCTTTTGAATGTAATTATTGTAATAAGAAATTTAATCGGAAATCACATTTAACTCAACATTTAAAAATTCATACAGGAGAAAATCCTTTTGAATGTAATTATTGTAAAAAGAAATTTAATACGAAATTTTCTGTAAATAGACATTTATTAATTCATACAGGAGAAAAACCTTTTGAATGTAATTATTGTAAAAAAAAATTTAATCGGAAATCAGATTTAAAAAATCATTTATTATTTCATACAGGTGAAAATCTTTTGGAATGTAATTATTGTAAACAGAAATTTAATTACAAATCAGCTTTAAATAACCATTTATTAATTCATACAGGAGAAAAGCCTTTTGAATGTAATTATTGTAATAAGAAATTCTCTTTTAAAAAAGATTTAAAAAATCATATTTTAATTCATACAGGTGAGAAGCCTTTTGAATGTAATTATTGTAATAAGAAATTTAATCTGAAATCAACTTTAAAAAAACATTTATTAATTCATACAGGAGAAAAGCCTTTTGAATGTAATTATTGTAAAAAGAAATTTAAACAGAAATCAGATTTAAATAGACATTTATTGATACATAGAAATTAAAAGCCTTTTGAATGTAATTATTGTAAAAATAAATTTAATACTTATTTTCTTTAAATCTATCTAATCTTATTTTGATAGCTAAAATTGTATCTAATCTTATTATACGAGTAAAGATTTGTTTGTATATATATTTATATTATTTATTAACAATTAAATATTTTATAATTGCTAAGACTTTAATCAATCAAAAATGGATCTTTATTCACAAGACAGCAAATATCCAATATATAAAGGTAATTTTTATTTCTATGATTTTTCATCTAAAGTAATGATAAATGTCACTAATTTATTATTTTTAATATTTTTTGTAATGATATTATTCCTTAAATTGAATTATCCAAGATTTAGATATTTAAAAGTATAATGAATTAAAATAAGGAAAACAATTATTTTTTTAGGTCCTCTATATTCTTGTTTATATTGTCATACCAATTTCATTAGTGAGGAATTTTTATCTAAACATCTTAAAAAATGTTTACATAAAGCAATATTTTCAATTTTAAAAAATGAAGTAAAACTCAAAAAGGATACCCAAGAATATTTAGATGAAAAATTTGGAGAAGATACAAATACAAACCATACAGAAGACAGACATTTTCAAAGTAATAATTTTAAATTGAAGGTTAATCATATATCTCATTTAATTCCGCACTCATTAACTCATACAGGTGAGAAGCCTTTTGAATGTGATTATTGTAAAAAGAAATTTAATCAGAAAACAGATTTAAAAAGACATTTATTAATTCATACAGGAGAAAAACCTTTTGAATGTAATTATTGTAATAAGAAATTTAATCGCAAATCACATTTAACTCAACATTTAAAAATTCATACAGGAGAAAATCCTTTTGAATGTAATTATTGTAAAAAGAAATTTAATACGAAATTTTCTGTAAATAGACATTTATTAATTCATACAGGAGAAAAACCATTTGAATG
The DNA here is from genome assembly GCA_963082975.1 of Labia minor. Taxonomy (NCBI): domain Eukaryota; kingdom Metazoa; phylum Arthropoda; class Insecta; order Dermaptera; family Spongiphoridae; genus Labia; species Labia minor. The sequence goes on along the minus strand of OY720349.1, from coordinate 17,087,488 downwards.
TAATTATTGTAAAAAGAAATTTAAACGGAAATCAGATTTAAATGATCATTTATTATTTCATACAGGTGAAAATCCTTTGGAATGTAATTATTGTAAACAGAAATTTAATTACAAATCAGCTTTAAATAACCATTTATTAATTCATACAGGAGAAAAGCCTTTTGAATGTAATTATTGTAATAAAAAATTCACTCTGAAAGCAGATTTAAAAAATCATATTTTAATTCATACAGGAGAAAAACCTTTTGAATGTAATTGTTGTAAAAAGAAATTTAATCACCACTCAACTTTAACTAGACATTTATTGATACATAGAAATTAAAAGCCTTTTGAATGTAATTATTTTAAAAATAAATTTAATACGATATTTTCTTTAAATCTATCTAATCTTATTTTTCTAGCTAAAATTGTATCTAATCTTATTATATGAGTAAAAATTTGTTTGTATATATGTTTGTTTGTTTGGCCATGGGTTCTCAAAAACCGCTCTAACAATTTTTTTGAAATTCACACTAGAGATAGTATTTATAAAGAAAAATTAAGTTTTATTGATCATATATCTGGAAAAATTCATCTTTATTACTTTATTTTTCTAAATTTAAATCTATATATGTGACGTCACAACCACCGCCTGTGAGATTTATATATCTATTCTTAAAATAAAATTAAAAATATTTATATTATATTCATATTTTTTTTAAACTTATAATAATCATAATAATCATTTATTATTCAATAAAGAAAAAAAATAAATATGAAATGAATAAGTTGCTTTTTACAACTTTAACTAAATATAAAAAATGCCGCCCCAAGATAAGTGCCGCCCGGTGTGGACCGCACCCACCGCACCACCCTAGGTACGCCACTGGAGTATATAGAGGGATAGTGGAGATATAATATTTAACGTATTTTTTAGAAACCCCCCAGCCTCAACCGGGCACTTGCTGTTTCTTTATTGGACTTAAAGGGTGTTTGTTCTTAGATAATACAACAAGAAGGTATAATAAAATTATTTTAATTTTATTAAAAATTTATTAATCCTTAGAAATCTTTCTTTTGGATTGTTTGAAATATTTGTTATTATCAAAAAGGTATTTATACATTGTAATATATAAGCATAAAAATGCATTTTAATATACAATGGTGCGGCAACCTTCTAGAAAGATATTTTTTAACACATGTGGATGATATATAGAATTTTGATAAATTGGAAAATGAAAGACCTTTGGGTCATAAAACATCTGATCTCCATTTGTACAGAGACCCATCCATGAGCACTCTGGATTAATTTTGAAGAATAAATGGGGAATTGAATCCGCGAAGGTTGATGTTTTGTCGGAAATTAGTTCTTGATCCTAATTCTCGTGCTTCAGTTTTTAAATCTTTTTATTTTGCTTTAAAATAAATGTATGGAGTAGGATTAGATATGATTAACCCCCCCCCCCCCCCCAGGAGAGAAAAAAATATAAATTGCTGTATATTATGTACTATATTACAAATAGAAAAGAAAAAAAAAATTCTTAAAGTATAACTTAGTGTATAATAAGTAAGTTTTTTTTTCCAATTTGACTAATATATAAATATAAAATAAATAAAAATATTACTCATATTCTAAATATTTTTTATTAACAATACATTAATTGCTAATATCATACAAATTATGAAGCGAAGACTAATTTTTTCAAAATCGAAACGGGTAAAAATCCCTAAAGGAAAAAATCCATAAAAGTAAAAAATCCCTAAAACCAAATATCCCTAAAAAGAAAAATCCTTAAAACCGAAAATCCCTAAATAAAAATATCCCTGACTGAAAAAATCACTAAAAACAAAATTTTTCATTTTTGTATTAATTTTAATTGTGATTAAGAAAATTAAATTACAAGGTGAGCTGACACCCAGTTGCCTGAGACACGACCTCCCAAGGAGGTAATCGAGCCTGGACCGAAAGTAGCGAAAATTAGGTCACAAAATACATACATAGGGCTCACACACGTGATTTTTCCCAAAAATAGGGGTGTCAAATTCGTATGTAAAATAAAGTGAATTTACTCAAATTTCGTTTATTAGCATACGTTTTAATAGCTTAATGATATATATTTCACCAGGGAATATATAACGCAATTTGTGAAATTTACAATCATCAGAGGTTGTCTTTTTAATTTTGCTCAATGCATTTATAGAAACATCAAATCAATGCCAGAAATTTTGAAGCTCTATAATGTTATAGATAATCCTGATAACTCCACTCATTTATCAACTCTTGCAGCTTTGGTTTTGGTACCACCATCAAAAGTCATTGTAGCCTTCCAAGCATTAGCTGGACGACCAACAGGGTAAAACTTCGTGATCTTTATTCTTACTTCGAGCGCACTTGGCTAGGTGAACAATTTTTGGCTGGCTTTATGTCCCCGAATTCGACATTGGAACATTGGAACATCTACGATGCCACTTTGATGGGTTTGCCTCGAACAAACAATGCATAGGAAGGTTACAACAATGCTCTTCGTTCACGCTTAGGAGGTTACAAGATATCAGTAAGGGACCTGATTAAGCAAATCCATATTGAGCATAACCTTATCTCTTTGGAAATCTGTCGTGATGTTCGTGGTAAGAAGCCTTATCCACCAAGGAAACGATTCAGCGACTCGCATGATGAGCTTCTGACAATAATGAAGGCAAACCATGAAAAATGAAACGTTAAAAAACCAGATAGAACAGATGTGATGACACCAAGCATGATGCATAACTACCTCATTCAAGTCTCTTCGGCTATTCATTATTAAATAAGTAAAAAAAAATTAGGGAAATTTTTTATTTAGGGATTTATTTTTTAGGGATATTTGCATTTAGGGATTTTTACATGATTTCTTTCAAAATATCCTGCCACTACTGGCGGACGAAAAGCTTTCGAAATTTTAAAGTACTTGGGGTGTCCCATAAGTTTCTTCGCTTTTTTTGATGCGAAATGAATACACGATATTTGTTGCCTCATTATGCCCTCTTTCCAAAATAGTTGAGGCTTACTTTCAAAATATTCATTTAGGTGCGTTTTTATTTCGATTATGGATTTGAAAGATTTACCACGGAGAGTTTTTTTATGGAGAGGAACAAGTAATAATCGGATGGAGAAATGTATGGGGACGTGCCAATCAAACTGTAATAATTTTTGCCTTACGATCAACGCAATAAACGGCCTTGCGTTGCCCTGATGGATTACTACACCTCGTCGGTTCGCCAATTCTGGCCGTTTTTCTGCTATGGCGGTTTTTAGTTAATTCAATTGATTGCAATATTTGTCAGCATTGATCATATCACCTTCAGGAAGGAGCTCGTACTACAGTACACCCTTCCAGTCCCATCAAATGCACAAAAGAACCTTCTTCGCAACAGTTGAAGGTCTATTTTCTTTAGACCAAATCCATTTTCGATCCACATTTTGATACATGAGGAAAGTTAAAATGATTTACTTATAGCTGGAAAAAAATATTTTCTTTCTAAAACTGTGAATACGAGTAAATAAAATACAAAATTAAATTTTTTTGCCATATTTTGTAAAATCAGTGTTTCATTTACAAAACTATAAATATTTAATATAAAAAAAAAATCTTAATGAAAATTTGTCTTTGAGAGAGCCCGGGGGGGGGGGGGGGCGCCATAGGAAGGTGGAGCGGCTAGTCAAAAAACCCCCCAGGATTAAGAATTAATAATGGATCTTTATTCACAAGACACCAAATATCCAATATATAAAGGTAATTTTTATTTCTATGATTTTTCATCTAAAGTAATGATAAATGTCACTAATTAATTATTTTTAATATTATTTGTATCTTATCTTATTATGCTAGCTAAAATTGTATATATCTATCTATCTATATATATTGGTTCTCAAAAACCGCTCTAACGATTTTTTTCAAATTTACACTAGATATAGTATTTATAAAGAAAAATTAAGTTTTATTGATGATATCTCTTGAAACATTCAGCTTCATTATTTATTTCTTAATTGAAAATTATATATGGAAAACGTCAAAATTGGCCTCCATTTTTATTTGTATTAATATTTTTTTTTATTTAAAATATTTTAAAATTTATTATTTAATTTCGAAATAAAATTAAAAATATTTATTTTTAATAAAATATATATAGATATTTATTAATCTCTCTCAAAAAAAAAAAAAATAAATAAAAAACATCAAATCTGCCTGCTAAGACAGTAAAAAAATGACAATTTTTTATCTAAACATATATAGTACAGTGGCTAGAGAGATGTTTTAACGAGTGGATTTCGTCGGTTCGAAACTCGCCGGGTGAATCGTTATTTAAAAATGAAAATGAAAATAATGAATTTGTTATTTTTTTTCTTTTTATCTATTGTTTACATTTTAATAAATTACTATTTTATATTTATTTATTCATTGTTCTTTTATTAAATTTAATATTTATTAATATTATTTATTATTAATTTATATATTGATGACATCACAAATGACATTTATATTGAAATTTGACTCCCGCCTTTTTTTAAAGAATATTGTATTAATATTTTTTTTATATTTAAAATATTTTAAAATTTTTTATTTAATTTCGAAATAAAATTAAAAATATATATTTTTTTTATATTTAAAATATTTTAAAATTTTTTATTTAATTTCGAAATAAAATTAAAAATATATATTTTAATAATATTTTATAATTATAAATTACGATATATATTTATCAATAATAATGAATTTTTTTTTTTTAACTTAATTACAGAGCCGAGGCTCGGGGTCCCGGTATGATCTTAATATATTGTGAGAATTAGATAAATAATGTAGAGAGAAAAAAATATTTAAAAATAGATATTTATTTAAATGAAATAAAATTATTTAATTTACAGAATGAAAATGTCTATAATAATGTCTAAACATTTTTTCTTTATAATTTTACATTATAATAATACTAATTACAGTAGTTATAATATATGGGGAATTTTCAACTTTGACTGCCGATTTGACCATGTTCCCAAACGAATTTTAAAAAAACCAAGACCACTTTACATTTACACATTTTAAGCTCTAATCGAATCCAAAATCAAAATTTAAAAAATCGAAAAACAAACTCACAGATATATAGATTTTATAAATGAACATTTATACAATTTATTTTAATTAATTTGAAACATTTTAGGAAACAAATTTTTAATGGGTCATTTTTAGAAATCCCATTTAACAATTATAATAAATAATTAAAAAATTGTAAAATTTTTAAAGTATATAAAAATAAATTGTATAAATTGGTTAAAGGGTCGAGTGATAGTTCGGTGTCCCAGGTATATATTTTATATTAACACGCCTACTTTTCTGTATAATAAAGATATAAAGAATCATATTTTAATTTTTATATAACCAAGAAATCATTTTTTCACTTAAAATATAGTTGTAAAGCCCAAATCTCCGATCCATATAACATCATCGACTGGGCCGCTACCAAAAGGAGTCTTCTCTTGCTCTGACTAGGGCCACCGGTATTTGCCATTAGTCTCGAAAAAATAATATTAAATTTTATATAAATTTATAAATTAGAATATTTGAATTTGTTTAAATTTTAACACATGTAATCAATCATATGCATAAAGAATAGAAAATTTTGAAAATCAACTTGGTATTAAATTCAGAAAAAAAAAATACTCATATATAGAATATATAGACTATTCGAATATAATTGAAACTCTTTCTCTCCCTCTATTTTAAATTTGAAAAAACGGAGTGTTAAGAAATTAAGATTCCTTATACAACATGGATGGTTAAATGAATTGGGCTCCCTACCTCCCTGAGAAATTCACATTAAAAATGTTTATAATATTTTAGTTTATTAAATCAAACTATTATTTTTTTATTTCAATATTTTTAATGTTAATACAATAATTTTTATTTTATAATCTATAAAATAATTTAATTATTTTTAAAAACAACGGTCTTCAATTACAATTTTTTTACTCTCTACTGACTGTTCATTTCATAACTGAAAATAGTGTCGAATAGAAATAGACGATATTACTTGGATTAATCTTATTATGCTAGCTAAAATTGTTTGTTTGTATTATTGAGGACCCCAGTTCAATTCATTTTAATCAGATTGATGCAATGATGCAACATTTAATAATTGTAATAAATAATTAATTGTAGATTAATATTTTTTAAAGGGTCGAGCGACAGCTCGGTGTCCCAGGTATTAATATTACCAGCCAAACCCAATAATAATGAATCATTTTTTTTAACTTAAGTACCGAGCCGAGGCTCGGGGTCCCGGTACTTGATATTATTCCTTAAATTGAATTATTCAAGATTTAGATATGTAAAAGTATAATGAATTAAAATAATGAAAACAATTATTTTTTTAGGTCCTCTATATTCTTGTTTATATTGTCATACCAATTTCATTAGTGAGAAATTTTTATCTAAACATCTAAAAAAATGTTTACATAAAGCTATATTTTCAATTTTAAAAAATGATGTAAAACTCAAAAAGAATACAGAAGAATATTTAGGCAAAAAATTTGGAGAAGATACAAATACAAACCATACAGTAGACAGGCATTTTCAAAGTAATAATTTTAAATTGAAGGTTAATCATATATCTCATTTAATTCCGCACTCATTAACTCATACAGGTGAGAAGCCTTTTGAATGTAATTATTGTGAAAAGAAATTTAATTACAAATCAACTTTAAAAAAACATTTATTAATTCATAAAAGAGAAAAACCTTTTGAATGTAATTATTGCAAAAAGAAATTTAATCAGAAAACAGATTTAAATATACATTTATTAATTCATACAGGAGAAAAACCTTTTGAATGTAATTATTGTAATAAGAAATTTAATCGGAAATCACATTTAAATGATCATTTATTATTTCATACAGGTGAAAAGCGTTTTGAATGTAATTATTGTAAAAAGAAATTTAATCAGATATCAGATTTAAAAAAACATTTTTTAATTCATACAGGAGAAAAGCCTTTTGAATGTAATTATTGTATAAAGAAATTTAATCGGAAATCAGATTTAAAAAATCATTTATTAATTCATACAGGAGAAAAGCCTTTTGAATGTAATTATTGTAAAAAGAAATTTAATCGGAAATCAGATTTAAAAAATCATTTATTAATTCATACAGGAGAAAAGCCTTTTGAATGTAATTATTGTAAAAAGAAATTTAATCTGAAATCAACTTTAAAAAATCATTTATTAATTCATACAGGAGAAAAGCCTTTTGAATGTAATTATTGTAAAAAGAAATTTAATCACAAAACAACTTTAAAAAAACATTTATTAATTCATACAGGTGAGAAGCCTTTTGAATGTAATTATTGTAATAAGAAATTCAATCTGAAAGAGAATTTAAAAAATCATATTTTAATTCATACAGGAGAAAAGCCTTTTGAATGTAATTGCTGTAAAAAGAAATTTAATCACCACTCAACTTTAACTAAACATTTATTGATACATAGAAATTAAAAGCCTTTTGAATGTAATTATTGTAAAAATAAATTTATTACTTATTTTCTTTAAATCTATCTAATCTTATTTTGATAGCTAAAATTGTATCTAATCTTATTATACGAGTAAAGATTTGTTTGTATATATGTTTGTTTATTTGTTTGGCCATGGGTTCTCAAAAACCGCCCTAACGATTTTTTTGAAATTTACACTAGAGATAGTATTTATAAAGAAAAATTAAGTTTTATTGATCATATATCTGGAAAAATTCATCTTTATTAGTTTTTTTTTCTAAATTTAAATCTATATATGTGACGTCACAACCACTGCCTTTGAAAATTATATCTTTTCTTAAAATAAAATTAAAAATATTTATATTATATTCATATTTGATTTTTTTTTATTTCATTAATAGATATACATTTAAATTATTTGAAATTGTTTCACACAATGTTTAGTACAAGATTTATCTTTATATTCGATTCGATATATAGTAGAAGAATTTAATGACGTTATCAATTTATTATACATGGACTTCGTAAATATATTTTAAAATATTATATTTTAGCTGTTCAATCAGTATTTTAGATAAAACATTTATTTGTTTTTGTGTTCTTACTTTTAATTTATTTTAATTTAATCAGTAAATTAATTATATATTATTATTGTAAATGTTATATCTATCTATCTCTGTGTGTCCCTTCATATATTGTAATTCCACCCATAATAAAATCTTATACTTACTTGAAAATATTTTCAGTGTTTTATAAATAATTTAAAAAGTTTTAAAAGTAAGATATCAAAATTTTAAATAAGTTGACATAAATAATTAATACTAATTAATAAATAATTCCAATTTATATGATCTTAATATATTGTGAAAATTAAATAATGTAGAGAGCAAAAAATATTTAAAAATAGATATTTATTTAAATGAAATAAAATTATTTAATTTACAGAATCAAAATGTCTATAATAATGTCTAAACATTTTTTCTTTATAATTTTACATTATAATAATACTAATTACAGTAGTTATAATATATGGGGAATTTTCAACTTTCATCGCCGATTTGACCATGTTCAAGAAGCTCTACATTTAGTTTTTCTTGGATGGTCATTTCTTTACTTTTTCCTTTTTGCATTTGAAGTCGGTGTTTAGATAAGACCAAACTATGGTCACTTCCGATGTCTGCTGAGTTTAACGATCTAACATCCAATATTTGCGATGGATGAAGGTTTCTATTTGACACAATGTAGTCTAAGATCGAGGTCTGGTTACGGGTGTTTAGCCATGCAATTTTATGTTGAATTTTTTGCTTAAAAAATGTGTTGTTTATCCTCAATTCGTTATCAGCACAAAATTGAGTGAACATAATGCCATTGTCGTTGTAGGTCTCTTCATTGAAACTGTGTTTGATTCCATGTATTCCATTGTTACCCATTCTAGCATTAAGATCTCCTATGGCGGTTTTTAGTTAATTCAATTGATTGCAATATTTGTCAGCATTGATCATATCACCTTCAGGAAGGAGCTCGTACTACAGTACACCCTTCCAGTCCCATCAAATGCACAAAAGAACCTTCTTCGCAACAGTTGAAGGTCTATTTTCTTTAGACCAAATCCATTTTCGATCCACATTTTGATACATGAGGAAAGTTAAAATGATTTACTTATAGCTGGAAAAAAATATTTTCTTTCTAAAACTGTGAATACGAGTAAATAAAATACAAAATTAAATTTTTTTGCCAGATTTTGTAAAATCAGTGTTTCATTTACAAAACTATAAATATTTAATATAAAAAAAAAATCTTAATGAAAATTTGTCTTTGAAAGAGCCCGGGGGGGGGGGGGGGCGCCATAGGAAGGTGGAGCGGCTAGTCAAAAAAACCCCCAGGATCAAATCCTGGTTGCGCCACTGTATATTATATATTATCTTATAATTTGTATTTTTGAATTTTATTCAATTTATAATTATAGTTTAGATTTATTATAAGCTATGATAAGTTTTGTGTTTAAACTTAAGATTTTTTTTTTAATATTTTCTGTTGTCTTAACTCTCTCTTCTCAGGCCTCAATTACTTTTTTAGGCCAATTTAAATGTTATTAAATTAGTAAATTAAAAAAGTAAACAATAAAAATATAATTAAAATATAAAGAAATTAGAATAATACTAAATTACTATAAAAATAATATTAAAAAATATATAATAAAATCTTATGTGAAAATCCAATTATGAGATCAAATTTTCTTAATTAAAATTATTTATTCATCTATCTATCTATAATAATAAAAGCAAGTGTAATGTGTCTGTTTGTTTGCCTGTTTGACCGAGCTCTTCAGCCAAATCTATCGCACGCAGGGACCTGGAATTTTTTACACTGAAGCACAACGGGGCTGGCCACCAGACCTCGAAGCCCGATTTTCGATTTTTTAATTAGAAAAATTTTAAAAAAATTATAAAGAATATAATAGTTTAGTTACCATTACCAGTTTAGTTACCATACTAGATCATAGAGGCGCTGGTGGCGATAATTTGGCGTTAATTTAAATTCTGAGCAATGTGCAGATAAAAATCTTTTTATATATCTATTGATATTTACAATATCTCAATTGATCTTATTGGCCTTTTAAACTTTGAAAACATTCACATTACGGCTATAATTTAATACTATTAATTTTTAAGATTATGTGAGTAAATTATTTTAATTAAGAAAATTTGATCTCATAATTGGATTTTCACGTAAGATTTTAATATATAATATATTTTTTAATATTATTTTTATAGTAGTTTAGTGTTATGCTAATTTTATATTTTATTTTTATTTTGTTTACTTTGATTTTTTTTAAATAAATTAATAACATTTAAAGTAGCATAAAAAAATTAATCAAAATTATTAAATTATAGGTCATAAAATAGAGAAGTCTGGGATCGGCAGGGCACATGGCTAGCATGGGAGAGGAAAAATATATTGTTGGGAGTTCGATTGGAAAACGTCCGTTTGGAAGACCAATTGTGAATAGGGTGGACAATGTAGGAAGGAACGTGAGAGAGATAGGATAGGGTAGGAGTTAGATGGTTATAGCTCAGAATAGGGACACTCGGGGGGGGGGGGTACAGGGGGCGGAGCCCCCGTCTACGTGTGAAGAGCGCCGAAGGCGCTCTGATCAGCTAGTATAATCATAAAAATTACTCAGCAAGAACGTCAACGTCTAGGAGATCTAGATACTTCTAGAAATATAACAACTGAAAATTGATATATCTAATTATCTATATTTCGTCTAAATTGAAACATTTTTTCTTTATAATTTTACATTATAATAATACTAATTACAGTAGTTATAATATATGGGGAATTTTCAACTTTCATCGCCGATTTGACCATGTTCAAGAAGCTCTACATTTAGTTTTTCTTGGATGGTCATTTCTTTCCTTTTTACCGACCGACCATAGTAAGGGAGGTATTGTTTTCACACCAAATTTCACATGTGGAGATTTTTACATATCTACACGAATCATGCATTTTCTAAACAGAAAAAAGTATTTTTAGCATGATGTCTGTCCGTCCGTCTGTCCGTCTGTCCGTCTGTCCGACCGTATAGATGTGTACAGCCTGAACGGCTCAACCGATTTTGATGAAATTTGGTATATTTACTTAATGCATCAGTGGGATGAATTGATCAACTTTTGGTGCAAATCCGTAAACCGGAAGTGGTAGTATTAGCGATCGACGATAGGAAGGGAAGGGTTATTTTCACACCAAATTTCACATGAGGAGATTTTTTTATATATTACCACGAATCATACACTTTGTATTGGTTTTATCCTCGGGAAAATCATATTTATTAGTTTTTTCTTGATTTAAAATTATATGACGTCATCCAGCCATTCATGACGTCACAGCCTGGTCTTACATATATATTATAAATAAAATAAAATTAAAAATGTTTATATTTATTATTTATGTATTCATATCTGTTTTTTATTACATTAATAGATATATTAAAATTATTTGAAATTGTTCTGTAGCTAGAAATTAATTTACTTCAAACCGTCGGTCGGTTCGGACCTGGCCACACGTCAACTTATCCTTTTTGCATTTGAAGTCGGTGTTTAGATAAGACCAAACTATGGTCACTTCCGATGTCTGCTGAGTTTAACGATCTAACATCCAATATTTGCGATGGATGAAGGTTTCTATTTGACACAATGTAGTCTAAGATCGAGGTCTGGTTACGGGTGTTTAGCCATGCAATTTTATGTTGAATTTTTTGCTTAAAAAATGTGTTGTTTATCCTCAATTCGTTATCAGCACAAAATTGAGTGAACATAATGCCATTGTCGTTGTAGGTCTCTTCATTGAAACTGTGTTTGATTCCATGTATTCCATTGTTACCCATTCTAGCATTAAGATCTCCTAGCAGGAGGATCGGTTCATTTCGAGAAATTTTATCTAAGGAGCTTTGTAGGGTATCATAAAAGGTATCTTTATCGATTTTTGGTTTGCAGTCTTCAGGAGCATATACAGTAAGGATATGAAGTAGAGAGTTTTTAGTTCAACAAAAATTTTAATTATTTAAATGATTATTAACACTTTGGAGTCCGATGCCACCACATTGGTGCTAAGGCTAGCCAAACGTTAGTGGCCGGTGTTAACGCATATATATCACGCTTTTCAACCTGATATTCATGTGACCTTTTGTTAAGGGACAATAGAGTATATAGAGGGATAGTGGAGATATAATATTTAACGTATTATTTAGAAACCCCCCAGCCTCAACCGGGCACTTGCTGTTTCTTTATTGGACTTAAAGGGTGTTTGTTCTTAGATAATACAACAAGAAGCTATAATAAAATTATTTTAATTTTATTAAAAATTTATTAATCCTTAGAAATCTTTCTTTTGGATTGTTTGAAATATTTGTTATTATCAAAAAGGTATATATACATTGTAATTGTAAATATTCACGTTTCATGACCTCTAGAACCCAGAAGTGACTATAGAATTTTTCATATATGTTCATATATATAGAGCATATAAAAATGTGATAATTAGATGGTTAAAACTAGAAACAAAATATTAGAAGATAATGAATAATATTCAATTTTATTTTATATCAAAGATTAAATTAAAATAATTAGTTTCTAAATTATACTAATAAAAAAAAATATATGAAATAATTCTTATATTATAATAATTTTTGCTTTTATACACAAACCATCCGTATCAGAGAGGGGATATTTTTTATATCCAAAAAAATAATTTTTCTATTTAAATGAAAAAAATAATTATTTAATCCCAATATACCTTCTAAATTAAAAAAAAACGCCAAACACTCATATTCATACAAAAGAGCCCTCTGTACTTTTAAATTAGTTAGTTATTATTTCCCTGATGGCGCTATGTGCTAAAAATGAGTCAAAGGTTGTTATTTTGTTTGTAAATGAAAATCAAAATTTAAAACATTTATATTATTTATTAACAATTAAATATTTTATAATTGCTAAGACTTTAATCAATCAAAAATGGATCTTTATTCACAAGACAGCAAATATCCAATATATAAAGGTAATTTTTATTTCTATGATTTTTCATCTAAAGTAATGATAAATGTCACTAATTTATTATTTTTAATATTTTTTGTAATGATATTATTCCTTAAATTGAATTATCCAAGATTTAGATATGTAAAAGTATAATGAATTAAAATAAGGAAAACAATTATTTTTTTAGGTCCTCTATATTCTTGTTTATATTGTCATACCAATTTCATTAGTGAGGAATTTTTATCTAAACATCTTAAAAAATGTTTACATAAAGCTATATTTTCAATTTTAAAAAATGAAGTAAAACTCAAAAAGGATACCCAAGAATATTTAGATGAAAAATTTGGAGAAGATACAAATACAAACCATACAGAAGACAGACATTTTCAAAGTAATAATTTTAAATTGAAGGTTAAGCATATATCTCATTTAATTCCGCACTCATTAACTCATACAGGAGAAAAACCTTTTGAATGTAATTATTGTAATAAGAAATTTAATCGGAAATCACATTTAACTCAACATTTAAAAATTCATACAGGAGAAAATCCTTTTGAATGTAATTATTGTAATAAGAAATTTAATCGGAAATCACATTTAACTCAACATTTAAAAATTCATACAGGAGAAAATCCTTTTGAATGTAATTATTGTAAAAAGAAATTTAATACGAAATTTTCTGTAAATAGACATTTATTAATTCATACAGGAGAAAAACCTTTTGAATGTAATTATTGTAAAAAAAAATTTAATCGGAAATCAGATTTAAAAAATCATTTATTATTTCATACAGGTGAAAATCTTTTGGAATGTAATTATTGTAAACAGAAATTTAATTACAAATCAGCTTTAAATAACCATTTATTAATTCATACAGGAGAAAAGCCTTTTGAATGTAATTATTGTAATAAGAAATTCTCTTTTAAAAAAGATTTAAAAAATCATATTTTAATTCATACAGGTGAGAAGCCTTTTGAATGTAATTATTGTAATAAGAAATTTAATCTGAAATCAACTTTAAAAAAACATTTATTAATTCATACAGGAGAAAAGCCTTTTGAATGTAATTATTGTAAAAAGAAATTTAAACAGAAATCAGATTTAAATAGACATTTATTGATACATAGAAATTAAAAGCCTTTTGAATGTAATTATTGTAAAAATAAATTTAATACTTATTTTCTTTAAATCTATCTAATCTTATTTTGATAGCTAAAATTGTATCTAATCTTATTATACGAGTAAAGATTTGTTTGTATATATATTTATATTATTTATTAACAATTAAATATTTTATAATTGCTAAGACTTTAATCAATCAAAAATGGATCTTTATTCACAAGACAGCAAATATCCAATATATAAAGGTAATTTTTATTTCTATGATTTTTCATCTAAAGTAATGATAAATGTCACTAATTTATTATTTTTAATATTTTTTGTAATGATATTATTCCTTAAATTGAATTATCCAAGATTTAGATATTTAAAAGTATAATGAATTAAAATAAGGAAAACAATTATTTTTTTAGGTCCTCTATATTCTTGTTTATATTGTCATACCAATTTCATTAGTGAGGAATTTTTATCTAAACATCTTAAAAAATGTTTACATAAAGCAATATTTTCAATTTTAAAAAATGAAGTAAAACTCAAAAAGGATACCCAAGAATATTTAGATGAAAAATTTGGAGAAGATACAAATACAAACCATACAGAAGACAGACATTTTCAAAGTAATAATTTTAAATTGAAGGTTAATCATATATCTCATTTAATTCCGCACTCATTAACTCATACAGGTGAGAAGCCTTTTGAATGTGATTATTGTAAAAAGAAATTTAATCAGAAAACAGATTTAAAAAGACATTTATTAATTCATACAGGAGAAAAACCTTTTGAATGTAATTATTGTAATAAGAAATTTAATCGCAAATCACATTTAACTCAACATTTAAAAATTCATACAGGAGAAAATCCTTTTGAATGTAATTATTGTAAAAAGAAATTTAATACGAAATTTTCTGTAAATAGACATTTATTAATTCATACAGGAGAAAAACCATTTGAATGTAATTATTGTAAAAAGAAATTTAAACGGAAATCAGATTTAAATGATCATTTATTATTTCATACAGGTGAAAATCCTTTGGAATGTAATTATTGTAAACAGAAATTTAATTACAAATCAGCTTTAAATAACCATTTATTAATTCATACAGGAGAAAAGCCTTTTGAATGTAATTATTGTAATAAAAAATTCACTCTGAAAGCAGATTTAAAAAATCATATTTTAATTCATACAGGAGAAAAACCTTTTGAATGTAATTGTTGTAAAAAGAAATTTAATCACCACTCAACTTTAACTAGACATTTATTGATACATAGAAATTAAAAGCCTTTTGAATGTAATTATTTTAAAAATAAATTTAATACGATATTTTCTTTAAATCTATCTAATCTTATTTTTCTAGCTAAAATTGTATCTAATCTTATTATATGAGTAAAAATTTGTTTGTATATATGTTTGTTTGTTTGGCCATGGGTTCTCAAAAACCGCTCTAACAATTTTTTTGAAATTCACACTAGAGATAGTATTTATAAAGAAAAATTAAGTTTTATTGATCATATATCTGGAAAAATTCATCTTTATTACTTTATTTTTCTAAATTTAAATCTATATATGTGACGTCACAACCACCGCCTGTGAGATTTATATATCTATTCTTAAAATAAAATTAAAAATATTTATATTATATTCATATTTTTTTTAAACTTATAATAATCATAATAATCATTTATTATTCAATAAAGAAAAAAAATAAATATGAAATGAATAAGTTGCTTTTTACAACTTTAACTAAATATAAAAAATGCCGCCCCAAGATAAGTGCCGCCCGGTGTGGACCGCACCCACCGCACCACCCTAGGTACGCCACTGGAGTATATAGAGGGATAGTGGAGATATAATATTTAACGTATTTTTTAGAAACCCCCCAGCCTCAACCGGGCACTTGCTGTTTCTTTATTGGACTTAAAGGGTGTTTGTTCTTAGATAATACAACAAGAAGGTATAATAAAATTATTTTAATTTTATTAAAAATTTATTAATCCTTAGAAATCTTTCTTTTGGATTGTTTGAAATATTTGTTATTATCAAAAAGGTATTTATACATTGTAATATATAAGCATAAAAATGCATTTTAATATACAATGGTGCGGCAACCTTCTAGAAAGATATTTTTTAACACATGTGGATGATATATAGAATTTTGATAAATTGGAAAATGAAAGACCTTTGGGTCATAAAACATCTGATCTCCATTTGTACAGAGACCCATCCATGAGCACTCTGGATTAATTTTGAAGAATAAATGGGGAATTGAATCCGCGAAGGTTGTTGTTTTGTCGAAAATTAGTTCTTGATCCTAATTCTCGTGCTTCAGTTTTTAAATCTTTTTATTTTTCTTTAAAATAAATGTATGGAGTAGGATTAGATATGATTAACCCCCCCCCCCCAGGAGAGAAAAAAATATAAATTGCTGTATATTATGTACTATATTACAAATAGAAAAGAAAAAAAAAATTCTTAAAGTATAACTTAGTGTATAATAAGTAAGTTTTTTTTTCCAATTTGACTAATATATAAATATAAAATAAATAAAAATATTACTCATATTCTAAATATTTTTTATTAACAATACATTAATTGCTAATATCATACAAATTATGAAGCGAAGACTAATTTTTTCAAAATCGAAACGGGTAAAAATCCCTAAAGGAAAAAATCCATAAAAGTAAAAAATCCCTAAAACCAAATATCCCTAAAAAGAAAAATCCTTAAAACCGAAAATCCCTAAATAAAAATATCCCTGACTGAAAAAATCACTAAAAACAAAATTTTTCATTTTTGTATTAATTTTAATTGTGATTAAGAAAATTAAATTACAAGGTGAGCTGACACCCAGTTGCCTGAGACACGACCTCCCAAGGAGGTAATCGAGCCTGGACCGAAAGTAGCGAAAATTAGGTCACAAAATACATACATAGGGCTCACACACGTGATTTTTCCCAAAAATAGGGGTGTCAAATTCGTATGTAAAATAAAGTGAATTTACTCAAATTTCGTTTATTAGCATACGTTTTAATAGCTTAATGATATATATTTCACCAGGGAATATATAACGCAATTTGTGAAATTTACAATCATCAGAGGTTGTCTTTTTAATTTTGCTCAATGCATTTATAGAAACATCAAATCAATGCCAGAAATTTTGAAGCTCTATAATGTTATAGATAATCCTGATAACTCCACTCATTTATCAACTCTTGCAGCTTTGGTTTTGGTACCACCATCAAAAGTCATTGTAGCCTTCCAAGCATTAGCTGGACGACCAACAGGGTAAAACTTCGTGATCTTTATTCTTACTTCGAGCGCACTTGGCTAGGTGAACAATTTTTGGCTGGCTTTATGTCCCCGAATTCGACATTGGAACATTGGAACATCTACGATGCCACTTTGATGGGTTTGCCTCGAACAAACAATGCATAGGAAGGTTACAACAATGCTCTTCGTTCACGCTTAGGAGGTTACAAGATATCAGTAAGGGACCTGATTAAGCAAATCCATATTGAGCATAACCTTATCTCTTTGGAAATCTGTCGTGATGTTCGTGGTAAGAAGCCTTATCCACCAAGGAAACGATTCAGCGACTCGCATGATGAGCTTCTGACAATAATGAAGGCAAACCATGAAAAATGAAACGTTAAAAAACCAGATAGAACAGATGTGATGACACCAAGCATGATGCATAACTACCTCATTCAAGTCTCTTCGGCTATTCATTATTAAATAAGTAAAAAAAAATTAGGGAAATTTTTTATTTAGGGATTTATTTTTTTAGGGATATTTGCATTTAGGGATTTTTACATGATTTCTTTCAAAATATCCTGCCACTACTGGCGGACGAAAAGCTTTCGAAATTTTAAAGTACTTGGGGTGTCCCATAAGTTTCTTCGCTTTTTTTGATGCGAAATGAATACACGATATTTGTTGCCTCATTATGCCCTCTTTCCAAAATAGTTGAGGCTTACTTTCAAAATATTCATTTAGGTGCGTTTTTATTTCGATTATGGATTTGAAAGATTTACCACGGAGAGTTTTTTTATGGAGAGGAACAAGTAATAATCGGATGGAGAAAGGTATGGGGACGTGCCAATCAAACTGTAATAATTTTTGCCTTACGATCAACGCAATAAACGGCCTTGCGTTGCCCTGATGGATTACTACACCTCGTCGGTTCGCCAATTCTGGCCGTTTTTCTGCTATGGCGGTTTTTAGTTAATTCAATTGATTGCAATATTTGTCAGCATTGATCATATCACCTTCAGGAAGGAGCTCGTACTACAGTACACCCTTCCAGTCCCATCAAATGCACAAAAGAACCTTCTTCGCAACAGTTGAAGGTCTATTTTCTTTAGACCAAATCCATTTTCGATCCACATTTTGATACATGAGGAAAGTTAAAATGATTTACTTATAGCTGGAAAAAAATATTTTCTTTCTAAAACTGTGAATACGAGTAAATAAAATACAAAATTAAATTTTTTTGCCAGATTTTGTAAAATCAGTGTTTCATTTACAAAACTATAAATATTTAATATAAAAAAAAAATCTTAATGAAAATTTGTCTTTGAAAGAGCCCGGGGGGGGGGGGGGCGCCATAGGAAGGTGGAGCGGCTAGTCAAAAAAACCCCCAGAATTAAGAATTAATAATGGATCTTTATTCACAAGACACCAAATATCCAATATATAAAGGTAATTTTTATTTCTATGATTTTTCATCTAAAGTAATGATAAATGTCACTAATTAATTATTTTTAATATTATTTGTATTGATATTATTCCTTAAATTGAATTATTCAAGATTTAGATATGTAAAAGTATAATGAATTAAAATAATGAAAACAATTATTTTTTTAGGTCCTCTATATTCTTGTTTATATTGTCATACCAATTTCATTAGTGAGAAATTTTTATCTAAACATCTAAAAAAATGTTTACATAAAGCTATATTTTCAATTTTAAAAAATGATGTAAAACTCAAAAAGAATACAGAAGAATATTTAGGCAAAAAATTTGGAGAAGATACAAATACAAACCATACAGTAGACAGGCATTTTCAAAGTAATAATTTTAAATTGAAGGTTAATCATATATCTCATTTAATTCCGCACTCATTAACTCATACAGGTGAGAAGCCTTTTGAATGTAATTATTGTGAAAAGAAATTTAATTACAAATCAACTTTAAAAAAACATTTATTAATTCATAAAAGAGAAAAACCTTTTGAATGTAATTATTGCAAAAAGAAATTTAATCAGAAAACAGATTTAAATATACATTTATTAATTCATACAGGAGAAAAACCTTTTGAATGTAATTATTGTAATAAGAAATTTAATCGGAAATCACATTTAAATGATCATTTATTATTTCATACAGGTGAAAAGCGTTTTGAATGTAATTATTGTAAAAAGAAATTTAATCAGATATCAGATTTAAAAAAACATTTTTTAATTCATACAGGAGAAAAGCCTTTTGAATGTAATTATTGTATAAAGAAATTTAATCGGAAATCAGATTTAAAAAATCATTTATTAATTCATACAGGAGAAAAGCCTTTTGAATGTAATTATTGTAAAAAGAAATTTAATCGGAAATCAGATTTAAAAAATCATTTATTAATTCATACAGGAGAAAAGCCTTTTGAATGTAATTATTGTAAAAAGAAATTTAATCTGAAATCAACTTTAAAAAATCATTTATTAATTCATACAGGAGAAAAGCCTTTTGAATGTAATTATTGTAAAAAGAAATTTAATCACAAAACAACTTTAAAAAAACATTTATTAATTCATACAGGTGAGAAGCCTTTTGAATGTAATTATTGTAATAAGAAATTCAATCTGAAAGAGAATTTAAAAAATCATATTTTAATTCATACAGGAGAAAAGCCTTTTGAATGTAATTGCTGTAAAAAGAAATTTAATCACCACTCAACTTTAACTAAACATTTATTGATACATAGAAATTAAAAGCCTTTTGAATGTAATTATTGTAAAAATAAATTTATTACTTATTTTCTTTAAATCTATCTAATCTTATTTTGATAGCTAAAATTGTATCTAATCTTATTATACGAGTAAAGATTTGTTTGTATATATGTTTGTTTATTTGTTTGGCCATGGGTTCTCAAAAACCGCCCTAACGATTTTTTTGAAATTTACACTAGAGATAGTATTTATAAAGAAAAATTAAGTTTTATTGATCATATATCTGGAAAAATTCATCTTTATTAGTTTTTTTTTCTAAATTTAAATCTATATATGTGACGTCACAACCACTGCCTTTGAAAATTATATCTTTTCTTAAAATAAAATTAAAAATATTTATATTATATTCATATTTGATTTTTTTTTATTTCATTAATAGATATACATTTAAATTATTTGAAATTGTTTCACACAATGTTTAGTACAAGATTTATCTTTATATTCGATTCGATATATAGTAGAAGAATTTAATGACGTTATCAATTTATTATACATGGACTTCGTAAATATATTTTAAAATATTATATTTTAGCTGTTCAATCAGTATTTTAGATAAAACATTTATTTGTTTTTGTGTTCTTACTTTTAATTTATTTTAATTTAATCAGTAAATTAATTATATATTATTATTGTAAATGTTATATCTATCTATCTCTGTGTGTCCCTTCATATATTGTAATTCCACCCATAATAAAATCTTATACTTACTTGAAAATATTTTCAGTGTTTTATAAATAATTTAAAAAGTTTTAAAAGTAAGATATCAAAATTTTAAATAAGTTGACATAAATAATTAATACTAATTAATAAATAATTCCAATTTATATGATCTTAATATATTGTGAAAATTAAATAATGTAGAGAGCAAAAAATATTTAAAAATAGATATTTATTTAAATGAAATAAAATTATTTAATTTACAGAATCAAAATGTCTATAATAATGTCTAAACATTTTTTCTTTATAATTTTACATTATAATAATACTAATTACAGTAGTTATAATATATGGGGAATTTTCAACTTTCATCGCCGATTTGACCATGTTCAAGAAGCTCTACATTTAGTTTTTCTTGGATGGTCATTTCTTTACTTTTTCCTTTTTGCATTTGAAGTCGGTGTTTAGATAAGACCAAACTATGGTCACTTCCGATGTCTGCTGAGTTTAACGATCTAACATCCAATATTTGCGATGGATGAAGGTTTCTATTTGGCACAATGTAGTCTGTATCCGCTTGATACATCGACTATAGAGGCTTGTAAGACCTAAAAAATAATAGAAAGCTATTGTTCCTGAAAATTGAAATGGGGAGGAAAGGGGATGGGATGAATCCTTAATATATACTAATTTCGCTCGAAGGCTAAAAAGAGGAATTAATATAATATTGCGATAGTTACCTCTTCACTTCTATCGCACCTTGAAAAGTAAGTGGACTGTATTAGAGGTCTATGTTTAATATATTAAGAATTTGGAATTGAAAAAAGCTCGCTAAATAAAAACTATAATCAACTTTTATTATCTTTAATTAAATTAAAATTAGGTTCAATGTAAATGGATTAATTATATTTAGGGTCACCTAAATATTTTTATATATCAACTTAAATCTAAATTTTAAGTCTAAAATTAATATAGTTCAAAGTGTTCATAAGTGCACTTATCTGACCACCGGGAATTGAAATAAATGGGGGTTTACGCGGCCGTTCGCTGCCTGGATGTCTTCTCTGCTGGTTTCGCAATTGATCCAACGATCAATTGGCTTTGGACCCTCCTCGAGTTTCCAACGGGTTGAATGGACCAGCACGGATCCAAAGTAGAGATGATCCCCTTCAGGAATCACTGGGTTTGCCCCCTCGGAACAAACTCTGGAGCACAGGACCGGCGGCTGCAATCTGTAGCCTCGTCGACGACCCCAAAAGCACCGCGTTCGAGTCGTAAATTCGAACGGGTCGAATAAGGCGTCGGTGGGCCAAGGCGCCCCAGTAAGCAGTGGACGAGCAGATAAAAACAACAGACAGCAGCGACAGACAAAGGCAATAGCACTCGGGCGACAGGTACAACAGCAGCGGGGCTTCAGAGAGCTCGGCCTGTCTTTTTATATGTAGGTAGTAAGGGAGGGGGGTGGTCAACCTCATGAATTTATGACAATAACAATTAAATATTTAAAACTATAAATGAAATTAACTTAAAAATATTAAATTACACTATATAATTAATTAACACTAATATTTATAAATATTAACTTAATTACTATTTAAACATAGTCAGAGGGCGGGAATTCAAATTTATTTGAATTCAGGTTCCATGCGGAAACATAGTCTAAGATCGAGGTCTGGTTACGGGTGTTTAGCCATGCAATTTTATGTTGAATTTTTTGCTTAAAAAATGTGTTGTTTATCCTCAATTCGTTATCAGCACAAAATTGAGTGAACATAATGCCATTGTCGTTGTAGGTCTCTTCATTGAAACTGTGTTTGATTCCATGTATTCCATTGTTACCCATTCTAGCATTAAGATCTCCTAGCAGGAGGATCGGTTCATTTCGAGAAATTTTATCTAAGGAGCTTTGTAGGGTATCATAAAAGGTATCTTTATCGATTTTTGGTTTGCAGTCTTCAGGAGCATATACAGTAAGGATATGAAGTAGAGAGTTTTTAGTTCAACAAAAATTTTAATTATTTAAATGATTATTAACACTTTGGAGTCCGATGCCACCACATTGGTGCTAAGGCTAGCCAAACGTTAGTGGCCGGTGTTAACGCATATATATCACGCTTTTCAACCTGATATTCATGTGACCTTTTGTTAAGGGACAATAGAGTATATAGAGGGATAGTGGAGATATAATATTTAACGTATTATTTAGAAACCCCCCAGCCTCAACCGGGCACTTGCTGTTTCTTTATTGGACTTAAAGGGTGTTTGTTCTTAGATAATACAACAAGAAGCTATAATAAAATTATTTTAATTTTATTAAAAATTTATTAATCCTTAGAAATCTTTCTTTTGGATTGTTTGAAATATTTGTTATTATCAAAAAGGTATATATACATTGTAATTGTAAATATTCACGTTTCATGACCTCTAGAACCCAGAAGTGACTATAGAATTTTTCATATATGTTCATATATATAGAGCATATAAAAATGTGATAATTAGATGGTTAAAACTAGAAACAAAATATTAGAAGATAATGAATAATATTCAATTTTATTTTATATCAAAGATTAAATTAAAATAATTAGTTTCTAAATTATACTAATAAAAAAAAATATATGAAATAATTCTTATATTATAATAATTTTTGCTTTTATACACAAACCATCCGTATCAGAGAGGGGATATTTTTTATATCCAAAAAAATAATTTTTCTATTTAAATGAAAAAAATAATTATTTAATCCCAATATACCTTCTAAATTAAAAAAAAACGCCAAACACTCATATTCATACAAAAGAGCCCTCTGTACTTTTAAATTAGTTAGTTATTATTTCCCTGATGGCGCTATGTGCTAAAAATGAGTCAAAGGTTGTTATTTTGTTTGTAAATGAAAATCAAAATTTAAAACATTTATATTATTTATTAACAATTAAATATTTTATAATTGCTAAGACTTTAATCAATCAAAAATGGATCTTTATTCACAAGACAGCAAATATCCAATATATAAAGGTAATTTTTATTTCTATGATTTTTCATCTAAAGTAATGATAAATGTCACTAATTTATTATTTTTAATATTTTTTGTAATGATATTATTCCTTAAATTGAATTATCCAAGATTTAGATATGTAAAAGTATAATGAATTAAAATAAGGAAAACAATTATTTTTTTAGGTCCTCTATATTCTTGTTTATATTGTCATACCAATTTCATTAGTGAGGAATTTTTATCTAAACATCTTAAAAAATGTTTACATAAAGCTATATTTTCAATTTTAAAAAATGAAGTAAAACTCAAAAAGGATACCCAAGAATATTTAGATGAAAAATTTGGAGAAGATACAAATACAAACCATACAGAAGACAGACATTTTCAAAGTAATAATTTTAAATTGAAGGTTAATCATATATCTCATTTAATTCCGCACTCATTAACTCATACAGGTGAGAAGCCTTTTGAATGTGATTATTGTAAAAAGAAATTTAATCAGAAAACAGATTTAAAAAGACATTTATTAATTCATACAGGAGAAAAACCTTTTGAATGTAATTATTGTAATAAGAAATTTAATCGGAAATCACATTTAACTCAACATTTAAAAATTCATACAGGAGAAAATCCTTTTGAATGTAATTATTGTAAAAAGAAATTTAATACGAAATTTTCTGTAAATAGACATTTATTAATTCATACAGGAGAAAAACCATTTGAATGTAATTATTGTAAAAAGAAATTTAAACGGAAATCAGATTTAAAAAATCATTTATTAATTCATACAGGAGAAAAGCCTTTTGAATGTATTTATTGTAAAAAGAAATTTAATCTCAACTCAATTTTAAATAGACATTTATTAATTCATACAGGAGAAATGCCTTATGAATGTAATTATTGTAAAAAGAAATTTAACCAGAGTTCAAATTTAAACAAACATTTATTAATTCATACAGGAGAAAAACCTTTTAATTGTAATTATTGTAAAAAGAAATTTAGTCACAAATCACATTTAAATGAACATTTATTAATTCATACAGATGAAAAACCTTTTGAATGTAATTATTGTAAAAATAAATTTAATCGAAAATCAAATTTAAAAATACATTTATTAATTCATAGAAATGAAAAGCCTTTTGAATGTAATTATTGTAATAAGAAATTTAATCGGAAAGCAGATTTAAAAATACATTTATTAGTCCATTCAGAAGAAAAGCCTTTTGAATGTAATTATTGTAAAAAGAAATTTAAACGTAAATCAGATTTTAAAAATCATTTATTAATTCATACAGCAGAAAAGCCTTTTGAATGTAATTATTGTAAAATGAAATTTAATCTCAACTCAACTTTAAAAAAACATTTTGTAATTCATACAGGAGACAAGCCTTTCGAATGTAATTATTGTAAAAAGAAATTTAAACGTAAATCAGATTTAAAAAATCATATATTAATTCATACAAGAAAAAAAACCTTTTGAATGTAATTATTTTAAAAAGAAATTTAATCACAACTCGACTTTAAATAGACATTTTTTAATACATAATGTTTGAAAAGTATATATACAGGGAGAGTGGAGATATAATTTTAATGTATTTAGTCCATTCGACTAATAAACTGTTTGTTCACTCGTACGTGAATTTAAAAATTTAATAAATAAATGTATTATTATTTTTGAATAATTACGCTATGATGGAGTGTGTTCGTAGTTGTCGAGATTCCATTTAAGGAATCTTTTAGATTTTATATGTTGACAATGGCCCCTACACATGTCTAGGAGAAATAATTTTACAATTATGGAAATCATCGGAAAGTAAAGATATAAAAATGATTTATACTATTTATAATGCCGAAATAGTTTATACCGGAAAAATTTTTTAAAAAACCAATCGCTTAATACAAAAACCAAAATGTATACTTGTCTACAATCATCATAGGAAAGGAGTGGATCGAGCTGATCAACATCTCCGCTATTATCCTATATATAGAACAACTATAAAATGGTAAAAAAAATAATATTATCTATATATTTTACCTTTTCAATTGTGCTTTATTTAATGAATTCAGAGTTTACAAACATTTAAATGTAAATTCTACTAAAACATTGAAGTTTCATGATTTCCTACTACATTTATCAGATACTGAACAAAAATTTGTAAATTCCAACTACGTCACGTGGTCCACCTCATGATTAAACTCGGAGGGTATCCGGATAATTAAAATAGCACCAATTGGTTCTAATTTCTGAAACCAATAAACGCATACAAAATACGAAAAACCATCAATTTTATGTGTTAATGTTGTAAAGTTCCCTTACATTTAAAAGATTGCTTTACTTCATATCATTTGAAGAACTATTGATTTTGTATACACATAGCACAGTAACTTCACTTGTAAGAAACTTTGTATTTTAAATAAAATGTAATGAAAGCTCAATGTAAACTTTTTTTAGGAATGGACCTTTCCAATAAAAAATTTATGGTATCTATATAATATATATGCTATTTAAATTACCGATTTTGATTTTCATAGTTTTTTGATTGGTTAATTCATTTATTTTACATAAAATGTAGTGTAAGCCTCATGTAAACATGTGCTTATTGTTTGCAGATTACACTCAAAATCAACTACCATCTGCAGTTTTACCTGCAGTCTATTAAGTCAAAATTTATTAAATTAACCTTCATACTTTCAGAGCTTCAATCAAGCTGAAATTCTATATATAACAGTTTTATACAATTTTTAATCATGTGAAAAACTATTAAACCTTCAATCTTTATTTTTACACACTCCTTCTCGCATGAATATGACTTTCATCAACAGTCTGGTCTTCAGGGAGTTTTTTCCTTAGCTATGTGTAGTGTATTTTAATTATAAGTAAAGAAATCAATTGCAATTCAATGGGAAACAAAACGATGTTTTTTGTTTATTTATTTTTTACATAATAATATTAATACAAACATTGTAAAAATAGTCTGTTCATAACAATAATACTACTAATTATTAATACATAATAATTCTCCCTTCCTAATTAGAGATTTAAACGATTTGGTGGTCTTCTTACTCTTGTAGACCTGAGTTGACTATCAGAAATGTTAACTGGTTGCTGTACTTCTGTTTCAGGAATGTTTGTGGTGGTTGTTTTTGAGACGTTGGAGTTTTGTTTGTTTTCAGTGGCAGGATACCTTACTTGAGTTAAAGGTGGTGTGGGTAAAATCAATGGCTTTGCCACCTGGCACTTCCTTAATTGATTATAATGTCTTTTTATTAAGTAGCCGTCATCTAATTCTATTATATAGTGTAGACGTCCCAAGCGTTTACATACCGTCCCGAGAATTTCCATTTCTCTGGATTTAAATAATTTCTTGATTGAACTCTGTCCCCTTCTTTATAATATTTATCGAATTTTGGTTGTGACGTTTCGGGGTTTATAGCTTTTGGTTTAATTAAGTCTAATTTTTTCTTAAAGTTTAGCCTAGTAAGAGTTCCGCTGGCTTTTTTCCATTAGCGAGTGGTGTAGCTCTGTACCGTAATAATAATTCGCAGAATTTTTCATTAATGGTCCCAGATTGGTATTTCATACATTTTAATTTAGTTTTAATTGTGTGACAATATCTTTCGGCTTGACCGTTGGTAGCGGGGTGTCCCGGTGCTATCCATCTCTGTTGGATTCCGTTTCTTTCGCAAAAGTTACGAAATTCAACAGATTTGAATATGGTGGCATTGTCGCTTACTAACATTTCTGGTAATCCGTGTCGGCTGAATATTTCTCTTAAATAATTTATCGTGCCTGCTGTTGTCGGTGCTTTGGTAGAAGCAAATACTTCTGGTCATTTGGACTTTGCGTCGATGACAATAAAGAAATAATTATTCATCAATTTTCCTGTATAATCCATATGTATTCGTTGCCAATTATTTCTTGGAATTTCCCACTAGTGTAAGGGTGCTTTTTGTGGATTCTTTTTGACAACAGCATTGTCCGCAGCTCTTATATTATATTTTCTATATCTTCATCCATCTTCTTCCAATAACAATAGTTTTTGCGAGTGCTTTCATTTTAACTATCCCTGGGTGTGATACATGTAGTTCCTTTAAGATTTTATGTTGTAGTGCGTTGGGAATTATAACACGCTGTCCCCTAAAAAGTATTCCGTCATGAATCGAGATTTCTTGATCATATATTTTTCCTTTAAGGCGGCAGCATGGCTGAGTGGTAGAGTACGAGATTTCTACACAGGAAGCCTGAGTTCGAATCCCATCATAGAACTCAAGATTATATATTTATTTAATAAAAATAAAAATTTAATTCAATTTAACATCGGCTGCTGCGGGTAGCGGGTAGATACCTTCTCACGATCCCGGTGAGAGACAGATCTACCTCAGAGAGTGGCGCCCACTGCCCTACGCGAGCACATGCATTTTCTCTCATTCCTCGACCGAGGAGTGCATGCCCTACCCAAATCATTCATCCAGACCCAATCCCCTTTATTTCCTCTTCCTTCTTTCCAATCCACGCGTCAGGCTGTAGCGACAGGCCGGCTAGATCATCTTCGCGTCGCATCAACAATTAATGGAGAAATGTTATACGGTTAACGGCTAGGGCGTCCCCTGCAAACGACGCGCATTGTCAGCACCCGGGCGATGCGAGAAATGGGTTGGGGTTACCCACCTATGGACGAGGTGGGCTAAAGAAGATAGTCCAACATCCACATCCACAGCCACATATTCATCCACATCAATATCAACATCGACATCATCACCGACACGAACATCGTCACATCGGTCAGCATCAGCATCATTGCCATCAACCTCACTCAAATCGTCCACAGTTACATCAAAAAGTCGTCAACACCATCATCACCGTCATCAAAGGTTGAGTACCACAAGGTTCGTTGTCAAAGACCGTGTGGGAGGCCTAAAAACCAGCTGGTCCTGCCGTATAACGGGATATCTGATGGCATCTGGTCTCTCTACAGACGACGCCAACAACAGATTTAGTTGGCGCCAATTAACGAGAGCCGACCCCACACCCCGTGGGAAATATGGCTACGAAGAAGAAGGAGATATTTTTCCTTTAAGTTGCTTAATTCTTTGTCATTATCAGTTTCTTTTCTTATATGTTGATATGTAATAGTTTCACTTGAAATAAAGTTTTTAATGTTCTGGTGTAGAAGATATTCATCAACAATCATCTTGGTTTGGTACGTATTTAAGGGTATTGGATTTCTCGATAAAAAGTCAACGTTGACATGATCTTTATTTGCGATATATTATTTGATAATCAAAACCTGAAAGAAAATTAGCATATCTTAACATACGTGATGCTGTTAAAAGAGGTAATTTTTTGTCAGGATGTAGGATTGTCATCATTGGTTAGTTATCCACAATTAGAGTAAATTTCCTTCCATATAAATATTGAAATAATTTTTTACAGGCCCAAAATACGGCTGTTGCTTCCTTGTCTAACTGACTATAATTCTTTTCTGCACTGGTTAAGGATCTAGAAATAAATGCGATGGGTCTTTCATATCCATTCGGTAATTGATGTGATAAGATTCCTGAGAGACCATGTGGGCTTGCATCTGTAGCTAGTGTAAGTGAATGGCATTAAAATTTTATCACTAGATATTTCTAATTTTGCTTGATTAAAAGCTTTTTCACATACTTTAGTTAATTTGAATGGTACATCCTTTCGTAGTAAATTATTAAGAGGATGTAATAATTTTGATGAATTATTTATAAATTTTGAATAATAGTTAACTATTCCCAGAAATTGGCGAACTCCATCTTGATTATTTGGTCGTGGTGCATTTAACACTGCCTTAATTTTATCCTAAGATTTTTGTAATCCATGTCAGCTAATTACATGCCCTAAATATTTAATCTTTTCCTCGAAAAATCTCATAAGTTCTAGATTGATTTTGTAAAATATCTTTAATAATTGTAGGTTTGCTTACCTCTTCATGTCTTGTTTGGTTCATTTCTAATTTTTGTAGAAATTCATTAAATGTCTTTATTAATTCGTTAATTTCACTCATTTTTCTTTATTTTCTTTTGCCTCGTCGCCAAATTGTAGTGTATTTTAATTATAAGAAAAATCAATTCCAATTCAATGGGAAACAAAACGATGTTTTTTGTTTATTTTTTTTTTTCATAATAATATTAATATAAACATTTTAATAATAGTCTGTTCATAACAATTTTTTTTTTTTTTTTTTTTATTTTCCAAAAAATTTTTACATCTGCCCTCAAATAGGTCAATAATAAAACATTTCAAAATATACAGAAGTAAATTATATACACGTGAGACTGGTTCAGGATAGGATTACTTGAAGGGACAGAAAACAAAGAAAAAGAAAAAAATAATAACAATAATAAAGTAAAGAAGAAATTAGTAAGGGCAGAAGGGAGATGAGATGCAAGAGAAGAAATAAGGAAAAGGATAAAATTAAGAGAGAGAAGGGGACAGTCTGCTAGCATTGATGGAGATATAGCTAGGGTCTAATTGTCAATAGGTCGTGAGGTTGAAGTCTTTTAAGTCTTCTTGTCAAGTTGTCAGTACGAGTAAGTCGTCTGGCGCTTTGGTTTTGATGATTAATGAGACGATTGTGATACTTAATGCTATAATGATGTATGACTTCGGTGACCAGGGGGATGTTTAATTCTTTGTGGAGATGGATAACCGGAAAGTAACGGGGAGCGCCGACTATGGTCCTAAGGACAGCGTTCTGGAACCTCTGAATGATATTAAGATTGGATGATTTTGAGGTTCCCCACAATTGACATCCGTAGGTCCATATCGGCTGAATGATAGTTTTATAAATGAGGATTTTGTTTTGATATGAAAGATGAGATTCCCGCATAAGCAGCCAGCGGAGCTGACTAAACCTAAGCGAGAGTTGTTTTTTTTTGATGAAATATGATACTTCCAAGTCAGTCTTCTGTCTAGGTATATACCTAAGTATTTGGCAAAGTCTCTTTTTGGAATTATGGTGTCTAGTCTAACTGGAGGGCAAGTCTGTCCGTTTAGAGTGAACGTCACGTGAGTTGATTTAGTCTCGTTAACTGCCATTCTCCATCTAGCCAGCCAAGGCTTAATAAGATCGAGATGACCTTGAAGAGCAGTAGATGCCATCACTGGATCCTTATTAGCGGATAATATTGCCGTGTCAACAGCAAAAGTTGCCAAGGTTGTGAGCTCGGTATGGGGGAGGTCGGCAGTGAAAATCAGGTACAGGAGAGGCCCAAGTACGCTTCCCTGAGGGACTCCCGCATTTACTCCGCGAGGCTCGCTCAGGGCATCACCCACCATTACTCTGTATGATCTATGAAGTAAGTACGATGTCAGGATCCGGTACAACGGAGCGGATAAAATGTTGGCCAACTTCAACAGCAGACCCTCATGCCAGACCCTATCAAAGGCTTGGGAGACGTCAAGGAAGACGGCTGAACAATATCTCCGGTCCTCCATTGCGCAAGAAATCACACGGACCACCCTGTGCTCTACCGTTCCATGGCCAGCTCTATATCCGTATTGGTGAGGTGGAATGAGGTCTCTTGTGACAAGAATCGGTATGATTCTGTCACGAAGAATTTTTTCGAAAAGTTTTGAAAGAATGGGAAGAAGGCTAATGGGACGATAGGAGTCGACACTCTCAGGAGGTTTACCCGGTTTAAGAATCATTACAATCTTGGCCAGTTTCCAAGTAGAAGGAAAATGCCCAATCCTCAAAATGCTGTTAAATAGATTGGTCAAGAAGAGAAGTCCACAATCAGGAAGCTCACCCAGCATTCTACCCGTAATTTTGTCAAAACCAGGGGCTTTATTTTTATTTTTAAATTGGAGAACATAAGACTTTATCTCTGAAGGGTGAACTTCCTTAAAATTGTTTAGTGGGAAATTGATTGGCAAAGGGGCAAGTCTTTGTATGTTGCTAGGACTCATAGGATCGAAAGGATGAGGGATAAAGACCTCAGCCAGATGACTAGAAAACCTATTGGCTTTTTCAAAGTTTGATCGGGCCCATTCACCAGTTGAAAGTCTTAGGGGAGGAATGTGCTTGGGCTGGTTGTTTAGTTTATTGGTAAATTTCCAGAGGGAATAGTTGGTGGATACAGTAGGAGTAAGATTTTCAAGGTACTTTTTCAAGTTTTCGTTTTTATTAGTGATAAGGATGTTTTTTAGCTGCTTACCCAAACTATTTATTTTGTTTTTGAGGATAGGAGATCTATTCAATTGCCAAATTCTTCTCAGTCTATTCTTGTAGAATATGATGTTTTACATTGGGTGGATTTGAATGGAAGTCCTCTAACTACAAAGAAATCAATCAGATTTGGAATTTTGGATCTGTCTGTCGGCCAGTACGTGGGTTCTCCAGTAGAAACAGGTCTTAGGTTGAATTTACGGAAGGAGTTATAAAGACTTCTACCCCTGGGTGTAATAAGTCTAGATCCCCAACCAGTGTGTTTGGCGTTAAAATCGCCACCCACGATGAAGGAAGGGCCCAGAGTACCAAAAAATTCTTCAAATTTTGTGGAGTCAATTTTGTGTTTAGGGGGGCAATATACTGAAGAGATGGTAAAGCAGCCTGTACGTTCCGTCAAGGTAATCGTAGTAGCTCTTTTAGGTAAGGGGATGTGACGTGGTGATTAATAGATTCTTTGATGATAATAGCAGTACCTCCGTGTGAGGTACCGTCAGGATGATTAGTGAAGTATGAAGAATATTTTGGGATTTTGAGGTAGCTCCTCGGATTAAAGTGGGTTTCGGAAATAAGAAGGACATCGATATCATTGGAATAGAGGAAAAATTTAACCTCCTCTAAATGTCTTAGGAGGCCATTGGCATTCCATAGGGCAATTTTAAGGGTCTGATACATTGGGCAATCTAGTAACGAGGATTGTGAGGAGGTTGAGCATGGTATCCATACCCTCAATCAACTTCGACATCATATTTTCAAGTTTAGACAGTTGGGTTTCATTGTTATCCTCATTATTGACAGGATGAGTATTATTTACATTTTTGTTTATATTCATTGT
This sequence comes from Labia minor, assembly GCA_963082975.1. NCBI lineage: Eukaryota > Metazoa > Arthropoda > Insecta > Dermaptera > Spongiphoridae > Labia > Labia minor. Next base: position 17,054,657 of record OY720349.1, on the reverse strand, counting down.
GTGTGTGTGTGGAGAGATTTGCTTAGGAGTTGGTTTAGGCTGGACAACTTGTGAATAGAGTTTACGATGTTTTGGTTGGGGATTATTATTAGTAGAAGGAAGAGGGAAGTCAGATGAAGGGTTTTGATTGGTGTTGGAAATAGGTTTTGGTCTTAGGGCTGGGAATTTAGATTTTATAAGGGACTGGTAATGAGAGCAACCCCTATAATTAGCAGGGTGACTCCCACCACAGTGAATACAGTAAGGAGGGGATTCTTTACTTTTCTTACATTCGGATGTAGGATGACTCTGGGCATTTAACACATCTAGGCCTCAGCTTGCAGTAAGATTTTGTGTGTCCAAAACCCTGACATCTAGTGCACTGGGGAATTGTTCTATAGACCCTGGGAGCTTCGATGGTGACCCGACAATGGCAAAGGAATTCTATATTATATATTTCTTTATTGTTAAGTGCAGGTTTTAGATCGAGGAAGAATAATGGGAGGGGTTGTTTTTTTTTTTGTCACGGATGTTAAAAACACCAGCCACAGAATGACCATGGGTTTCCACGTCTCTCTTAATATCATCTATGTCGATTGTGTGATGGAGCTTTCGAATAACTACTCTAAAGAGTCGTTCGCTCTTGGGTTGATAGGTATAATAATTAATGTTTAGACTATCCAAAGCACTAATTATAGAGGTGAAGTTAGCTGGAGATATGGGATTTATCTTGGTAAGTTCTTGATTTATAAGGTTACACGTGAAACCATTTGGTGCGGCCCCACTTATGGTGTTGATCATTTGTTTAAAATCAGAGACGTTGGGAATGAATATAGGGGGAGGTTTGATACGAGGAGTAATTGTAATGGGTTGTGATTCATTTTGATTAATTTCCGAAAGGACCTGGAATCGGTTAGAAGTGTTTGTAATCGTGTAGTCGGTGATAGATTTTTGTTTAACATTCCTTGTAGTCTCGGGGCTATCCCTTTTTCTTTTGGAGTCCACAGTTTGCCATACTTGTTTGATTAGAGGGACCAGGGGTAACACATTCTCGTTCATGCAGACCTTGGATGATCCTTGTGAAGTAGAGGGTTGAACTTCAGGTTCTTCTTGAGAGATTTTCACAGGCATTGTGTTTTATTGTTAAATTAAGTTCCTTTATACTTTAGGAGACAATACATACATATATACATTTCTCTCACATACATACATATATATATAATTTTTCGAATCAATAAGTTATTGATTTTTTTCTTTTCCTACTCTCTTTATTTTATTTTATTTTGAAAAATCAAATAATAGTTTTCTATTCAATTTACAATTTTTCAATATTGGATTTCTCCCTTTTCTCTCTTTAACTTTTAATAAATAAAAATAAAAAACAAAAATAAAACAATAATGACTTCTATGTTCTATTTGACTAACTATTTACTTATTCAAAAAAAAAAATAATAATAATAAAAAGGTGTATATGAGGGAAGGGGGGAGGTGTGGGGATAATTTTCTTCACACAGCCCGGCTTGTAGGTGTGACTGACCTTAGGAGATAAAGCCTTGGAAAATTAAAAATAGACTAAAATATTCAAATAAAATCTTTAACCAGGATTAAGAATAAGGCGATTTAAGTATAAAATTCTAAAATTAAAAAGTATTTAAATAACAATCTTATTATTTAACAAGAAAATTATAAAAAAATATATAAAATCTTTACAAAAACTCAACAAAATTGTCAAAATTAGACAATTCGGTTTGTTTCATTTAAATAAATAAACATATATACATGCGTAGTGAATCAGATCTCACCAAAATTGGCAGACTTGAAATAAAAGGAGCTAGAAATCCACTTCGGGAGCAGGAATCCGATTTAACACATCCAGCTTATTCGAGAGCTACTCACTAAGTCCTCGTTCATAACAATAATAATTGATAATACTACTAATTAATTAATACATAATACTATGCTAAGGTTTTCTCCCTTCTTGGGGCTAATAAATTCTTCAACATACACCCCAAATTGAGTATAATTATTTAATAATACCTATTCATATCTAATTCTACTCCATATATTTATTTTAAAGCAAATTAAAAAGATTTAAAAACTGAAGCCCGAGAATTAGGATCAAGAACTAATTTTCGACAAAACATCAACCTTCGCGGATTCAATTCCTCATTTATTCTTCAAAATTAATCCAGAGTGCTACCAAATTAATTTAATCTTATTTTCAACCCATTTTTTCTCATTAAACAGCTTACTTAAGCCATCCAATATACGACAACATATATTATATATTATCTTATAATTTGTATTTTTGAATTTTATTCAATTTATAATTATAGTTTAGATTTATTATAAGCTTTGATAAGTTTTGTGTTTAAACTTAAGATTTTTTTTTTTGTAATATTTTCTGTTGTCTTAACTCTCTCTTCTCAGGCCTCAATTAATTTTTTAGGCCACTTTAAATGTTATTAAATTAGTAAATTAAAAAAGTTAACAATAAAAATATAATTAAAATATACAGAAATTAGAATAATACTAAATTACTATAAAATTAATATTAAAAAATATATAACAAAATCTTATGTGAAAATCCAATTATGAGATCAAATTTTCTTAATTAAAATTATTTATATTCATATAATCATAAAAATTACTCAGCCAGAACGTCGACGTCTAAGAGATCTAGATACATGTACGTCTAGAAATATAACAACTGAAAATTGATTTTTCTAGATATCTATATTACGTCTAAATTGATATTTCTAGAAGTACATTTAGATCAGACGTCTAAATTAAATTAAATTTAATTAAATTCTATATAGACGTCTAAATTGATATTTCTATACGTAATCTAGATTTCCTAGACGTCGACGTTGTGGCGGGGTAATAGAGATAATATAGTCGTAATGTAAATGTTTTCAAACTTTAAAAGGCCAATATGATCAATTGAGATCTTGTAAATATCAATATATATATAGAGAGATTTTTATCTGCAAATTGCTCGGGAATTTAAAATTTTTTTCCATATATTCACGTTTCATGACCTCTAGAACCTAGAAGTGACTATAGAATTTTTCATATATGTTTATATATATAGAGCATATAAAAATGTGATAATTAGATGGTTAAAACTAGAAACAAAATATTAGAAGATAATGAATAATATTCAATTTTATTTTATATCAAAGATTAAATTAAAATAATTAGTTTCTAAATTATACTAATAAAAAAAATATGAAATAATTATATTATAATTATTATGTCTCCAAGTAACGGCCACATGAATAATTGTTACTAACAATTCATATGTAATTTTATTTATAAAGATAAATAAACCGTTTATATAAAATGAGCTATGTGCAATTTCAATCTATAATTTTCCTACAGAAAATGTGATTATAATAAATTCACAACAGATTGGCGACGAGGTAAAACTATTATTTATTATCAAATATTCAGAAGAAAAAGAAAATATCAAATAAAATATAATATTCAAAAATTCCCTTGGATCAACAATAGCTCGTTTTTTTTTCAAGCAACCACAACATAAACAGGATAAGATAATACGATATTTAAACATAGAAATTGTAAGTATTAACTATATTTTATCAATATATCAAAAACAAAAAAAAAAAAAAAAAATTCAAAAATAAACATGAATAAAGAACAATTTGAAATATTTATTATTTATCGAAGATGATGTTACGTGAGCCTACTTCACAAATTACACACATTCCAGCTTTTGATGCTTTTGACTTATCAAAAGAAAGCTTTAAAAATTATAAACAACGGTTTGAAAATTATTTATCCATGCACTCAATCAATGTAAAAACAGATGATCAGGCTGCTAAAATTTTATTAAATTCGATAGGTCGCTCAAATCACAATACACTGGCTGCATTAGTTGCACCAAGAATTCCATCAACATTGTCATACGATGAACTAATTATATTATTACAAAATCACTTAGCACCAAAGAAAAATGTACTAGTATTTCAACACATATTCTTGTCAAAATTCCAAACTGACCAACAATCTATTGCTGATTATGTCGCTGAATTACGACGGGACATAGCAGAATGTGAATTTAATGTAGAATGCACATGTAAAAAAATTGTTTCTGCAGCAGACTTATTCCTTAGAACTCAATTCATCAGAGGTATTAAAGATGATCAAATTAAGGCAATGTTAATTAAGTCAAAAACTACAGTTTTTGAAGAGATAGTAAAGGAAGCTATTGCTCAAGAGGTTTCTAAGTCAGATACACAAGAACTATCGAAAAATATTACAGAACTTAATCAACAAATTAATAAAGTTTCAAAATTTTCAGCAGATAAAAGAAAAACAAAAAGTAGCGACTTAAAACAAGGACATTTAGATTCCAGATCAAATGAAAATAGAAACTCATCAAAACAACGATCATTATCAAGAGGGCGCACAACTGATTATAAATACAACTTGGATTATAAAAAATTAGGAATAAATAACTTATGCCTAAGGTGTGGAAGAAATAATCATCGATCAAACGAATGTCGAATCCAAAAACATAAATTATATTGTGAGTCATGTTCAAATAAAGGTCATGTTTCCAAGGTATGTATCAAAACTCTTATCTCTGATTCGAAAAATAAGACATTTAAAATCGGTTATTCGAATTCACCAGTCAAACAAATTCAAAATGATAATTTCAAAAAATTCGGAATTCATCAAATAGTCAACTTACATTCTATAAACCATATTCAAAAAGATACAAAAAAATTTCATGTCACCTTAAAAATAGAAAATTATTTACAAAAATTCGAAATAGACACGGGTGCAGGCTACACTCTAGTTCCTCAATCAATTTTCAAAAAAATGAACATAAATAAGAAACTTAAAACAACAAAACTTGTATTCAGATCATATACTGGAAACATATTTTATCCTATTGGAAAAACGTTCGTGAAAGTACAATATAAAAATAAAATATCAAATGAAGAAATGTATATATTACCTGACGGGTTTGAGCCATTATTAGGCCGTGAATGGCTAAGACATCTAAAAATAAATCTGGAACAAATAGACGAGGAAGAGAATAACATAGAATCAATCGATGAAAATAAAAATTTAGCTATGGGAAATGAAAATATTCCAATCTATCAAAAAGTACAGAAAATTTTATTCAGATATAGGGCAACTCCTCTTAGCAAATGGAAAATCTCCATCAGAATTATACTTGAAAAGGAAAATCCGAATTAGACTAGATGCCATTAAACCGAACGTTATAAGTAGAAATAATCAACAAGTTCTTCCAAGGACTAGAGAAATGTTAGAAGGGGAGAGAGTTCTGGCATCATTTTACATCAACAATCAAACTGTATGGAAACCAGGAGTGGTGGAAAGGAAACTAGGAAAATTACATTATATTGTTAAATTGGACGAAGGGAGAAAAATAAAACGACACATAAACCAGCTAAAGAAGACAGAAATTAAGAAGACTGTAACTTTTGATGATGAAGTAAAACCAAATAGTATCGAAGAAAAACAATTGCAAATACCTATATATACAAAAAACAATCAAGAACCTACTCGAAAGTTTAATAGAAATGAAACAATCCAACAACCTCCAGTGAGATCAAGACCGGTGAGAGTGAGAAAACCACCCAGTTATTTAAAAGACTATATTTGATTTTTTTTATTATTCTTAATATGTTTTTTTTTTTAATCAACAAGACTATTTGTTTATTCTCTGTTTAAAACAATTTAATTTCAACAATTTCTAATCAAACTAATTCAAAATGTTCTAATCAAAGTAGGGGAGAATATTATGTCTCCAAGTAACGGCCACATGAATAATTGTTACTAACAATTCATATGTAATTTTATTTATAAAGATAAATAAACCGTTTATATAAAATGAGCTATGTGCAATTTCAATCTATAATTTTCCTACAGAAAATGTTATTATAATTATAATTCACAACAATAATAATTTTTGCTTGAAAAAAACAGACCATCTGTATCATTTTTTTATCTCCAAATAGAAAATTTTTAATTTAAATGCAATCAATAATTATTTAATCCCAATATACTTTCTAAATTAAAAAAAACGCCAAACACTCATATTCACACAAAAGAGCCCTCTGTATTTTTAAATTAGTTAGTGTAAGGAGGACCGTTTCAAGTTGGGGTCACTTTGTAGACGATCCTCTTACGTTGGGTGCCAATTTATAAGGGGATCTAATTATTGGGCACTTGTAATGACCCACGATGACCGTGAATTGTTAATTATGTTAAGTTAATGATGGGCGCCAACTTTGGATATCCCAAAGTATAAAAGTGTGTTGAAAAATTAAGGGAAAAGGGAAAACACAATAATAATGTTCACATTAATTTACTTTAATTAAGTAGATAAAAATTAACAAATTAAATATACAAATTTTAAATAGAAAAAAATAAGAAAATGTAATTCACTATTGTCACTGGAATTAGCAGAAATAATTATCACAGGGGGTGATGATAAGGATTATACACAAATAATTATATCACGGGACGTGATAAGTATAGGTTATATCAGGATGATATCACTTGTTCGACTGTATCACAGGGTGTGATAAAAATGATTATATACAAAATAATTATATCACGGGACGTGATAAATACCAGGTCATATCGGGATGATATCACTAGTTAAACTGTATCACAGGGTGTGATGATAAAAATGATTATATACAAAATAATTATATCACGGGACGTGATAAATACAGGTCATATCAGGATGATATCACTTGTTCGACTCTACATTCTCAACTGTCTAAAAATATTAAAAACTTGGAGGGATGGATCCTCCCCTTATGTGAAATATAATATCTATATATATATATTACATTTTAAGAATAATGCGACGAAATAACTTTGTTAATAAAAAAGAATAGAAAACAAAATAAACTAAAAAAATAGATAAACAAAATAAAATGTATAATAAAAAAAAAAATAACTAAGAATATAAATACATTGTCCGTTACATCCTCCCCCTCTGATTCCGAGGTCTTTTGATTGAGGGATCAGCCTTAGGAACGGACAATTTTTGGCCTTCCTCGCTTACTTAGAGGAAATACTGGAGTAGAACGCGTGTCGTGGCTTAGACGCAATGCTGATGTATGAGGGGGAACAAGTCCTTGAGTAAATAATTGTTTTTGAGTTTGTGGTGGCTCCATAACTCCTGGTGGGCCCCGATGGGCTCTCGGAGACCCCACCAGCTGTCTATATTGGACAGCAGGATCTTCTTTGCTGACTTTGGTACCGTCCATGGAATCGACGGCCCTTTGCAGCGCATTCAAACAACCGCCTGTGTTTATATCATGTCCAGCGTAAGGAGTTGGCTCTCCCCCTGGTTGAAAGACAGTTTCATGTTCTTTTAATAAATGGGCAAGTTTTATGTTCTGTTCCTCAGTTAGCTGAATAGTGTTTTCAACAACAGTATTATTTTCTTCAGTGGTGCAGAGATTTTCTCGAATAAATTTGTATTTTCTCTTAGGATAATTATGAAAATACCAGCGATTGTTTCGCATATCTAATACTAAACCTGCTTTTCTGAGGAAGTCAAGACCTAATAGTGATCTATTTCCACTAACATTGGGTAGGAATATCATTTCTATATGTATTATTTTATTTTTGATTTTTACAGGAACTGTAGCTAATAACACGGAATGTATACGCTTTTTCCCGTCAGCTAGAGTTAAGGAAAGTTTTTCTACTTTAAAATGTTCTCCTCGTTGTCTTAAATAGCTGAGAAGACGCTGACCGCCAATAGAGCGAGTGGCCCCGCTGTCAACGCAAATAGAACCAGAAGCTTCATAGATGGAGGCTTCTATTAGAGCGAGTTTAGTATCTCTATCTGTAGTAACGTCACACTGTAAGGCTTGTGCGTTGGTAATTTCCTGCTTTGGATTGCAAGTTGGACACCTTGGTTTGGTGACACCTGGAGTTCCGCAGCCGTAGCAACGAATTATTGAAGAGTCAGTCTCTTCTTTTTGTTTTTCACGAGGTTGTGAGTTTCTAAAGGGTTTCCGATCATTATTTTTCGATTTAGGGGGTTCGATAGATTTATTTGAAGTAATTGTTTTTGAAAATGGGGCCCTTAAGTTATCATAGGAGTCGAATTTTTCTGCGAGATCGAGGGGATCTACCAATGTTTCCCAAGAGTCGAGGAAGTGATCTTTGCATTCGGATGAACACTTTCTCTTCATTTGATCAGCTAGGATCAAATTTTTAAGTTGATCAAAATTTTCAATTTTTAGATCGGATAGCCAGGCTTCTAGATAACCGCGTAGATTGAAGTAAAAATCTTTCCAAGTGTTTTCCGATGTCTTCTTGGAGGTGGAGAAAAGTTTTCTTATTTTATCCGTAGTTAATTTAAATCGGTGAAGTAGGAGCTTCTTAATATGTTGATAGTCTTGGGCGACTTCATTTGGTTCTCTAATTATTAGAGTGGTAATATCTGTGGGTAAGACCGAAATAAGATAAGTGACCCATGCATCCTCAGATATGCCAAGAAAATTCATTTGTCTTTCGAAAAGACGCAGATACGTATTAATATCGTCATCGTTAATTTTAAATAGAGGTAAGAATTTCAATATATCTACTTTCGGTTGAAGTGGGGTTGGTGATTCTACCTGGTTCACTACGGTTTGAATTCGGAGTTTCTCTAGTTCAAATTGTCTTTCCTTCTCCTTTTCTTCTCTTTCATCTTTCTCCCTTTCCCTCTCTCTTTCTTCTTTCTCCCTTTCCCTCTCTCTTTCTTCTTTTTCCTTCCTATCCTCTATGATGGTCATAAGTAATTCCCGTGTAAGGTCTTCATCATAATCAGGCAATGACGTGATGTCATTTTTTATATCGATCCTACGAGAATCTAAATTCATAACTATTCCTAATTCCTGTGCTAAAAGGATAAGATCCTCCTTTTTCCCTTTGCCGAAAAATGACATTTTTAATAGGATAATTAAATTTAATGTTAACCAAAGAGAAAAAAAAAATAATTAATTAATCAAAATTAAAAGTTATTTAGTCGCGTACAATTGAATTATACAATGTTTAATTATAAAATAAGATAATTGTAATATAATTTAAAATATGTAAAAAGTATTTAAATATTTGAAAATATAGTGATATTTTATCAATTTTATTAATTCATTAATTTAAATATAATGTAGTAGAATAAAATTTAAAGTTTTTAAAAAAAAAATTTTCAAATTAAACATATAAATTAATTAATTATAACTAATAATAATATTAATATATTCAAACTATTTTTATTGAATTAGAATTAAATAGATAAATATTCTATTTGTTAGATAAATGTGAAAATTAAAAATAAAAAAAATAATTAACAAGTGTTAAATCTTATTATATGTATTAAACAAGAAGATATAATTTATTTAAATTTAAAGTATAAAAGTAAAAGTTTTAAATTTTTATTTTATTAATTAAATATTAAATTGTACTATAAGTCCGTTGAGATGAAAAAATGATGATACTGCTCACCAAAGATGAATAATGTACTTTTCTCAGGAGCCGTGGTGTACTAATCGGGCCTCAGGTTGGGCTGCCACTTTGTAAAGCTTCACGTTGACTAATCGAGCCAAACGTTGGGCTGCCACTTTGTAAGGAGCTAATCGAGCCAAACGTTGGGCTGCCACTTTGTAAGGAGGACCGTTTCAAGTTGGGGTCACTTTGTAGACGATCCTCTTACGTTGGGTGCCAATTTATAAGGGGATCTAATTATTGGGCACTTGTAATGACCCACGATGACCGTGAATTGTTAATTATGTTAAGTTAATGATGGGCGCCAACTTTGGATATCCCAAAGTATAAAAGTGTGTTGAAAAATTAAGGGAAAAGGGAAAACACAATAATAATGTTCACATTAATTTACTTTAATTAAGTAGATAAAAATTAACAAATTAAATATACAAATTTTAAATAGAAAAAAATAAGAAAATGTAATTCACTATTGTCACTGGAATTAGCAGAAATAATTATCACAGGGGGTGATGATAAGGATTATACACAAATAATTATATCACGGGACGTGATAAGTATAGGTTATATCAGGATGATATCACTTGTTCGACTGTATCACAGGGTGTGATAAAAATGATTATATACAAAATAATTATATCACGGGACGTGATAAATACCAGGTCATATCGGGATGATATCACTAGTTAAACTGTATCACAGGGTGTGATGATAAAAATGATTATATACAAAATAATTATATCACGGGACGTGATAAATACAGGTCATATCAGGATGATATCACTTGTTCGACTCTACATTCTCAACTGTCTAAAAATATTAAAAACTTGGAGGGATGGATCCTCCCCTTATGTGAAATATAATATCTATATATATATATTACATTTTAAGAATAATGCGACGAAATAACTTTGTTAATAAAAAAGAATAGAAAACAAAATAAACTAAAAAAATAGATAAACAAAATAAAATGTATAATAAAAAAAAAAATAACTAAGAATATAAATACATTGTCCGTTACATTAGTTATTATTTCCCTGATGGCGCTATGTGCTAAAAATGAGTCAAAGGTTGTTATTTTGTTTGTAAATGAAAATCAAAATTTAAATCATTTATATTATTTATTAACCATTAAATATTTATAATTGCTTAGACTTTAATCAATTAATAATGGATCTTTATTCACAAGACAGCAAATATCCAATATATAAAGGTAATTTTTATTTCTATGATTTTTCATCTAAAGTAAAGATAAATGTCACTAATTTATTATTTTTAATATTATTTGTAATGATATTATTCATTAAATTGAATTATTCAAGATTTAGATATGTAAAAATATAATGAATTAAAATAATGAAATCAATTCTTTTTTTAGGTCCTCTTTATTCTTGTGTATATTGTCATACCAATTTCATTAGTGAGGAATTTTTATCTAAACATCTTAAAAAATGTTTACATAAACCTATATTTTCAATTTTTAAAAATGAAGTAAAACTCAAAAAGGATACTGAAGAATATTTAGACGAAAAATTTGGAGAAGATACAAATACAAACCATACAGAAGACAGGCATTTTCAAAGTAATAATATTAAATTGAAGGTTAATCATATATCTCATTTAATTCCGCACTCATTAACTCATACAGGTGAGAAGCATTTTGAATGTGATTATTGTATAAAGAAATTTAATCGAAAATCTACTTTAAAAACACATTTATTAATTCATAGAAATGAAAAGCCTTTTGAATGTAATTATTGTAAAAAGAAATTTAATCAGAAAACAGATTTAAAAAGACATTTATTAATTCATACAGGAGAAAAACCTTTTGAATGTAATTATTGTAATAAGAAATTTAATCGGAAATCACATTTAACTCAACATTTAAAAATTCATACAGGAGAAAAGCGTTTTGAATGTAATTATTGTAAAAAGAAATTTAATTACAAATCAGCTTTAAATAACCATTTATTAATTCATACAGGAGAAAAGCCTTTTGAATGTAATTATTGTAAAAAGAAATTTAATCTTAAATGGAATTTAACTCAACATTTATTAATTCATACAGGAGAAAAACTTTTTGAATGTAATTATTGTAATAAGAAATTTTTTCGGAAATCACATTTAAGTCAACATTTAAAAATTCATACAGGAGAAAATCCTTTTGAATGTAATTATTGTAAAAAGAAATTTAATAACAAATCAGCTTTAAATAGCCATTTATTAATTCATACAGGAGAAAACCTTTTGAATGTAATTATATTAAAAAGAAATTTAATCACAACTCGACTTTAAATACACATTTATTAATACATAATGTTTGAAAAGTATATATAGGAGTTTACAAACATTTAAATGTAAATTCTACTAAAACATTGAAGTTTCATGATTTCCTACTACATTTATCAGATACTGAACAAAAATTTGTAAATTCCAACTACGTCACATGGTCCACCTCATGATTCAACTCGGAGAGTATCCGGATAATTAAAACAGAACCAATTGGTTATAATTTCTGAAACCAATAAACGCATACAAAATACGAAAAACCATCAATTTTATGTGTTAATGTTGTAAAGTTCCCTTACATTTAAAAGATTGTTTTACTTCATCTCATTTGAAGAACTATTGATATTGTATACACATAGCACTGTAACTTCACTTGTAAGAAACCTTGTATCTTAAATAAAATGAAATGAAAGCTCAATGTAAACTTTTTTTTAGGAATGGACCTTTCCAATAAAAAATTTATGGTATCTATATAATATATATGCTATTTAAATTACAGATTTTTATTTTCATAGTTTTTTGATTGGTTAATTCATTTATTTTACATAAAAATGTAGTGTAAGCCTCATGTAAACATGTGCTTATTGTTTGCAGATTACACTCAAAATCAACTACCATCTGCAGTTTTACCTGCAGTCAATTAAGTCAAAATTTAAAAAATTAACCTTCATACTTCCAGAGCTTCAATCAAGCTGAAATTCTATATATAACAGTTTTATACAATTTTTAATCATGTGAAAAACTATTAAACCTTCAATCTTTATTTTTACGGTCAGTTTAGAAGTAAAAATATGAAAACGTGGTAGGGAATGGTCGTTATTATATACAATAAAAATTTATAACAAACACACTCCTTCTCGCATGAATATGACTTTCATCAACAGTCTGGTCTTCAGGGAGTTTTTTCCTTAGCTATGTGTAGTGTATTTTAATTATAAGTAAAGAAATCAATTGCAATTCAATGGGAAACAAAACGATGTTTTTTGTTTATTTATTTTTTACATAATAATATTAATACAAACATTGTAATAATAGTCTGTTCATAACAATAATACTACTAATTAATTAATTAATACATAATAATTCTCCCTTCCTAATTAGAGATTTAAACGATTTGGTGGTCTTCTTACTCTTGTAGACCTTCTGAGTTGATTACTATGCGGTTGACTATCAGAAATGTTAACTGGTTGCTGTACTTCTGTTTCACGAATGTTTGAGGTGGTTGTTTTTGAGACTTTGGAGTTTTGTTTCTTTTCAGTGGCAGGATACCTTACTTGAGTTAAAGGTGGTGTGGGTAAAATCAATGGCTTTGCCACCTGGCACTTCCTTAATTGATTATAATGTCTTTTTATTAAGTAGCCGTCATCTAATTCTATTATATAGTGTAGACGTCCCAAGCGTTTACATACCGTCCCGAATTTCCATTTCTCTGGATTTAAATAATTTCTTGATTGAACTCTGTCCCCTTCTTTATAATATTTATCGAATTTTGGTTGTGGCGTTTCAGGGTTTATAGCTTTTGGTCTAATTAAGTCTAACTTTAATTAATTAATTAATTAATTAATTCTTTTTGACAACAGCATTGTTCGCAGCTCTTAACTATATTTTCTTTATCTTCATCCATCTGCTTCCAATAACAATAGTTTCTCGCGAGTGCTTTCATTTTAACTATCCCTGGGTGTGATACATGTAGTTCCTTTAACATTTTATGTTTTTATTTTTTAATTTTTTGTCAGGATGTAGGATTGTCATCATTGGTTTGTTATCCACAATTAGAGTAAATTTCCTTCCATATAAATATAGAAATAATTTTTTACAGGCCCAAAATACGGCTGTTGCTTCCTTGTCTAACTGACTATAATTCTTTTCTGCACTGGTTAAGGATCTAGAAATAAATGCGATGGGTCTTTCATTCCCATTCGGTAATTGATGTGATAAGATTCCTGAGAGACCATGTGGGCTTGCATCTGAAGCTAGTGTAACTGGAAGGACAGGATTGAATGGCATTAAAATTTTATCACTAGATATTTCTAATTTTGCTTGATAAAACTTTTTCACATTCTTTAGTCCATTTGACTGGTACATGCTTTCGTAGTAAATTATTAAGAGGATGTAATAATTTTGATGAATTATTTATAAATTTTGAATAATAGTTAACTATTCCCAGATATTGGAGAACTCCATCTTGATTCTTTGGTCGTGGTGCATTTAACACTGCCTTAATTTTATCCTGAGATTTTTGTAATCCATGTCAGCTAATTACATGCCCTAAATATAAATATAATAAATATAAATAATGATTAGCAGCATGGCTCAGTGGGTAGAGTACGAGATTTCTACACAGGAAGCCTGAGTTCGAATCCCAGCATAGAACTCAAGATTATTTATTTAATAAAAATCTAATTCAATTTAACATCAGCTGCTGCGGGTAGCGGGTAGATACCTTCTCACGATCCCGGTGAGAGACAGATCTACCTCAGTGAGTGGCGCCCACTGCCCTACGCGAGCACATGCATTTTCTCTCATTCCTCGACCAAGGGAGTGCATGCCCTACCCAAATCATCCATCCAGACCCAATCCCCTTTATTTCCTCTTCCTTCTTTCCAATCCACGCGTCAGGCTGTAGCGACAGGCCGGCTGGATCATCTTCGCGTCGCATCAACAATTAATGGAGAAATGTTATACGGCTAACGGCTGGAGCGTCCCCTGCAAGCGACGCGCATTGTCAGCACCCGGGCGATGCGAGAAATGGGTTAGGGTTACCCACCTATGGACGAGGTGGGCTAAAGAAGATAGTCTAACATCCACATCCACATCTACATCCACATCGACATCATCACCGACACAAACATCGTCACATCGGTCAGCATCAGCATCATTGCCATCAACCTCACTCAAATCGTCCACCGCTACATCAAAATCGTCAACACCATCATCACCGTCATCGAAGGTTGAGTACCAAAAAGACCGCGTGGGAGGCCTAAAACCAGCTGGTCCTGCCGTGTAACGGGAGATCTAATGGCATCTGATCTCTCTACAGACGACGCCAACAACAGATTTAGTTGGCGCCAATTAACGAGAAGAGCCGACCCCACACCCCGTGGGAAATAAGGCTAAGAAGAAGAAGAAGAAGAAGATAAATAATAAATATAGAGAGAGAGATTTTTATCTGCATATTGCTCGAGAATTTAAAATTTTTTCCATATATTCTCGTTTCATGACCTCTAGAATTCATAAGTGAATATAGAATTTTTCATATATGTTCATATATATAGTATATAGAGCATATAAAAATGTGATAATTAGATGGTTAAAACTAAACAAAATATTAGAAGATAATGAATAATATTCAAATTTATTTTATATAAAAGATTAAATTAAAATAATTAGTTTCTAAATTATACTAATAAATAAAATATGAAATAATTCTAATATTATAATAATTTTTGCTTTAAACAAACAGACCATCTGTATCATAGAGGGGATATTTTTTTATCTCCAAATAGATAATTTTTCATTTAATTGCAATGAATAATTATTTAATCCCAATATACCTTCTAAATTAAAAAAAACGCCAAACACTCATATTCAAACAAAAGAGCCCAATTTTTTTTTAAATTAGTTAGTTATTATTTCCCTGATGGCGCTATGTCCTAAAAATGAGTCAAAGGTTGTTATTTTGTTTGTAAATGAAAATCAAAATTTAAATCATTTATATTATTAATTAACAATTAAATATTTATAATTGCTAAGACTTTAATCAATTAATAATGGATCTTTATTCACAAGACAGCAAATATCCAATATATAAAGGTAATTTTTATTTCTATGATTTTTCATCTAAAGTAAAGATAAATGTCACTAATTTATTATTTTTAATATTATTTGTAATGATATTATTCATTAAATTGAATTATTCAAGATTTAGATATGTAAAAATATAATGAATTAAAATAATGAAAACAATTCTTTTTTTAAGGTCCTCTTTATTCTTGTGTATATTGTCATACCAATTTCATTAGTGAGGAATTTTTATCTAAACATCTAAAAAAGTGTTTACATAAACCTATATTTTCAATTTTTAAAAATGAAGTAAAACTCAAAAAGGATACCGAAGAATATTTAGACGAAAAATTTGGAGAAGATACAAATACAAACCATACAGAAGACAGGCATTTTCAAAGTAATAATATTAAATTGAAGGTTAATCATATATCTCATTTAATTCCGCACTCATTAACTCATACAGGTGAGAAGCATTTTGAATGTGATTATTGTATAAAGAAATTTAATCGAAAATCAATTTTAAAAACACATTTATTAATTCATAGAAATGAAAAGCCTTTTGAATGTAATTATTGTAAAAAGAAATTTAATCAGAAAACAGATTTAAAAAGACATTTATTAATTCATACAGGAGAAAAACCTTTTGAATGTAATTATTGTAATAAGAAATTTAATCGGAAATCACATTTAACTCAACATTTAAAAATTCATACAGGAGAAAAGCGTTTTGAATGTAATTATTGTAAAAAGAAATTTAATACGAAATTTTCTGTAAATAGACATTTATTAATTCATACAGGAGAAAAACCATTTGAATGTAATTATTGTAAAACGAAATTTAAACGGAAATCAGATTTAAAAAATCATTTATTAATTCATACTGGAGAAAAACCTTTTGAATGTAATTATTGTAAAAAGAAATTTAATCTCAACAAAATTTTAAATAGACATTTATTAATTCATACAGGAGAAATGCCTTATGAATGTAATTATTGTAATAAGAAATTTAATCGGAAAGCAGATTTAAAAATACATTTATTAGTCCATTCAGAAGAAAAGCCTTTTGAATGTAATTATTGTTAAAAGAAATTTAAACGTAAATCAGATTTTAAAAATCATTTATTAATTCATACAGCAGAAAAACCTTTTGAATGTAATTATTGTAAAATGAAATATAATCTCAACTCAACTTTAAAAAAACATTTTGTAATTCATACAGGAGACAAGCCTTTCGAATGTAATTATTGTAAAAAGAAATTTAAACGTAAATCAGATTTAAAAATCATATATTAATTCATACAAGAAAAAAAACGTTTTGAATTTAATTATTTTACAAAGAAATTTAATCACAACTCGACTTTAAATAGACATTTTTTAATACATAATGTTTGAAAAGTATATATACAGGGAGAGTGGAGATATAATTTTAATGTATTTAGTCCATTCGACTAATAAACTGTTTGTTCACTCGTACGTGAATTTAAAAATTTAATAATAAAATGTATTATTATTTTTGAATAATTACGCTTTGATGGAGTGTGTTCGTAGAGTCGAGATTCCATTTAAGGAATCTTAGATTTTATAAGTTGACAATGGCCCCTACACATATGTCTAGGAAAAATAATTTTACAATTATGGAAATCATCTGAAAGTAAAGATATAAAAATGATTTATACTATTTATAATGCCGAAATAGTTTATACCGGTAAAATTTTTAAAAAAACCAATCGCTTTATACAAAAACCAAAATGTATACTTGACTACAATCATCATAGGAAAGGAGTGGATCGAGCTGATCAATATCTCCGCTATTATCCTATATATAGAACAACTATAAAATGGTAAAAAAAATAATATTATACCTTTTCAATTGTGCTTTATTTAATGAATTCAGAGTTTACAAACATTTAAATGTAAATTCTACTAAAACATTGAAGTTTCATGATTTCCTACTACATTTATCAGAGTAATTTACCAGATACTGAACAAAAATTTGTAAATTCCATCTACGTCACGTGGTCCTCCTCATGATAAAACTCGGAGGGTATCCGGATAATTAAAATAGCACCAATTGGTCATAATTTCTGAAACCAATAAACGCAACCAAAATACGAAAAACCATCAATCTTATGTGTAAATGTTGTAAAGTTCCCTTACATTTAAAAGATTGCTTTACTTCATATCATTTGAAGAAGAACTATTGATATTGTATACACATAGCACTGTCACTTCACTTGTAAGAAACCTTGTATCTAAAATAAATTGTAATGAAAGCTCAATGTAAACTTTTTTTTATGAATGGACCTTTCCAATAAAAAATTTATGGTATCTATATAATATATATGCTATTTAAATTACAGATTTTGATTTTCATAGTTTTTTGATTGGTTAATTCATTTATTTTACATAAAAATTTAGTGTAAGCCTCATGTAAACATGTGCTTATTATTTGCCGATTACACTCAAACTCAACTACCATCAGCAGTTTTACCTGCAGTCTATTAAGTCAAAATTTATAAAATTAACCTTCATACTTTCAGAGCTTCAATCAAGCTGAAATTCTATATATAACAGTTTTATACAATTTTTAATCATGTGAAAAACTATTAAACCTTCAATCTTTATTTTTACGGTCAGTTTAGAAGTATAAATATGAAAACGTGGTAGGGAATGGTCGTTATTATATACAATAAAAATTTATAACAAACACACTCCTTCTCGCATGAATATGACTTTCATCAACAGTCTAGTCTTCAGGGAGTTTTTTCCTTAGCTATGTGTAGTGTATTTTAATTATAAGTAAAGAAATCAATTGCAATTCAATGGGAAACAAAACGATGTTTTTTGTTTATTTATTTTTTACATAATAATATTAATATAAACATTGTAATAATAGTCTGTTCATAACAATAATACTACTAATTAATTAATTAATACATAATAATTCTCCCTTCCTAATTAGAGATTTAAACGATTTGGTGGTCTTCTTACTCTTGTAGACCTTCTGAGTTGATTACTATGCGGTTGACTATCAGAAATGTTAACTGGTTGCTGTACTTCTGTTTCAGGAATGTTTGTGGTGGTTGTTTTTGACACGTTGGAGTTTTGTTTGTTTTCAGTGGCAGGATACCTTACTTGAGTTAAAGGTGGTGTGGGTAATATCAATGGCTTTGCCACCTGGCACTTCCTTAATTGATTATAATGTCTTTTTATTAAGTAGCCGTCATCTAATTCTATTATATAGTGTAGACGTCCCAAGCGTTTACATACCGTCCCGAATTTCCATTTCTCTGGATTTAAATAATTTCTTGATTGAACTCTGTCCCCTTCATTATAATATTTATCGAATTTTGGTTGTGGCGTTTCAGTGTTTATAGCTTTTGGTCTAATTAAGTCTAACTTTGTTCTTAAAGTTTTGCCTAGTACGAGTTCCGCTGGTGTTTTTCCATTAGCGAGTGGTGTAGCTCTATACCGTAATAATAATTCGCAGAATTTTTCATTAATGGTCCCAGATTGATATTTCATACATTTTAATTTAGTTTTAATTGTGTGACAATATCTTTCGGCTTGACCGTTGGTAGCGGGGTGTCCCGGTGCTATCCATCTCTGTTGGATTCCGTTTCTTTCGCAAAAGTTACGAAATTCAACAGATTTGAATATGGTGGCATTGTCGCTTACTAACATTTCTGGTAATCCGTGTCGGCTGAATATTTCTCTTAAATAATTTATCGTGCCTGCTGTTGTCGGTGCTTTGGTAGAAGCAAATACTTCTGGTCATTTGGACTTTGCGTCGATGACAATAAAGAAATAATTATTCATCAATTTTCCTGTATAATCCATAAGTATTCGTTGCCAATTATTTCTTGGAATTTCCCACTAGTGTAAGGGTGCTTTTTGTGGATTCTTTTTGACAACAGCATTGTCCGCAGCTCTTATATTATATTTTCTATATCTTCATCCATCTTCTTCCAATAACAATAGTTTTTGCGAGTGCTTTCATTTTAACTATCCCTGGGTGTGATACATGTAGTTCCTTTAAGATTTTATGTTGTAGTGCGTTGGGAATTATAACACGCTGTCCCCTAAAAAGTATTCCGTCATGAATCGAGATTTCTTGATCATATATTTTTCCTTTAAGTTGCTTAATTCTTTGTAATTATCAGTTTCTTTTCTTATATGTTGATATGTAATAGTTTCACTTGAAATAAAGTTTATAATGTTCTGGTGTAGAAGATATTCATCATCAATCATCTTACTTTGGTACGTATTTAAGGGTATTGGATTTCTCGATAAATAGTCTACGTTGACATGATCTTTAGATTTGCGATATATTATTTGATAATCAAAACCTGAAAGAAAATTAGCATATCTTAACATACGTGATGCTGTTAAAAGAGGTAATTTTTTGTCAGGATGTAGGATTGTCATCATTGATTAGTTATCCACAATTAGAGTAAATTTCCTTCCATATAAATATTGAAATAATTTTTTACAGGCCCAAAATACAGCTGTTGCTTCCTTAACTAACTGACTATAATTCTTTTCTGCACTGGTTAAGGATCTAGAAATAAATGCGATGGGTCTTTCATTCCCATTCGGTAATTGATGTGATAAGATTCCTGAGAGACCATGTGGGTTTGCATCTGAAGCTAGTGTAACTGGAAGGACAGGATTGAATGGCATTAAAATTTTATCACTAGATATTTCTAATTTTGCTTCATTAAAAGCTTTTTCACATTCTTTAGTCCATTTGAATGGTACATCCTTTCGTAGTAAATTATTAAGAGGATGTAATAATTTTGATGAATTATTTATAAATTTTGAATAATAGTTAACTATTCCCAGAAATTGGCGAACTCCATCTTGATTATTTGGTCGTGGTGCATTTAACACTGCCTTAATTTTATCCTGAGATTTTTGTAATCCATGTCAGCTAATTACATGCCCTAAATATTTAATCTTTTCCTCGAAAAATCTCATATGTAATAGATTGATTTTGTAAAATATCTTTAATAATTGTAGGTTTGCTTACCTCTTCATGTCTTGTTTGGTTCATTTCTAATTTTTGTAGAAATGCATTAAATGTCTTTATTAATTCGTTAATTTCACTCATTTTTCTTTATTTTCTTTTGCCTCGTCGCCAAATTGTAGTGTATTTTAATTATAAGAAAAGAAATCAATTGCAATTCAATGGGAAACAAAACGATGTTTTTTGTTTATTTTTTTTTTCATAATAATATTAATATAAACATTTTAATAATAGTCTGTTCATAACAATAATAATTGATAATACTACTAATTAATTAATACATAATACTATGCTAAGGTTTTCTCCCTTCTTGGGGCTAATAAATTCTTCAACATACACCCCAAATTAAGTATAATTATTTAATGATACCTATTCATATCTAATTCTACTCCATACATTTATTTTCAAGCAAATTAAAAAAAAAAATTAACCGTCGGTAGCGGGGTGTCCCGGTGCTACCCATCTCTGTTGGATTCCCTTTCTTTCGCAAAAGTTACGAAATTCAACAGATTTGAATATGGTGGCATTGTCGCTTACTAACATTTCTGGTAATCCGTGTCGGCTGATAATTCTCTTAAATTTATCGTGCCTGCTGTTGTCGGTGCTTTGGTAGAAGCAAATACTTCTGGCCATTTGGACTTTGAATAATAGTTAACTATTCCCAGAAATTGGCGAACTCCATCATGATTCTTTGGTCCTGGTGCATTTAACACTGCCTTAATTTTATCCTGAGATTTTTGTAATCCATGTGATCTAATTACATGCCCTAAATATTTAATCTTTTCCTCGAAAAATTAACATTTGTCTATATTAACGTGAAGATCATTTTCTCTAAGTTTTTCAAGATCTCTAATTAAACGACGTTGACATTCATCAATTGAACGCCCTTGAATCAAAATATCATCAAAATAAGCTGTAGTTCCTTCTAAATCCTGTACTAATTGATCAATAAATTTGTGAAATTCGTTTGGAGCTGTTTTAATTCCAAAAAATAATCTTTTGACTAAGTAAGTACCCTTATGAGTTGATATAGATTGCATTTTAGCGCTCTCTTTATCGACTGGCAAATGAGGGAAAGTCTTACAAATATCTAATGTACAAAAACATTTACCTTCTCGTTAAAAATATCTTCAATTCGTGGTATTGGATATCGTGTGAGTCGTGTAATTGCTTATTTACTGTTACTTTGTAGTCAGCACAAACTCGTACAGTTCCATTAGACTTCGGAATCACTACTATTGGTGTACCCCATTCAGAGTAATCCTTTTTTTTTGATAATACCTTCGTTTTCTAAACTCGTTAATTCGTTTTTCACTATCTCCTTTAGCGCATATGGAACACGACGTGCTTTTAAGAATACTGGCTTAGCGTCATCACGTAGTTTGAGTGAACATATAAAATTAGGAATCTTTCCAACTTGTTGCTGAATAACATCAGAATATTTATTAAGGATTTCATACATTTTAATTTTTACTCCATTGTCGGAAGATGTTTTAATTTGATTAATTTGATTAAGATTTATTTTCAGATTTCGTATCCAATCTCTGCCTAATATAGCACCTTTTGCATGTTTAACTATATATAAGTCTTCTTTTCCTGAGATATCTTTATATTTTTCTTTAAGGTAACTACTCCTATGGGTTTAAAAATTTCTCCCGAGTATGTACGAAAAATTATTTCCGTTTTACGTATTGGAACATTTATTTTAAGATTTTTAAATTCGTCGATATTTATACTAACTCGGCTTCCTGTATCGCATTCAAATTTATAATCGATTCCGTTTATTTGGATATTTACGTAAATCCTTTCGTCTTTATTCGTATAATTAGTAAAAACATCTAATATTCGATTTATATTAAATTCGTTATCACTGTTACTATCATCGCATAAGAAATGTATATTTTGATTCTTTTGATTTTTAATTCGCGTAATGCAAACCTTTTCTATATGTCCCCATCGATTGCAAAATTTACATTTTAATTTCCTTACTATTCGGCATTCATTAGAATTATGATTATTTTTAGCGCAATGTAGACATAAACCTTTTAACCCTAATTCTTCTAGATTTAGAGAATTCCTATTTTTATTTTGTTTAGGATCTATTCTACGATTTTGATATTTATTATTAGATCCCAAATTTATTCTAGACTTAGATCTCAATCGTTAGTTGTGATTTTATATATTTCTTTATTTTCAATTTTTGAGGCTTCGATGGATAATGCAATGTCTAAGGTTTTAGCAAAAGTTAAATCTCCCAGTTGCAAAATTTTCTCGCGTATCTCGGAATCAAGGAGCCCTCGAATAAATTGTGCTCGCAACATTAAATTTATGACTGATTTTGTACAATCATTATTTTCACAATTAGATTTAAATTGAGCGGTTTTTGACCATTTTTTTAGAAAAGCCACATAAACTGAAATTGTTTCTCCTACCTGTTGTGTTCTCGAAAGAAATTTATGTTGTTCAGTCAATACATTCGGTCGCGGATTTAAATGAAATTGTAATAACTCCATTAACTCCTTATTCGTTTAGGTGGAGGGAAGATCCGGGGCTGTGAGACTTGAAAGAGGTTGATAATGTTTAGATCCTAAACAATTTATTAATAGCAAGCCTTTTGCTTCCTGTATATCCTTATCTTCTCCAATTAATCCTTTAATCTTGAAGAAGTTTTCTGATCTTTGGGAATAGCTCTCAAAATTTTCAACATTCTCATCAAACATCTCATAAGTAATAGATTGATTTTGTAAAATATCTTTAATAATTGTAGGTTTGCTTACCTCTTCATGTCTTGTTTGGTTCATTTCTAATTTTTGTAGAAATTCATTAAATGTCTTTATTAATTCGTTAATTTCACTCATTTTTCTTTATTTTCTTTTGCCTCGTCGCCAAATTGTAGTGTATTTTAATTATAAGAAAAGAAATCAATTGCAATTCAATGGGAAACAAAACGATGTTTTTTGTTTATTTTTTTTTCATAATAATATTAATATAAACATTTTAATAATAGTCTGTTCATAACAATAATAATTGATAATACTACTAATTAATTAATACATAATACTATGCTAAGGTTTTCTCCCTTCTTGGGGCTAATAAATTCTTCAACATACACCCCAAATTGAGTATAATTATTTAATAATACCTATTCATATCTAATTCTACTCCATACATTTATTTTCAAGCAAATTAAAAAGATTTAAAAACTGAATCACGAGAATTAGGATCAAGAACTAATTTAACAAAACATCAACCTTCGCGGATTCAATTCCCCATTTATTCTTCAAAATTAATCCAGAGTGCTACCAAATTAATTTAATCTTATTTTCAACCCATTTTTTCTCATTAAACAGCTTACTTAAGCCATCCAATATACGACAACATATATTATATATTATCTTATAATTTGTATTTTTGAATTTTATTTATTTATAATTATAGTTTAGATTTATTATAAGCTTTGATAAGTTTTGTGTTTAAACTTAAGATTTTTTTTTAATATTTTCTGTTGTCTTAACTCTCTCTTCTCAGGCCTCTATTAATTTTTTAGGCCACTTTAAATGTTATTAAATTAGTATATTAAAAAAGTTAACAATAAAAATATAATTAAAATATACAGAAATTAGAATAATACTAAATTACTATAAAATTAATATTAAAAAATATATAATAAAATCTTATGTGAAAATCCAATTATGAGATCAAATTTTATTAATTAAAATTATTTATTCATATAATCATAAAAATTACTCAGCCACAAGGTCGACGTCTAGGAGATCTAGATACGTCTAGAAATATAACAACTGAAAATTGATATTTTTAGATATCTATATTACGTCTAAATTGATGTTTCTAGACGTACATTTAGATCAGACGTCTAAATTAAATTAAATTAAATTAAATTCTATATAGACGTCTAAATTGATATTTCTATACGTAATCTAGATTTCCTAGACGCCGACGTTCTGGCTGGGTAATACAGATAATATAGTCGTAATGTAAATGTTTTTAAAGTTTAAAAGGCCAATATGATCAATTGAAATATTGTAAATTTCAATATATAGAGAGAGAGATTTTTATCTGCATATTGCTCGGGAATTTAAAATTTTTTCCATATATTCGCGTTTCATGACCTCTAGAATCCATAAGTGAATATAGAATTTTTCATATATGTTCATATATATAGAGCATATAAAAATGTGATAATTAGATGGTTAAAACTAAACAAAATATTAGAAGATAATGAATAATATTCAAATTTATTTTATATAAAAGATTAAATTAAAATAATTAGTTTCTAAATTATACTAATAAATAAAATATGAAATAATTCTAATATTATAATAATTTTATATATAAAATAATAATTTTTTTTAAAACAGACCATCTGTATCATAGAGGGGATATTTTTTTATCTCCAAATAGATAATTTTTCATTTAAATGCAATGAATAATTATTTAATCCCAGTATACCTTCTAAATTAAAAAAAACCTCAAACACTCATATTCAAACAAAAGAGCCCTCTGTATTTTTAAATTAGTTAGTTATAATTTCCCTGATGGCGCTATCTGCTAAAAATGAGTCAATGGTTGTCACAGAGCATCCGTATCAGAGGGGATCACTCAATGCTATTTTTTTCTCACCCTTAGTGCTGGCAGGTGCTGGCAAGGATGGCAAACAGGTTGGACATGTGGGAGCGTTTTTACCGACCGGCGAGAGAGGCATTTTTAAATTTTTTTTGTATGAATATTGGGAATTTAAAAATTATTTATTGAGATATAAAATTAGCATTACAGAAATCAAATATGCTTTTTTCAAATATCCAAATAAATAATTTAAATTAACAGAAAACTTCACCTACTTTTATGTAATTTACATAAATAAAATAAACGAATAATGTTCTTGTTAATATTTTATATGTATAAATTAAAAATTTTCAATGCCAATATTTGAAACGAGAGAAACACATACGAATTGTTCTTAGTGAGAAGGAAATTTATAAATAAATAATCATTTCTATTTCCAAAAAGATACTATTTAAAAAGATCACTAGAAATCCATAAATCATTGATTAACTAAGAATAATTAATCCAACGCATTTTTAATCATCTAAGTTTATCAAAAAACTGAATTACGAACATTTGGGTAAATTTATAAATGAAAAAAATGTGGGATGTCTCCGGCCGGCTATCATGCAAATTCCAATTGGATAAATTAACACATATATATTATATTTAAATGAAATTATAAATTAAAATTAATAAATAGTATTTATTAAACCAGCGAGAGTTTGGCTCTTTGTTGAGGGCATCTGGTCACATGCTGGATTGTTAGTCAACGTGCTAAAAAATTAATTCCGGTACTTTTAGCGATTCAACCAAGCTGAAATTCTATATATAGCAGTTTTATGCAATTTTTAAACATGTGAAAAACTATAAAAGATATACTGAGAGGAGTACGTGAATATATTTGCTATAATAGTGCTTATTGTGAATTTCTATATTGCTGTGAAATTTGTATTTATTTATCAAATATTAAATAATTTAACTTTGTTATTTGATTTGTTACAATGTAATTTTAATTATTTATCAAACAATTTATAATAAATTTTTCAATTTTATTTGTGTTAAATGTTAAATAAAATTTATATTTATATTTAACTAATAATATATAATATAACTTCATAAGTTAAATAGTGTTAAGTGAAAAATAACAATTAGTCAAGAGTCAAGAAATCAATTTATTTCGATTGGTGTCATTGATGAACAAGTTTTTTTGTATAATTTAAACTATTGTGTATTATATTAAGAGTACATATTTATAGTTACAAATTTTGGTGGTATATAATATCTGGTGGCATATAATAATTTAATATAATATCTGCTTATATAAAATTACGTGTGACATTTTAATCTTAAGGATTACAAAAAAAAAAGTTTGTTTAAAATATTTATTTAGTTTGATAGATACTACTTATAAATTGAGTGATGATTTCATTAGTAAACGTGTCTCTTCTGCTTAATGATTTGTTACACAATCTTATAAAATGGTGCAACAAAACTTTATGCAAAAGAGTAATTCCTTTTTTAGTGAAATCATCACTATGTGCAGGGCAAAAGGGGGATATTGGATGGTATGTGGTTGTCGAGTCTGATATTCAAATAATTGCAGGAAATTCGGAAGGCCTGTGGGAGGGGGTGATCTTCGGCCATTTTTTTTTTTGCGGTGCCATCTATTGGACGCCTGAAGAGTCGACTTTTTACATGTAACGCCATCTGGTGTTCGAGTTACGCCTGTCCCATTGATCTGATACCCCCCTGATGGTTATTATTTTGTTTGTAAATGAAAATCAAAATTTAAAACAGTTATATTATTTATTAACAATTAAATATTTATAATTGCTAAGACTTTAATCAATTAATAATGGATCTTTATTCACAAGACACCAAATATCCAATATATAAAGGTAATTTTTATTTCTATTATTTTTCATCTAAAGTAATGATTAATGTCACTAATTTATTATTTTTAATATTATTTGTAATGATATTATTCCTTAAATTGAATTATTCAAGATTTAGATATGTAAAAATATAATGAATTAAAATAATAAAACAATTCTTTTTTTAGGTCCTCTTTATTCTTGTGTATATTGTCATACCAATTTCATTAGTGAGGAATTTTTATCTAAACATCTAAAAAAATGTTTACATAAAGCTATATTTTCAATTTTTAAGAATCAAGTAAAACTCAAAAAGGATACTGAAGAATATTTAGACGAAAAATTTGGAGAAGATACAAATACAAACCATACAGAAGACAGGCATTTTCAAAGTAATAATTTTAAATTGAAGGTTAATCATATATCTCATTTAATTCCGCACACATTAACTCATACAGGTGAGAAGCATTTTGAATGTGATTATTGTAAAAAGAAATTTAATCGTAAATCAAATTTAAAAATACATTTATTAATTCATAGAAATGAAAAGCCTTTTGAATGTAATTATTGTAATAAGAAATTTAATCGGAAAGCAGATTTAAAAATACATTTATTAGTCCATTCAGAAGAAAAGCCTTTTGAATGTAATTATTGTAAAAAGAAATTTAAACGTAAATCAGATTTTAAAAATCATTTATTAATTCATACAGCAGAAAAACCTTTTGAATGTAATTATTGTAAAATGAAATTTAATCTCAACTCAACTTTAAAAAAACATTTTGTAATTCATACAGGAGACAAGCCTTTCGAATGTAATTATTGTAAAAAGAAATTTAATCACAAATCAACTTTAAATGATCATTTATTAATTCATAGAAATGAAAAGCCTTATGAATGTAATTATTGTAAAAAGAAATTTTCTCGGAAAGCAGATTTAAAATCACATTTATTAGTTCATACAGATGAAAAGCCTTTTGAATGTAATTATTGTAAAAAGAAATTTAAACGTAAATCAGATTTAAAAAATCATTTATTAATTCATACAAGAGAAAAACCTTTTGAATGTAATTTTAAAATGAAATTTAATCAGAAATCAAGTTTAAAAGAACAATTATTAATTCATACAGGAGAAAAACCTTTTGACTGTAATTATTGTAAAAAGAAATTTACTCGCCACTCAACTTTAAAAAATCATTTATTAATTCATACAGGAGAAAAACCTTTTGAATGTAATTATTGTAAAAAGAAATTTAATCAGAAACCATATTTAAATAGACATTTATTATTTCATATAGGAGAAAAACCTTTTGAATGTAATTATTGTAATAAGAAATTTATTAAGAAATCACATTTAAATGAACATTTATTAATTCATACAGGAGAAAAACCTTTTGAATGTAATTATTGTAAAAAGAAATTTAATAAGAAATCACATTTAACTCAACATTTATTAATTCATACAGGAGAAAAGCCTTTTGAATGTAATTATTGTAAAAAGAAATTTTATCTCAACTCAAATTTAAATAGACATTTATTAATACATAATGTTTGAAAAGTTTATATAGAGGGAGAGTGGAGATATAATTTTAATGTATTTAGTCCATTCGACTAATAAACTGTTTGTAATAAATGTATTATTTGAATAATTACGCTATGATGGAGTGAGTTCGTAGTGTCGAGATTCCATTTAAGGAATCTTAGATTTTATAAGTTGACAATGGCCCCTACACATATGCCTAGGAGAAATAATTTTACAATTATGGAAATCATCGGAAAGTAAAGATATAAAAATGATTTATACTATTTATAATGCCGAAATAGTTTATACCGGTAAAATTTAAAAAAAAAACAATCGCTTTATACAAAAACCAAAATGTATACTTGACTACAATCATCATAGGAAAGGAGTGGATCGAGCTGATCAATATCTCCGCTATTATCCTATATATAGAAAAACTATAAAAATGGTAAAAAAAAATAATATTATACCTTTCCAATTGTGCTTTATTTAATGAATTCAGAGTTTGCAAACATTTAAATTGTAAATTCTACTAAAACATTGAAGTTTCATGATCTCCTACTACATTTATCAGAGTAATTTACCAGATACTGAACAAAAATTTGTAAATTCCATCTACGTCACGTGGTCCATCTCATGATTAAACTCGGAGGGTATCCGGATAATTAAAACAGCACCAATTGGTTATAATTTCTGAAACCAATAAACGCATACAAAATACGAAAAACATCAATTTTATGTGTTAATGTTGTAAAGTTCCCTTACATTTTAAAGATTCTTTTACTTCATCTCATTTGAAGAAGAACTATTGATATTGTATACACATAGCACTGTAACTTCACTTGTAAGAAACCTTGTATCTTAAATAAAATGTTATGAAAGCTCAATGTAAACTTTTTTTTATGAATGGACCTTTCCAATAAAAAAATTTATGGTATCTATATAACATATATGCTATTTAAATTACAGATTTTGATTTTCATAGTTTTTTGATTGGTTAATTCATTTATTTTACATAAAAATGTAGTGTAAGCCTCATGTAAACATGTGCTTATTGTTTGCAGATTACACTCAAAATCAACTACCTCTGCAGTTTTACCTGCAGTCAATTAAGTCAAAATTTAAAAAATTAACCTTCATACTTTCAGAGCTTTAATCAAGCTGAAATTCTAAAAATAACACTTTTATACAATTTCTAATCATGTGAAAAACTATTAAACTATCCTTTTCCGAATGAGCTACATTTGTCAAAAGCTGACAAAATCTTATTTTTAATTCTTTCTTAGATTAATGTTATATACTAGTTTTATGCTCAATTTAACAATAGTCTTATCTATTTACCTGAATATTAATATTTATTATTATATTTCGGCCATTAATAAAAACATTATCTAAATACATTTAAAAATCTTGTTTATTATTCATGTTCGATTATTTGATATCTATTCAAATCCAAAATATCTAAAAGATCCTTTTAATTTATACTAATCAATAAGAATATATTTTATGACAATTTTAATCATCATCTACAACACCCGGAGTCAATGCAGAACAATTTTGTGATTTATTTCCCAAAAAAGGACTTGGTTTTTTTATATTTTTTTAACTAGAAATTATAATTTATTCAAAAAAATTTACTTTTTATCACACAATTAGTTATATAAAAAAATGATTTTTTTTAGATTTAAGTTAATTTTAAGTTTAAAGTATAAAAAATTTTTATAGTATTAAGTGAATTTAATTAAGTGTTTAAAAATTTTTATAAGAAAATTAATGTTAGAATATAATTGTAAATTAATAATAATAATTTTAAATTTTTATTTTAAATTTAAATATAGCAATTTAATTTTTTTATATTTATAAAATGAAAAGAAATATTTATTAATTTTTTCAAGATAATAATAAAACAAGTTAATTTTATTTTTTTAATTAAATTTTTTTATTATTAATTTATTAACTTCTCTTTCTTCTTCTCAGGATTCGTTCTCGTTGGATTCAACCTCTTTTAACAGGCCCAGAGTGCCCAGAGTGCTCTATCATCACAGAGAAAATTTCCCCGCTTCCCCCTCAAATCCCAACCCCACCTAAAATTTCCTATCCCCCCGAAAAATCATTACAATTGTAAGATTTAAGTGTTTTAATTTGTAAAACTCTTAAAACTAATGCGGATTTCGGAGCGTTGATCGGGATTTAACTCGGGAAAAGAACAGAAAGATGGTTTATATAATTTTACATTATAATAATACTTACGATTTAGTGATTGGATTTGGTCGAGTGAACATCTGTTTTTATCGCTCCTGCTTTGTATCGAGTTTGATTGTGATTTTTGAGATTTATATAGTATAGGGCAGGGGGGGATGTCCAACCTTTTAATTTAATGGGCCACATCGCAAACTTAAATATTTAACTGGGTCGCAAAATTACCAGAATATGTTAAGCCTAGCTAGTGAATGTCTCAAAACATATGGATATTTTTGGGGATAGAGGTGGTTTTTTGTTTTTGAATGTTGCAGCCTTTTTTTATAGCCTCGAAGTTATAGGAGGCTTGCCGGACTGTGAATTCTTTAAAATTTAACTCCAAAATGAGTCGATAGTGGGCCGCATCAAAACTTTGAGTGGGCCGCAATGCGGCCCGCGGGCCGCGTGTTGGACATCCCTGGTATAGGGGGATATCATCTTGTCGAGGAAATCTTTCTTTATAAGGTGAATAATAAATTTGTACCAAGAGAAGAGATCTTGGACCTAAAAAGGGTGGTAAAGTGAAAAAATTCTACCATTTCATCAAATAATCTCCAAGGTTCAAGTATTAAACAGAATAGTTTTATTCATTTTATACTTTTAAATATAACTGAGTTCTTGTATTGAGGCTTATCTATAAATAAATTAGCTGGAGTGTCTCCACTCGACTATCTCGCAATTTGAATTGGATTAAATAACATAATATATTATATTTTTATTAAATTTAATTAATTATAAATTATAAATAATAAATAATAAATATTAAACCAGCGCATGTTTGGCTTTTTGTTGATGGCACCACGTCACGAGTTGGCGTGTGAGATTTGCAGTGTTAAAAAATTAATTCTGGTAATTTCAGCGAATCAATCAAGCTGAAATTCTATATATAGCAGTTTTATACAATTATTAATCATGTGAAAAATTATCAAACATATATCTTTATTTTTACGGTCACTTTAGAGGAAAAAAAATCAAAACGTTGTAGGTAATGACCCTCTTCCGGTTGAGCTACATTTCTCAAAAGTTGATAGAAAACTATGAATTTTGAATAATGTCCATGTACCAAATTTCATCATTCTAGCTCAAACCGTTTTTGCGTAATCTTGCCTACATACATACACACACACACACACAGACATTTTTCTCAACCTTAGTGAAAATGATTCAGGAACCTTCAAAACGTATAAAAACATCAAAATCTCAACATCGAAAATTTTCGTGATCGCAATACTATCTCTGGCGAGATAGTAAAAATAAATAAATAAAATAAACAAAAATATATATATATATATATATATATATATATACTAGCTGATCAGAGCGCCTTCGGCGCTCTTCACACCTAGACGGGGGCTCCGCCCCCTGTACCCCCCCCCCCCCGAGTGTCCCTATTCTGAGCTATAACCATCTAACTCCTACCCTATCCTATCTCTCTCACGTTCCTTCCTACATTGTCCACCCTGTTCACAATTGGTCTTCCAAACGGACGTTTTCCAATCGAACTCCCACCAAGATATTTTCCTCTCCCATGCTAGCCATGTGCCCTGTCGGCCCCAGCCTTCTCTATTTTATGACCTATAATTTAATAATTTTGATCCCCTTTGATAATAATTTCCCGATTGCAACCTCGATTTAAATTCTTTGCAAATATTATTCTCTCTGATACTAATTATATATTTTGTCTTATCACTATTAATTTCAAACCCCATCAATTTTCCTGCCTCGATTAATTTTTTTATGCTACTTTAAATGTTATTAATTTATTTAAAAAAAAATCAGAGTAAACAAAATAAAAATAAAATATAAAATTAGCATAACACTAAACTACTATAAAAATAATATTAAAAAATATATTATATATTAAAATCTTACGTGAAAATCCAATTATGAGATCAAATTTTCTTAATTAAAATAATTTACTCACATAATCTTAAAAATTAATAGTATTAAATTATAGCCGTAATGTGAATGTTTTCAAAGTTTAAAAGGCCAATAAGATCAATTGAGATATTGTAAATATCAATAGATATATAAAAAGATTTTTATCTGCACATTGCTCAGAATTTAAATTACCGCCAAATTATCGCCACCAGCGCCTCTATGATCTAGTATGGTAACTAAACTATTTTTAATTAATATTCTTTATAATTTTTTTAAAATTTTTCTAATTAAAAAATCGAAAATCGGGCTTTGAGGTCTGGTGGCCAGCCCCTTTGTGCTTCCGTGTAAAAAATTCCAGGCCCCTGCGTGCGATAGTTTTTGCTGGAGAGCTCGGTCAAACAAACACACAGACAAACAAACAGACACATTACACTTGCTTTTATTATTACAGATATATATGTAATCTATATATTTAATACGATAGTGTCCGTCTGTACGCAAAAAACTCCAGAGCCTAAACTACAAGGAGTAAGGTAACCAAATTTTTCTGAGGTGAAGGGTACCTCAAATGATGAAAAATAAAAAAGAAATTAGAATCTTAGGTAACTCCTGAGCTGAGCTGCGGGTGTTCCATTTTCCAGAAATATATATAAAGGAGAGTGTTTGTATGTAGGTAATTTGTTTACTTTTTTGCTGTCATAGAAACATATATATATATAATTAGAACCTCTCTCTCTCTCTCCCTCTATTTACAATTTTAAAAAATGGAGTGTCCTAGACAAATTAAGAAATTTAAATGCCTTATGCAACATTGATAGGTAAATGAATTGAACTGGAAGAGGAGACATGTGATTAGAGAAATTGGGGAAAAATCAACCGAAATGTAATTAAACCAAAAAATTCAAGAATTATGATACGGATACGACTTACATACAATTAACATACAAAATGTAGAATTTGAAAAAGTATAAATATTTAAATACTTAAGATCTCTAATCACGAAGGATAATAATATTCGAGAAGAATTGAAATTGACGTTATAATTGAGTAACCAAAATTAAAATATATAAAACAATTATTTTTCATGTTGATCGATGACTAGGGTGACCATAT
The DNA here is from genome assembly GCA_963082975.1 of Labia minor. Classification (NCBI taxonomy): domain Eukaryota; kingdom Metazoa; phylum Arthropoda; class Insecta; order Dermaptera; family Spongiphoridae; genus Labia; species Labia minor. The sequence continues at coordinate 17,020,867 of OY720349.1, read as the reverse complement.
TTCGAAAACACCAAACCGGGACAAACGGTATTTTTTAGAACTAAATTGAAAAAACTTTGAAAAAAAAATTACGACATGTCCTAAATATTGAAAAAACGGGACAGTAGGGTGGCCCGAAGACATTTTTGGGACAGAGCACCTAAAGACGGGACGTTTGGTCACCCTATCGATGACTCTGGGAGACGAGAGTAGATTTGGAGTATTTGTGAGATTAATATTGTTCGCAGTATTTATAGGCCAAAAGAAGATGAGGTCACAGGGGGATGGCGGAGATGGCATAACGAGAAATAATGTCCAGATATAGTTAAGGTTATAAAATCAAGAAGGCTGGGATGGGAAGGGGACGTGGTTGGAATTGGAGAAACTAGAAATTGGGAGAAACCGATTGGGAAACACCCGGTGGAAGACCAAGGACCAAGGAGGGTGGACAATGAAGGAAGGGACATGGGAGAGATGGGACAGGGTAGGATTTGATTGTAGCTCAGGATAGGGACGCTTAGAGAAATGTGGATGCTGCGGCTAAGAACTTTCGAAAACTGTAGAGACACAGAGTTAGATAAATACAATAATAATATATAATTATTATACTGATTAAATTAAAATATATATTACAAGAAAACAAATACATGTCTTATCTACTTATACTGATTGAAACAAAATGGATGAAAACCTTTTACATACAGACTTTCAACCAAATACTATGTATGTATCACTCGGGGGTACAGGGGGCGGAGCCCCCGTCTAGGTGTGAAGAGCGCCGAAGGCGCTCGGAGCAGCTAGTTATACTAAATATATTTGGAGAATATGGACAAACACGAATTAATGGATATCCTTTGTAAATGGAAAGACGAGATAAAATCCGAGATCTTAAAAAGTAGTACAATACTGGAGAGAAATTCCTTAATATGATGGAAAGTAGTGTAGCCCCTGTTGAAGAAAAAATTCATAATCTGGATAGGGAGCGAAAAATGAAAAATGTTATCTTACTTGGATTAGCGGAGAAGGAGAAAGTCTTCTGTGATTTGGAACAGAGAGTGATTGGATTCCTAAAAGAAAAAATATACTCCCCCATCTCGATATTAATCAAATAAATTATATTAAGAGACTAGGAGGTCCAATTCAAGGTAAAACTAGACCTATAAAAATATCGTTTATTGCATTAAGAATTAGAGATGTAATTTTAAAAAATAAGAATAAGCTAAAAGGTCTCTCAATACCTAACGGAGGACTTCCCAAAAGAGGTTATAGAAATTAGGAAGAAATTAATTCCACAAATGAAAAGCGCCCGGGAAGAGGGTAAATTTTCTATTATAAAATATGATAAACTCATAGTGGAAGAATTTAGGATGGGGAATCAAAAAGGGAATAAAAGAAATCTAAGTAAAAGTCCATCTCCAATTAAAAGCTATAATGATAATAAAAAAAAGTCATATTACAAAAAAAGATAAAATAACTTCATTTTTTGGAAATAAAAGTGGCTCTCTGGGTGATGTGAGCGTCTGTTCAAATAATAAATAGGATGGAATAGACAGAACTCAGGCATTTTTTAACATCTTCAACCAATTACTCGATCATCGCCCAGGAAGGCTGGTCACCTCGGGCGTTTCAGACCATAACCTCTCAAATAATAATGTAAATGAAAATAAAAATAAAGATAAAAATGTAAATAAAAATCCGGCTCGCGATTCTAAAAATAGTAAAACAAATTTTAAAAATTTAAATTTAAATATAAAAGATATAAATAATAATTCCAATGAAAAGAAAAAGACAAACAAAAAGCTTAAATTAAAAAATGATAAAATTGCTATTGGTTCTTTAAATGTAAGATCTTTAAAAGACGAAGGAAGTTTAATAGAAATAGAAAACGCAATGGAAAAAACAAAACTAGATGTCCTGGGTCTTGCAGAGGTTAGAAGGCAGGGAGAGAAAATAATTAAAAGAAAGAATATAATATTTTTTATTACAATGGAGAGATACCAGGACAAAGAGGTGTTGGATTCATAATAAGTAATCATTGGTCCAATAAAATCATAAAATATAGGGGATATTCAGATCGAATAGCTCTCATAACATTGAATATAGGTAAAACAACAAATATTAGCTTAATACAAGTCTATGCCCCTACAACTCAAGCTGATGATGAGGTAATGGAATACTTTTATGATTTATTAAACAAAATTATACGGGAACACCCCAATTCACATAACCACAAGTTGATAATTATGGGCGACTTCAACAGTCAAATCGGTAGAAGAATGGAGGAAGAAAATATAGAATGATTGGTCCTTATGGCTATGGAAAAAGAAACGACAGAGGGGAGAGATTGGTACAGTTCTGTCAAGAAAATAATTTTAAAATAATAAACACCTATTATAAGAAAAGAGCGGGAAAGAGAAAGACCTGGATCGCCCCTAACGGTGTATTTAAAAGTGAAATTGATTTTATGGTTTTACATATATGAAGACCTTAGAGCGAAACAGTGGTAAGCCACACTTTTGCCGAAAATTGTTTTATTGCATTTATCATATGGCGGGAACAATATTAAACCACTAAAAAAGTTATTTTGACTGTTTCGTAATAAATAGCGCTGCTATCGCTAAATCATGTTGTTGGTGTTGGCAAAATTACTTCATTTTCTTACGTGAAGAGCATGGTAAGCCACATCAATATGGCGTCGACTTCTGGTTTATGTCTTCGTTCAAGAGCAATTATTCGTGAAAATAACCGTTCTAGTCCTGAGTTTTTTGACGAGAGTGATGACAGTTGTGTCGACAAAGGCTTTGTACCAAATAACGATAATATGTCGACAGATTCTTTTGAGATAGGTTATAGTTTTTTATTTTTATGGCTTACCACGTTTTTATGTAAAAATATTTTGTAAATAATTTATGCAAAAGTATTGTATGCCCTGTGGCTTAAGATGTTATTGCCCAACAACGAGCAAATATATTCACCAGAAGGTTGGCTAGATGTCATTCAAAAATCAAACCGAAAAAACCCATTTATAGTAACAAAAATGAGTCAAAAAGACTTATTCTTATGAGCCTCTGTTGGCGAATATAAACAAAAAAGCACGCTTTTCTGAAAAGACAAACTTGGAATTTTCAGGAACGTATAGCTTTTGCTTTAAATCAGAGAATATTGGATCATTTTTTGTTAAAAACACAGTTAATGGAGAATACAGGAAAATTAATGTCTTAAAACAAGGTAGACCTGTAATGATAATGATAACAGATATTAAACTTAAATACAACGAGCCATTAAAAATAGCAGAAAAGAAAATTAAAAATGTACAAACATTATTGCCTTATATACCTCCAGCCTATCAATCATTTTACACTCAATTAAATGTAACTGTTGATGATGTAGATGATGAGGTTGAAATTTTAGATGATTAATAATTATTGCATTCTTTTCTTTATTTTGTTTTAATTTAGATAAAGCAAAAACACGTGAAGCTACATTTTATGTAAATTATATTTTTTTTTTTTTGTGAAAAAAAATATAGTAGATAAAGATGTTGAAATTTTAGATGTGTTATAGATGTATTATATTATCTTAGTTATTTTTATCATCCGTTTAGTTTAGTTTTAGCAAAAACATGGTAAGCCACATTTTTTCAAAATAAATTCTAATTTTTGTAGAAAAAATGTTTTATTTAAAGAAATAATAGTTGCTGACTTTTTCCCTTTACTGATATTACATATTGAGCAAATTTGAAATATATGCAGTAAACCCAATGTTTTATATCTTTTCTTTAAACTTTAAACTGCAATATCTCAACTTTTTGATTTTGTGGCTTACCACTGTTTCGTTCTAAGGTCTTCATATATATATAATAAATAAAATAAAATTAAAAATATTTATGTTATATCCATATCTGTTTTTTATTACATTAATAGATATATTAAAATTATTTGAAATTGTTTCTGTATCTGGAAATTAATTTATTTCAAACCGTCGGTCGGTTCGGACCTGGCCACAGGTCAACTTATTATTTGCCCATTTAGCCGTATCCATAGGATTAATTAAGAAAATTATTACAAAAATGAGGAATATAAAAATAATAATCCAATGTCTATATAAACAACATTTATTTGAAAAAAAAAATATAAATATAAATATAAAAATAAATATAAATATAGATATAAAAATAAATATAAATATAAAAAATAGATAATATCAGATAACATATTAGAACAATAATTAATAAATATAAAAATAAATCACAAAAGATCACACTGCGACCGGGTCTGCGACTAACTCTGTTTTTGAAATCACTCTACCATTTAGTAAATTTCTTCAAACTATCAATATAGATTTAAGTCTTGCTTTTAATAGTGCAAAAAATATTAAATCTACACTTGAAAATATGTGGAAAGATTCTGAGAATCATTTTTCAGTAATATTCAAAAAAGTTTGATATTTGTCTCAAAAATAATGTCCAACACAATTGATAAAAAATAAATTAATCTGGAACATCTGGAACATAAAAGACTGTTTTTTTTTCTAACAATAAATATTAATACATGTATATCTAATATACGTACCATCATTGATATATTATTTTAATCTAATGTCTATTCTTCTTGGTTTTTTTGGCAAGCTCATCCAATATTTCCTCCGAAGAAATAGAAACATTAAAATGGATATTCATTAAGGCTAGCCCATTTAAACGGTCTTCGCCAGTACTGTTTCTTGTATAAGATTTTAAATGCTTAAGTGAGGAAAAGGATCTTTCACAAGAGCAAGTCGTCACAGGTAGTGTAGCCATTATTGTAATCAGATTATGTACCATAGGGAACATTTCAGGATTACATATATCTAATGCTTCAATGGCATTTTTTAATTCTTTCCCTGAAATAAATTGATTCCAAAGAGTGAATTCTCCTTTTGTGGTTTCCCCATCTGGGACTAGGCCATAAAATTTTGCTAAATTTTCTAGGCTATCATCAAAAAAAATATCATCTTTAGCATTTATAAGCATCTGAAATGGGTGTAATAAACCTTCATGTTTTAAAAATTTACTGTCCAAGGATTCGATTGTTTGCTCAAGAAAAGGGATAAAGATTGATCTTTTAAAATATTCTTCAATCGAATCACTTGGCACATTACTCCTCATTGTTTGTCGAGAACAAATTCTAGGTAGACTTAAAGGTATATTATTTTTGAGACAAATATCAGAAACTTTTTTGAATATTACTGAAAAATGATTCTCAGAATCTTTCCGCATATTTTCAAGTGTAGATTTAATATTTTTTGCACTATTAAGAGCAAGACTTAAATCTATATTGATAGTTTGAAGAAATTTACTAAATGGTAGAGTAATTTCAAAAACAGAGTTAGTGACAAATAAACTCATAAGAAAATCACTTTTACAAATAGCATTTGAGAGTAATTTAGCATCAGTTGCTGCTTTTTTTTCAGACCATTTACATATTTCATCTAAAGCATTAATCATAGGCTGAAATAACTCAATAAATGAAAGTAGAGAAGAGTGTCTTTCAATCCATCTAGTAGGACACATTCTTTTTAACTTTTCGACTTTTGGTTTTTCATTTAATTTATCGATTTCTGCTTGAAGAACCCGTTGTCTCTTTGGAAAATGAAAAAATTTGTATGCCATTTCAATAATTCCAAGACAATTTCTGATTTCTGCGATGGAACAGCTTTCAGAAAGAGACAGATTAAAATTATGAGAGCACAATGAACATAAATAGCTTTAGGATATCTTTTTTGAATGAGGGCTTGTGCACCTTTTAAATGCCCGCTCATGGAAGTGGCTCCATCATAGCCTTGACCTACAAGTTTTTCTGTTTCTAAGCCCATTTTCTCCATGGCAGAACAAATGGTTTCTGCAAGAACAACTCCAGTGGTTCCTGACAATGGGATGAAATGTAGAAATTCCTCAAAAATATTATTGTTCTCTACAAATCGTGCACAAAAAGAGAGTTGTGTCACACCACTAATGTCAATTGTTTCATCACAAAGAATAGAAAAATATTTAGCTTTATTAATCCTATCTATTAATTTTTTTAGAATGATAGTATCCATCGAAAATATAATTTCATTTTGGATTTTCCAGCTCACATATGAAGCATTTGCTCCGGAAGATGAAAAATGATTTTTTAAAATATTGTCCCCTGCTTCAGCCCTGAATTTTAAAAGTGCCCTGAAATTTCCTTCCCCTTTTTGAAGAGGTTCTTCTAAATCAAAACGAACTGAGTCTTGATGTCCTCTAAAAGTTAATCCCATCCGAGCAAGGAAGATAGCTGAATCAATAATAGGTTTAAGACGCTGACGATTTTTTTCTATTTGGGATTTTAACCCTTGGTCAATAATTAATTCTATACTTTCTTGTGTGAACCTGAATAAGTTGCTAAAAAAATTTACCGCTGTCTCTATAGAGTTCTTATGATATTCAGTCATGTCATGCTTTTTAAATTCTTCTTTCGCTTTTTTCCATTCTCGAAATGGAGTTTTTACCAGTTTTCCAGCATATGATGATTGGTGTCCAACTACGGTACAGTGGTGCCTCACACAACGAACTTAATTCGTTCCAGGAGCAAGTTCGTTATGCGAAAAGTTCGTTATGTGAAACGCGTTTTCCCATAACAATACATGTTAAAAAAAATAATTCGTTCTGTAGCATAAAATATGCTAAGATGACATAATAAAAGATAAAATTTTTGTTACTATTTTTATTTAGATACTGTAAGGGGGGAAGGCCCACAGTGGATGCCAACAGGCCCCTTACAAGGAGGAGGGAAGAAGGGGGAGAGAAGGGAGGGAAAATGTGATAGAAGAGAGAAGAGGGGAAATGGGAGAGGGAAAAATGGATCTTATGTGGAGAGGGAAAAAAGGAGTTTAAGGTCTCCACAGGTAAACAGGTGGATATCTTCTTGAAGGGGGAAAATATTACCCGCAGCTGCAGAGAACAACCTGCCTTTCCTCCAGTGGTCCAGCGGAGATGAAGGTTAAATGGGCGCCATGCTATACTCAGGGGTAAAGCAGATTTAGAGACTGGTCAATAAGGATGTAGTTTAAGTTAAATTGAAAGACGGTTGTTTAAAAAGAAAACGTATAATTATAAGTTATAAGAAATATTATATTACTTCTCCACCATGGGAGTCAAAGAAAATGTATAATTATAAGAAATATTATATTACTTCTCCACCATGGGAGTCAAAGAAAATGTATAATTATAAGAAATATTATATTACTTCTCCACCATGGGAGTCACAAAGGATCCATCCAACATGGAGGATCATCAAAACACGTCTTTACATAAAGAACGCGGAGACAGGATAACACGTCTTTACACAAAGAAGGTTAGCATCTGACTAACTATATAATGCCAAGTCACCAACCGCGCGGAGGGCAGTTGGACTCCCCCAGACGTTGCCATTCAGTCATGCAACAGCGCCTGGGGTGACTTTGTCATATTTATATATAACAAATATACATTCGTTACATCACATATTTAGAAAAAAACATAATTAAATCTAAATAAGTTGACCTGTGGCCAGGTCTGAACCGACCGACTGTTTGAAATAAATTAATTTCCAGCTACAGAAACAATTTCAAATAATTTTAATATATCTATTAATGTAATAAAAAACAGATATGGATACATAAATAATAAATATAAACATTTTTAATTTTATTTTATTTATAGTATATATGCAAGACCAGGCTGTGACGTCATGAATGGCTGGATGACGTCATATAATTTTAAATCAAGAAAAAACTAATAAATATGATTTTTCTCGAGGATAAAACCAATACAAAGTGCATGATTCGTGGTGATATATAAAAAAATCTCCTTTGGTGTGAAAATAACCCTTTCCTTCCTATCGTCGATCGCTAATACTACCACTTCCGGTTTCCGGAATTGCACCAAAATTTGATCAATTCATCCCACTGATGCATTAAGTAAATATACCAAATTTCATCAAAATCGGTTGAGCCGTTCAGGCTGTACACATCTATACGGACGGACGGACGGACAGACGACAGACGGACGGACGGACAGACATCATGCTAAAAATACTTTTTTCTGTTTAGAAAATGCATGATTCGTGGAGATATGTAAAAATTTCCACATGTGATATTTGGTGTGAAAACAATACCTCCCTTACTATCGTCGGTCGGTAAAAACCACCCCCTGCTGGCTTTGAATTCTTCTTCATTATCTTGATTGCTGCTACTTCCAGCGACGTTTTTCTTTAGATCGTCATAAATTCTCTTGGCTTTGTGACAGATAATATCTTGGGTTGTTAGGTCACCTTTCACCTGCCAGTCCTTAATCAAAATCGCTAATAGCCTCTCCATTTCCTCGAGGATTGAAGACCTATGTTTTTCATGAAATAATTTTGATACTCCTTTGGCTACTTTGGCTGATTTGATTGCATCCTTATTTGTCAAAATAGTGTAAATCGTGGTCTTGCTGAGGCCAAACTCTTTGACAAGGTCACACTGTTTTACCCCAGATTCACTCGTAATTATTTCCTGTTTTATTTCAACAGAAATCACCTTCCTGCTTTTTTTAGAAGCCATGATATAAAAAAAATATTGAATGATAATGATAATTGAATATGGTAATGAAGAACGTTTGCCGCGATACGTGTTTAAGTTAAGTGCAGTGACTATAATGACTGCCTGCAGTGCCTGCGCAAGGGGATGCAATACAACGGCAACGATCGTGGAAGCTCGGGCGAGTTCGTTGAGTGAAACGAAGTTCGTTGTATGAATCATGAAATTTAGTTCATTATGGTTCGTTGTGTGCAGCGTTCGTTATGCGAGGCATCACTGTACTAAACATTGTACAATATTTGCAGTATGCTCCATCTTCAGAAGGGGAATAGACAAGCCATTTCCATTCCGCAAGCCATTTTAACTGGAATTTAAGATTTCTTTTACCAGATGATGGAAATTTAAAATATATATTTGGAATCCAGGGATTTTCTATAATATCTTTTTTAGTGGAATCATCTACCTGAAAGATATAAAAAATAGCATTAGAAAATTCTTACAATACATTTAAATATAGGCATATATCACAACGAAGCCTTGTTAATTAAAAAATATTTTATAAAGAAAAATATAATTTACTGGTTATGAAATTATTCTTTTCAATTTAAGATTAGGATTTAAAAATTTTTATTTTTTAAGAATATGTGTTAAATCATAAAAATGAAAAAATTTACCGCTTTTCCAACATAAAATGCAATATCTCTCGATTTTATAATTGTACTGGTTCCTGTGGTGGTTTCATTTTTCAGAGGAAGCTTAAATTCTATAGTTGCATCAGAAACCTATAATTGGATAAAATAAAAAAAGCATATTAATATAAATTTATATTTCCTTAAGGAAATTTTTTTTAAGATTTTCATTATTTTTATTTTCTAAGGGAAGATTCATTCAACAGTGTACATTAGAGTTTAGGGAGAGTCTTTTTTAAATATTTCCCTTTAAATTTTCTCTTGTAAATATATATGTATGAGAAAGTATTGCGTATACATATTTTTAGGTCCCTTGAGTTCAAAAAATAGTCTGTCTCAAGAACGAAAAGAACAAGGAGGTAAAATTTTATATTTAAGTTAGGTACCCCCCTGAGATATAAACAAAATCAGCCTATGAATACTAGTACTTAAGTGATGCATTTTTTCAGTTGTTTTTTTTTCAAATTTCTCAAAATTATTTCGTGAGATTTTGATTAAAATTCAAATTCATTAAGATTTTTTTTAAATTTAAATATTTAAAAAAGTTTTGTAAATGAAACACTGATTTTTCAAAATCTGGCAAAAAAATTTAATTTTGTATTTTATTTACTCGTATTCACAGTTTTAGAAAGAAAATATTTTTTTCCAGCTATAAGTAGATATCATTTATAGCTTTCCTCATGAAATCATGATCTCCACTTTTCAGACGGTTCTAAATCCAAAACTGAAAAAAAAAATTTTGATCCGGCCGGCCGTTCGTTACCAAAATTAAGTCTAAACGAAATGAGATATTATCTTGGGATTTGATATTTATAGATGTTTTTTTTGGAATATGATGGGCGGGGATTGGATTGTTTTTGGACAAGATGGGACCATAAGAGTAATGCTAGTTTAAAGAGGTGTCAAAACACATTTTATTGAATTTCTTTATAAATTCCGATTTTCATGAGAATTATCATACTATCGTATTAAATTTATAGGAAATCGCATTTACTAAAAGTTTCATTATATTTATTTTTACCTAAACTTAATAATAAAGGAGTTATTTATAAAACTACTTTAAGATGTCGAAAGCTTTTCGTCCACCCGTAGTGGTAGGATAATTTGAAAAAATTAAACTTAAGAAAATTTAGAAAAAAATAGATTTTATGTGTGGGAACTGAAGCTCCCGAATCCCCCCCTGCCTCTTCCCTGGCTACGTGAAAAAATGAAATTCGATTTTAACCCATTGGTGACCAGATATCATGTAGATAAATATAGAAAAAAATATATTTTTACAAAAAAATATTTTTGAAAGTGTTTTTGGTGTATAAAAATAAATGTTCCCATTTGGGAACGCTGGCTCTACAAATGGGTTAATATATATAAACAAATAAAAAAAATTTACCTTTTCAGTTGTGAAATCAACTATTTCTTTATTGTCTTCTTCGCTATTGCTATTAACACAATCTGTTGTTTCTGAAGGTCCAGCTTCACTATCTAATTCTTAAATGGAAAAGTATTTAAGAATTAATTCACTAATTTAAAAAAAAATTTTAAATCTTACCTTTCTTGTTTTTCTTATTTTGAAAAAAATCTGTAATTAGTCTTCGCTTCATAATTTTTATGAAATTAGCAATTAATGTATGTAGCAATGTGGAAGGGGTTGAATTGGTGTCTAGGGTAAATGTTCTCGATAGAGCAACTTCTTGTTCTTTCTATAAAATGGTTTATTTACAAATGCCCTACCCGTTGTGGTGGGAGAAGGGGGTGGGGGACTTTCTCCTGGACGTCACCAAAGGCCCTGTGGGGGTGAGGGCCTGCGTTTCCGTTATCCCTCTGTTACATTTTACAACCAGGGATAAGGAAGTGGAGTGAGGAGCTCGAAACATCCTTTGACCTCGGTATCAATTTCCACATGTATTAATAAAAAAAAACTTTTTTATTATACACTAAGTTATATTTTAAGAATTTTTTTTCTTTTCTATTTGAAATATAGTACATAAAATATACAGCAATTATTTTTTTTTCTCTCCTGGGGGTTTTAACCCCCGACCCCCCCTGGTTGCGCCACTGAATATACAGCAATTATTATTTTTTTTCTCTCCTGGGGGGGGGTTTAACCCCCAAACCCCCCCCCCCCCGGTTGCGCCACTGTTTAATAATTGTAATAAATAATTAAAGAATTGTATATTAATATTTTTTAAAGGGTCGAGCGAGAGCCAGGCTCAAGAACCTCACGGTACGCCACTGATAGCAAGTGTTGGATAGTTTAATATTTTGAAAAAAATTGCAAATGACTGAAAAATTTTTGTTTGGATCACCCCCTGGTCACGGAGAGGGGACTCTTGAAAACAAGTTACGCTCTTGGGGGAAACCAGAGCCGCTGCTGGCACTAATTTAAATCCGAAAGTTGTTCATAAAACAACCAACAGATGCCGCACCAGGCTCATTTATAAATTCGTGAAATCCATTTGAATCATTTTAAATATTGTGAAAGTGTCGTAAACATGTAAACATCTGATTGTCTAACCTAAACAATTTGAAACAATTGTAAATATTATATTATCTGACTGATCCGACACCCTCCAATTGCGATCAATATGAATAATAATAAAGTAAGTATAATTAATATAATTTTACTATTATTGATATTGATAAAGTTATATAATATATGTACATATAAATAAATTTTTGATTTTGAAGTTTTTAGATTGTATTCATAAGAATTGTGTTACAAATTCTCTACCTGGAGAAGAACGAGGACACTTGTTCTAGTTGCCACAATGAGTATAATAATAATCAGTGGCGTACATAGGGGGGTGCGGTGGGTGCGGTTCGCACCGGGCGGCACTTATCTTGGGGCGGCAGTTTTTATATTTAGTTATAGTTGTAAAAAGCAACTTATTCATTTCATATTTATTTTTTTTCTTTCTTGAATAATAAATGATTATTATGATTATTATAAGTTTACTATTTGATTTATATAAATTATGATTAACTATATGATTTCGAATATTATTCCTCGGTGTATTACATTGTTCTTTTCATTTTAGATGTGCAATTTATATAATTATGTATATAATTGAAAAATTGTGTAATTTTTATTTAAGTGAGAAATTTAATATAATATGTTTAAAGAAAAATATGTATAAAAGATTTCTCTCACTCAACTGAAAAATTTCATAATTTTTTCATTGCTCCCGCTCCCCTCATTCAAATGATTCAAAATGGATTTTAAAAATGGTACCAGGCCGGTTTTTTTACATCATAGTTCATATAGGGGCCACTTTTTAGCAGCAGCGCTAAACGCTGTTTCACGAATTTAACATTGCGTGACCCCCCCAGACCCCCCGTTGGTCCACCCCCTGGTTAGAGTAAGTAAAATTTTATTATAAAAATTATTTAATATTAATATTAAATATATTAATATAATATTATATATTTTATTTATTTATTGTCATTTTGGTCCAAATTTACAGGTTTTTTTTACAAAATTTTTCATATTTGCCATATTAAATATTGTTATTTATATTTACATTATTAATCAGTATTACTGAATTATGCATTTATAAAATAAAATATTTGAATATATTATTATATGTTAAATTATATTAAATTAATTTCTAATATATTTATCTATTTTAAAATTAATTTCAGAAATATATATATATATTAAATTATATACTATATATAATATATTATGAATATAATATATATTTTAATAAATTATTTTTTAAATATATGCATATATAAATATATAAATATGAAAAAATTTATTTTTTTAGATTTTCGTCCAAAAATTATATTCTATTCATTGTCTAATGAAAATGAAATTCTATTTAGAGAGAAAATGAATGACTCTCTTTCTATTTTAACTATTCTTCTATTTCCTCGTATACCTGATCCAAGACAATAGGCTAAGTTATTATTAAACACACCATATTTATAACCTGTCGATCAACCCATGTACTTAAAATTCGATATTCCAAACACATATATTAAACTATTTTAAAATTATTTGTTATCATTTCTCAGATGGATTAATCATGAAAACAGCGACTTTACAACAAGCGAGAAGAAAAAGTTAAACCGTGGAGTGATACCTCAGAAAGTACCCCAAGATAGTATGTTTTGTGTATTTAATAATAAAACTATTTTCAAAGGTGTAAATTTAAACGTCTCACAAGAGAAAAATTAAATACAATATATGATAAAAACAATATGTAAATAAGATATGTTTAATAGTGAGATCACCACATAATTTGTATAAATATAAAATTATAATTTTTATTAATTTTCGAATAAATATTATGTATTATGTATTATATATTATCTATTACTTAGAACATTACTATTTCCATCTAGATGTATAAAATAAATAATAACAATTCAAAAATTGTCAAATTTTTGCACAAGCGAAAAAACAATATGTTAAAAAGATATGTTTAATAGTGAGATCACCACATAATTTGTAAATATAATTTTATAATTTTTATTAATTTTCAAATATATATTGTTTATATACATAAAAAATTATGCGTTTCTTTTAGATATGTTAATTACATAAAAAGATTGTAGTAAATTTTCAGTTTAATAAAAAATTATTTATTTGGAAATTAAACTAATATTTATCTCCAAATAGATAATTTTTCATAAAACAGAAAATTTTCTGCAATTTTTTAATTCCCGGCATTCAAAATATCCTTAATAAAAATAAAAAAAAATAAAAAAAAACACACACACAGACACACACAAGCCCGCTTTTTTATAACGTTTTTTAGTTTTGTATGAAATTACCAGGTGGCGCGATGTGCTAAAACTTTGCTTCAAAATTTAACCCGGAGTGGTCTGTGGCTGATATCCACGGTGACATTTTTTGTTTATCTCAGAAAAGTTAAATATTCCTAAAAATGAGTCAATTGTTGTTATTTTGTTTGTAAATGAAAATCAAAATTTGAAACATTTATATTATTTATTAACAATTAAATATTTAATAATGGATAATCTTTTAATAAATTAAAAATGGATCTTTATTCACAAGACAGAAAATATCCAATATATATAGGTAATTTTTATTTCTATGATTTCTCATCTAAAGAAATGATAATTGTCACTAAATTATTTTTTTTTTGATTATTTCTAATGATATTATTCCTTAAATTGAATTCTTAAATGTATATATATATATATATATATATATGTAAAAATATAATGAATTAAAATAATGAAAACAATTATTTTTTTAGGTCCTCTATATTCTTGTTTATATTGTCATACCAATTTCATTAGTGAGGAATTTTTATCTAAACATCTAAAAAAATGTTTACATAAAGCTATATTTTCAATTTTAAAAAATGATGTAAAACTCAAAAAGGATACAGGTGATAAGCCTTTTGAATGTAATTATTGTATAAAGAAATTTAATCTGAAATCAACTTTAAATGATCATTTATTATCTCATAAAGGTGAAAATCCTTTTGAATGTACTTATTGTATAAACAAATTTAATACAAAATTTTCTTTAAATATACATTTAAGAACTCATACAGGAGAAAAACATTTTGAATGTAATTATTGTAAGAAGAAATTTAATGCGAAATCAACTTTAAATAATCATTTGTTAATTCATACAGGTGAAAAACCTTTTGAATGTAATTATTGTAAAATGAAATTTAATTACAAATCAACTTTAAATAAACATTTATTAATTCATACAGGTGAGAAACCATTTGAATGTAATTATTGTAATAAGAAATTTAATCTTAAATCGAATTTAACTCAACATTTATTAATACATACAGGGGAAAAACATTTTGAATGTAATTATTGTAAAAAGAAATTTAATAACAAATCAACTTTAAATAAACATTTATTAATTCATACAGGTGATAAGCCTTTTGAATGTAATTATTGTAATAAGAAATTTAATCGGAAATCAAATTTAAAATCACATTTATTAATACATACAGGAGAAAAACATTTTGAATGTAATTATTGTAAAAAGAAATATAATAACAAATTTTCTTTAATTAAACATTTAAGAACTCATACAGGTGAAAATCTCTTTGAATGTAATTATTGTAAAAAGAAATTTAATGACAAATCAATTTTAAATAGACATTTATTAATTCATACTGGAGAAAAACCATTTGAATGTGATTATTGTAAAAAAAAATTTAATCGGAAATCAAGTTTAGATAAACATTTAAAACTCATACATGAGAAAAACCTTTTGAATGTAATTATTGTAAAAAGAAATTTATGCGAAACTCTTCTTTAAGTATACATTTTTAAAACATACTGTTTGAAAATTATGCTTAATAATGAAGACTTAAGATTTACTTTGATTGTTTCTTTCATTAAAGCTTATATACTTTATAATTCGATGTTTAAATCAATAAAATCCTGATTTATTTAACTTTGTATTTATATTAACTATTTTATTTGGTCCATTAATTATTAAATTATTACTAGTTATCTATCACATTTAAGTACCTTAGCATTTTATAATTCAAGTTCGCTTATTATTTATTTATACAAGTCCAAAATATCTCAAATGATTCTTTATTACTACTAATACATTAATACTAATCCATAATTGAAAGTAAAAATTGAATTTTCTAAAAATTCATATTTTAATTCTTAAAAGAGAATTTAATTTAATATATACCTTTGAAAATAGTTTTATTATTAAATACACAAAACATACTATCTTGGGGTACTTTCTGAGGTATCACTCCACGGTTTAACTTTTTCTTCTCGCTTGTTGTAAAGTCGCTGTTTTCATGATTAATCCATCTGAGAAATGATAACAAATAATTTTAAAATAGTTTAATATATGTGTTTGGAATATCGAATTTTAAGTACATGAGTTGATCGACAGGTTATAAATATGGTGTGTTTAATAAAAACTTAGCCTTATTGTATTGTACATGAGGAAATAGAAGAATAGTTAAAATAGAAAGAACAAGTCTTTCATTTTCAATTAAATTTCATTTTCAATAGACAATGATTATAATATAATTCGAAAATTGTCTTTTGGCCGAAAATATAAAAAAATAAATTTTTCCATATTTATATATTTACTAGCTGCTCCGAGCGCCTTCGGTGCTCTCCACACCTAGACGGGGGCTCCACCCCCTGTGCCCCCCTCCTACCCTGTCCCATCTCTCTCACGTTCCTTCCTACATTGTCCACCCTGTTCACAATTGGTCTTCCAATCGAACTCCCCACCAATATATTTTTCCTCTCCCATTCTAGCCTTGTGCCCTGCCGATCCCAGCCTTCTCTATTTTATGACCTATATCTAGAGATGCATAGAGGTCATGCAATTCCTTGTTATGCAGTCTCCGCCATTCCCCGGTGTCCTCATCTTTCTTTGGCCCATAAATGCTGGGAAGAATCCTATTCTCAAATACTCTGAATCTATTCTCATCTCTCAGGGTTATAGACCATGCCTCCCACCCATATAATACAATTAATAATTTAATAATTTTATTGCAACCTCGATTTAAATTCTTTGCAAATATTATTCTCTCTGATACTAATTATCAAATTAATTAATTTCAAACCCCATCACTTTTCCTGCCTCGATTAATTTTTTATGCCTCTTTAAATGTTATTAATTTATTTAAAAAAAAACAAAGTAAACAAAATAAAAATAAAATATAAAGAAATTAACATAACACTAAAAAACTATAAAAATATATATTAAAATCTTACTTGAAAATCCAATTATGAGATCAAATTTTCTTAATTAAAATGATTTACTCACATAATCTTAAAAATTAATAGTATTAAATTATAGCCGTAATGTGAATGTTTTCAAAGTTTAAAAGGCCAATAAGATCAATTGAGATATTGTAAATATCAATATATATATAAAAAGATTTTTATCTGCACATTGCTCAGAATTTAAATTTTTTTGCGTATACATATTCGCTTTTCATGTCCTCTAGAATCCAAAAGGGACTTTAGAATTTTTCATTTCTGTTCATAGACTATAAATTTTATTAATATCTAATCAATAACCGCAGAAATTAATTTTGAAAAATTTGATATAAACATGTTGTCATTTAGCAGCGCAAAGAATACAATAAAAAAGATGTTTTTAATATTTATATTTTTATTTTTCTAATGTTTACAATATTTCAATTAATCATATTGGCTTTTTTAACTTATTTAGCACACTGAAAACATTCACATTGTGACTACATTTTCTCTTTTAATTTTTAAGATTATATATACATGTTATCATTCATCATGCGCAAAGAATACAATACAAAGAACGTGTACATATCAAATTTTAAAAAAATAATTTCTGCAGTTATTGATTAGATATTAATAAAATGTATAGCCTATGAACAAATAAAGATATGCAAGAATATTGTGATGTAATTTCATCGAAATGGGTTTAGCCAATTTTGAGTCTATAACGTGACAATTTCCGGACAGACAGACAGACAGATAGACATGAAAAATTCTAAAGTCACTTTTGGAACCTAGAGATCATGAAACGCGAATATACGCAAAAAAATTTAAATTCTGAGCAATGTGCAGATAAAAATATTTTTTTATATATATAGAAGAAAAAGATCTATATATTTATATAAATGAATGAATGGATGAAAATTCAAATTTTATATATAGTTTTTTATATATGTTTATTTATGCACAAAAAATTAATTGACAAAATTATTAATTTAATAAAATAAAATTTAATAATAAAATTTAAGAAAATAAAATTAATTTAATAAAATATTAAAATAATAAAAATTAATTTAATAAAATATTAAAATAATAAAAATTAATTTGTAAAAAAATATATAATACTTAAAAAAAAAATGTGCCTTAGCGAGTTTCGAACTGAGGGTGCAAAGTCATAAGATGACGCCCTAGCTGACTTACCTACAAACCATTATTGTTTGCAAGTCTCCTATTAGGATATATATATAGATGTCAAATTATCGCCAGCAGTGCCTCTATGATCTAGCATTGTAACTAAACTATTTTTAATTAAATACCACCCCCTGGACACACCTTAGCAATTAGGGGTTTAATAAAAGAAGTCTGACATGCCCTGAAACCTACTGAATATGCATAAAAAACTTCATAAGAATCGGTCCAGCCGTTTCGGAGGAGTATCATTTCAAAGTTTTGTGACACGAGAATTTTATATATAAGACTAGTTGCTCCGAGCGCCTTCGGCGCTCTCCACACCTAGACGGGGGCTCCGCCCCCTGTACCCCCCCGAGTGGTACATAGTATTTGGTTAAGAGTAGTAAAAGGTTTTCATCCATTTTGTTTCAATCAGTATATTACATAAAACATTCATTTCTTTTTGTGTTCTTATTTAAAATATATGTTAAATTAATCAGTAAATTAATTATATATATATTATTATTGTATATGTTATTTTATCTATCTCGAAAGTTCTTGGCCGCAGCAACCACATTTAATTACTTAATTATTTATTATATTTCAAAGGAATATTTTAATATCATTTTAAATGAATGAATGAATGAAAATTTAAATTTTATATAGTTTTTTTATATATGTTTATTTATGCAGAAAAAATTATTTGACTTAATTATTAATTTAATAAAATATTAAAATAATAAAAATTAATAAATTTATAAAAAAATATATAATACTTAAAAAAAAATGTGCCTTTGCGAGTTTCGAACTGAGAGTGCAAAGTCAAAAGATAACGCCTTAGACCCTTGACCCAGGAACCACTTTTTTTTGCAAGTCTCCTATTACGAAATATATACATGTCAAATTATCGCCACCAGCGCCTCTATGATCTAGCATTGTAACTAAACTAATTTTATTTAAATTCCACCCCCTGGACACACCTTACCAATTAGCGGTTTTATAAAAGAAGTCTGACATGCCCTGAGACCTACTGAATACGCATAAAAAATTTCATAAGAATCGGTCCAGCCGTTTCGGAGGAGTATCATTTCAAAGTTTTGTGACACGAGAATTTTATATATAAGATATACATAATTTAGTAATACTGATTATTAATGTAAATATAAATGATAATATTTAATATGGCAAATAGGTAAAATTTTGTAAAAAAAAAACCCTTAAATTTGAACCAAAATGGCAATAAATAAACTTCTCCTGTATAATTACCAAAATTTTACTTACTTTAGGCATGTTTGCAATTGCTGCCTTCGGATTTCGAATTTTTATGCACGGTGTAGTCTGTGGCGAGGGGATGAGACACAACTGGGGGTGACTGGGGGATGATTTTTCAAATTTTGCTTTTTCTGTAGCAATGCGATCTCTTGAGCGCCCTCAGAGTTAAAAATTGGGTGCCTGCAGCGCCATCTGTTATTTTGGACAGAAAAAACAAAACAAGGATTCAGAGGTCCGGTAAGAGTGAGATTGTCTTGTTTGTTAACTGTTGTTAACGTATGATCTGTGCAGGTCTGTGGGTGGTCAATAGTTGTTATTTTCAGTTATTTTGATTGTAAAAAAAAATCAATATCAATATATTATTTATTAACAATTAAATATTTTATAATTGATAAGATTTAAATAAATTAAAAATGGATCTTAATTCACAAGACAGAAAATATCCAATATATATAGGTAATTTTTATTATTATGATTTTTCATCTAAAGTAATGATAATTCTCACTAAATTATTTTTTTTAATATTATTTCTAATGATATTATTCCTTAAATTGAATTCTTAAATATTTAGATATGTGTAAATATAATGAATTAAAATAATGAAAACAATTCTTTTTTAGGTCCTCTTTATTCTTGTGTATATTGTCATACCAATTTCATTAGTGAGGAATTTTTATCTAAACATCTAAAAAAATGTTTACATAAAGCTATATTTTCAATTTTAAAAAATGATGTAAAACTCGAAAAGGATACAGAAGAATATTTAGACGAAAAATATGAAGATACAAATTCACACCATTCAGAAGACAGGCATTTTCAATGTAATAATTTTAAATTGAAGGTTAATCATATATCTCATTTAATACCGCACTCTTTAACTCATACAGGAGAAAATCATTTCGAATGTAATTATTGTAAAAAGAAATTTAAACGTAAATCAGATTTAAAAAATCATTTATTAATTCATACAGGAGAAAATCATTTTGAATGTAATTATTGTAAAAAGAAATTTAATCACAAATCACATTTAAATGAACATTTATTAATTCATACAGGTGATAAGCCTTTTGAATGTAATTATTGTCAAAAGAAATTTAATAAGAAATCAAATTTAACTCGACATTTATTAATTCATACAGGAGAGAAGACATTTGAATGTAATTATTGTAAAAAGAAATTTAATAAGAAATCAAATTTAACTCGACATTTATTAATACATTCAGGAGAGAAGCCATTTGAATGTCATTATTGTAAAAAGAAATTTAATCTGAAAGCAAATTTAACTCAACATTTATTAAGTCATACAGGAGAAAAACGTTTTGAATGTAATTATTGTAAAAAGAAATTTAATCACAAATCAACTTTAAATGATCATTTATTAATTCATACAGGTGAAAAGCCTTTTGAATGTAATTATTGTAAAAAGAAATTTAATCACCACTCAACTTTAAGAAATCATTTATTAATTCATACAGGAGAAAAACATTTTGAATGTAATTATTGTAAAAAGAAATTTAATCACAAATCAACTTTAAAAAAACATTTTTTAATTCATACAGGAGAAAAACCTTTTGAATGTCATTATTGTAAAAAGAAATTTAGTTACAAATCAACTTTAAATGAACATTTATTAATTCATACAGATGAAAAACCTTTTGAATGTAATTATTGTAAAAATAAATTTAAACGTAAATCAGATTTAAAAAATCATATATTAATTCATACAAGAGAAAAAACCTTTTGAATGTAATTATTTTAAAAAGAAATTTAATAAGAAATCAAATTTAACTCAACATTTATTAATACATAAAGGTTTTAAACCATTTTGAATGTAATTATTGTAAAAATAAATTTAATTTCAAATCACCTTTAAATGAACATTTATTAATTCATACAGATGAAAAACCTTTTGAATGTAATTATTGTAAAAAGAATTTTAAACATATGAAGTTATAAACTCAAAATTAATTGGGGCGATGAAATACACCTATTATACCAGAATATTTTTATATGCTCTTATTTTAATATATGCTGTAAATTTTATCAATATTTATTAAAAAAAAAGAAAAATTAATTTTATAAAATTTATATCAAGCTTTACTTTACGCATAGGACGGTTGGAGAATAGTGCCAGAATCGCAATCTTTTTCTAGAATTTAACATAACATTATCAAAACAAGAAAATGTAAGTGGTTCACGATATCAAATATAAATTTTGCTTTTTTGTCATTATCGACAACTAAAAGCTACAAACTAAAATCAATTAAAGAATTTCCATACAATAAAAATAAAAAAAAAATTTTAGGAAAGATATATTTTTACCAAAAATAATTTCCAAATTTTTTAATAATCATTTTATTTTTTTAGTATAAAGTTTAATATTTAAAATTATAACACTTTTATACAGGATAGTTAGAAGTATATATTCAAGCTAAATGGTTAGAGAAAAAAATGACAATTTTGTGGATAGTTAGTTAATTCAAAAAGATTTTTTATAATTTTGTGGCACGGACGTTGAAAAGTTCGCCATCCGTGGTGTAGCAGATTTACCCTGCCGAAAGTGGGAGAACTCTATCAAGCTGGAAAGTCATTAAAATGTGAATTCTTATCAAGTGGATATCCTAGTTATTGGCCTTCTGACCCTAATAAACACCCTGATGTTATTAATTTTTTTATTATAAAAGGTTTATCAGTAAATTACATGAAAGTTGATACCTATTATGATCTTAGCTCTGACCATACACTCAGAGATTTATTAATAACAAAAAATACTTTACCCTTTTTAACCAACAAAAGAACGGATTTGGAAAGCTTCAGAGAATATATCCAAGCCATTACTAGTCTTAGAACTGCATTAAAATCCAATGCTCAACTTGTTAACGAAGTAAAACTTTTTACTGAACAACTTCAACAAGCTGCTTGTAAAAATATACTTGAATTGAAGAGGATAGCATGGAAGTGAAGGAACTTGTAAAAGATAAAAGGAGAGCTAGACGCAGATGGCAAAAATCTCACGATCCTGAGCAGAAGACAATATTTAATAAATTAAATGAACAATTGAAACAGCTAATCGATAAAATAAGGGATGAAAGCTTTACTGAATACATTCAGGGACTTTCGGCTGAAAAAGATACAAATAAATTACTCCTTGTGGCAAATAACAAAGCGTATTAAAAGACCCAATGTTAACACTCCACCTATTTGAAAACCTAATAGGTCTTGGACACGAAGTAGTAAGGAAAAGGCTGATCTACATGCTGACCATTTAGAGAGTGTATTTCAACCTCATTCTGGCATTCATAAAGTGAAGGATGTAGTCCTAGAAGAAATGGATAGAAATAATTTTATTAAACCAACTACACCACAAGAAGTCAAAAAAGAAATTGAGTCTCTCAATGCTAAGAAGGCCCCTGGGTTTGATACTCAAATACTCAAAGAGATGCCACAAAGAATATCATCATATAGGCCAATTTCTCTATTACCAGTGATATCGAAAGTGTTTGAGAAATTGTTGAAGCCTATTATTGAAGTAAAACATCTCCTTCAATTTGGTTTTAGAGATAAACAGTCTACAATAAATCAATTCCTTAGAATAATTAATTATATTGAAAAAGCTTATGAAGAGAAAAAGTTTTGTTCTTTCTCGATGTATCACAGGCATTCGACAGAGTATGACATGAGGGATTGATGTATAAGTTAAAACAAATGCTTCCAAAGGCGTTCAGTAATCTTCTAGAGTCCTATCTTCGGAATAGATACTTTCGAGTTCGCTTTGAAGATGCGTACTCTAGCTTCAGGAAAATCTCAGCAGGTGTACCCCAAGGAAGCGTTATAGGACCTATTTTATATCTTCTTTACACTGCAGACATCCCTAAGAGCTCGGATATCAAGATCGCAACTTTTGCAGACAAAACTGCCATCTTGGCCACTGGGATTGATACTGCCTTGGCAACAGTTAGGATACAAAAGACTGTTGACAGAATTGTGGACTGGGATAAAAAGTGGCGTATCAAGTTGAATGAATCAAAGTCTCAACACATTTTTCACCTTAATAAACCAAGATCCTTTGCCTATTATAATCAACAAGCAAAGGGTTCCATATTCAAATTCTGCTAAGTATCTGGGCATGACACTCGATGCCAAACTTCGGTGGAAAGAACATATAAAAATAAAGTAAGGAGATCTAAAATGGAATGGCTAATTGGTAGTAATTCTAAACTCTCGGTTCACAACAAACTCCTGCTATATAAACAAATTTTAACACGTCTTTGGACATGTGGGGTTGTAGTGCAAAGTCAAATATAAAATAATTCAAACTTTCCAAAATAAATTGCAACGTAGTATTGTTAATGCTCCATGGTATTGTCGCGAAAAAGATATTCATCGAGATCTAAAAATGAATACGATTATTGAAGAACGAATTGCAATTTCCGAGAGAAATGAAATTTAATGATACATCCAATTTAGATAGACATTTGCTAACTCATAAATGAGAAAAACCTTTTCAATGTAATTGTAAAAAGAAATTTATGCATAAATCTTCTTTAAATATACATTTGTTAATACATACTGTATGAAAATTATACTTAATAATAAAGACTAAAGATCTTTCTTTGATTAAAACTTATATTACGTTCAAGTATCTTAACATTTTAAAATTCAAGTTGGTTTATTTACGGGAGCCCGCTATATTTTTAAATTAGTTAGTTATTATTTTCCTGATGGCGCTCACAGAGTGCTAAAAATGAGTAAATGGTTATTTTGGTTATATATGAAAATCAAAGTTTGAAGCATTTATATTATTTATTAACTATTAAATATTTAATAATTGATAACTCTTTATTCCATTAAAAATGGATCTTAATTCACAAGACAGAAAATATCCAATATATATAGGTATTTTTTATTTCTATGATTTCTCATCTAAAGTAATGATAATTGTCACTAAATTATTTTTTTTAATATTAATAATGAATATTATTTCTAATAATATTATTTCTTAAATTGAATTCTTATATATATATGTAAAAATATAATGAATTAAAATAAAGAAAACAATTCTTTTTTTAGGTCCTCTATATTCTTGTTTATATTGTCATACCAATTTCATTAGTGAGGAATTTTTATCTAAACATCTAGAAAAATGTTTACATAAAGCTATATTTTCCATTTTAAAAGATGTTGTAAAACTCAAAAAGGATACAGAAGAAAATTTAGACGAAAAATTTGAAGAAGAAGATTTGATGGTTAATCATATATCTCATTTAATTCCGCACTCATTAACTCATACAGCTGATAAGCCTTTTACATGTAATTATTGTAAAAAGAAATTTTCTAACAAATCAACTTTAAATAAACATTTATTATCTCATACAGGTGAAAATCCTTTTGAATGTAATTATTGTAAAAAGAAATTTAATACGAAATTTTCTTTAAATAGACATTTAAGAACTCATACAGGAGAAAAACCTTTTGAATGTAATTATTGTAAAAAGAAATTTAATCATAAATCAACTTTAAATGATCATTTATTAATTCATACAGGTGAAAAGCCTTTTGAATGTAATTATTGTAAAAAGAAATTTAATCTGAAATCAAATTTAAATACACATTTATTAATACATACAGGTGAAAATCCTTTTGAATGTAATTATTGTAAAAAGAAATTTAATCACAAATCAAGTTTAAATAAACATTTATTAATTCATACAGGTGATAAGCCTTTTGAATGTAATTATTGTAATAAGAAATTTAATCGGAAATCACATTTAACTCAACATTTATTAATACATACAGGAGAAAAACCTTTTGAATGTAATTATTGTAAAAAGAAATTTAATGACAAATTTTCTTTAACTAAACATTTAAGAACTCATACAGGTGAAACTCCCTTTGAATGTAATTATTGTAAAAAGAAATTTAAGGACAAATCAACTTTAAATAGACATTTATTAATTCATACAGGAGAAAAACCTTTTGAATGTTATTATTGTAATAAGAAATTTAATCAGAAACCAGATTTAAATAGACATTTATTAATTCATACTGGAGAAAAACCTTTTGAATGTAATTATTGTAAAAAGAAATTTAATCTGAAATCAAATTTAACTAAACATTTATTAATACATACTGTTTGAAAAGTATACTTAATAAGATCTTCTTTCTTTGATTAAACGTTATATACTTTATAATTCCATGTTTACTTCAATAAAAATCTGATTTATATTAACTATTTTATTTATTCATTAATTATTAAATTATTTCTAATTATCTATTATATTTAAGTATCTTAACATTTTATAATTCAAGTTCGTTTATTTATTATTTATTTATACAAGTCTATATAATCTCACATGATTCTTTATTTTGACTAATTGTAAGTAAAATTTTTCTAAAAATTCTTATTTTAATTCTTAAAAGAGAAATTATTTTAATGCTTTTAAATTATCTTTTACCAAATCATACAGGTAAAAAGCTTTAGGAACGAAATTATTGTAATAATAAAATTATTAAACATTTATTAATACATAATGTTTGAAAAAATCTGGAATGTCAAAATTTAAAAAATTAATCTTTATACTTTTAGAGCTTCAATCAAGCTGAAATTCTATATATAACAGTTTTATTCAATTTTTAATCATGTGGAAAAACTATTAAACTATCTTTTTCCGAATGAGCTACATTTCTCAAAAGTTGATAAAATCTTGTTTTTAATTCTTTTTCGATTAATGTTATATACTAGTTATATGCTCAATTTAACAATAGTCTTATTTATTTACCTGAATATTAATATTTATTATTGTATTTCGGCCATTGATAAAAACATTATTATCTAAATACATTTAAAATCTTGTTTATTATTCATGTTCGATTATTTGATATCTATTCAAATCCAAAATATCTAAAAGATCCTTTTAATTTATACTAATCAATAAGAATTCATTTTATGACAATTTTAATTATCCGATACCATCATCTACAACACCCGGATTCAATGCAGAACAATTTTGTGATTTATTTCCCAAAAAAGGACTTAGTTTTTTTATATGTTTTTAATTTTAAATTATAATTTATTCAAAAAAAATTACTTTTTACAGACAATTAGTAATATAAAAAAATCGATTTTTTTAGATTTAAGGATTACCCTTTTTACCGACCGACGAGAGTAAGGGAGATATTGTTTTCACACTAAATTTCACATGTGGAGATTTTTACATATCTCCAGGAATTATGCATTTTCATAACAGAAAAAAGTATTTTTAGCATGATGTCTGTCCGTCCGTCCGTCCGTCTGTTCGTCCGTATAGATGTGTACAGCCTGAACGGCTCAACGGATTTTGATGAAATTTGGTATATTTACTTAATGCATCAGTATGATGGATTGATCAACTTTTGGTGCAAATCCGGAAACCGGAAGTACTAGTATTAGCGATCGACGATAGGAAGGGAAGGGTTATTTTCACACCAAATTTCACATGAGATTTTTTTATATATCACCACGAATCATGCACTTTGTATTGGTTTCATCCACGAGAAAAATCATATTTATTAGTTTTTTCTTCATTTAAAATTATATGACGTCATCCAGCCATTCACGACGTCACAGCCTGGTCTTACATATATATTCTAAATAAATTAAAATTTAAAATATTTATGTTATATCCATATCTGTTTTTTATTACATTAATAGATATATTAAAATTATTTGAAATTGTTTCTGTAGCTGGAAATTAATTTACTTCATCGACGGTTCGGACCTGGCCACAGGTCAACTTATTTTTTTAAGAATCAAATTGAAAAAATTTAGAAAAAACTGGACTAGATTTATGAATTAATTTGAATATATAAAAAATTATTTTGGAAATAGTTCCTCCAACTGAAAAATATCCTGGAACGAAAGAAGGTTGAGATATATAAAATGTTAATTGGGTATGTAACTAATGTATTACTTACTAAATTTATTTAGAATTAAAATAGAAATTCATACTAGAAAAGAATTGTTTAACGTAATTTGCTAAGAACACAGCAAAGAAAAGCATAACTCATCGATATCATCGAAATGACATGTAGACTTACTATACCGTATCCCAACCAAGATAACAACAATTCTTACCATTTACCCTCTTTTTTATGAAATATATTTACGTTAAATTAAAATTATATCACATTCGGCAAACAATTTTAAATTTGAATTGAACCATTTACATTAATACGCCACCTTGTTTTTTTTTCAAAATATGATAATTTC
This sequence comes from Labia minor, assembly GCA_963082975.1. NCBI lineage: Eukaryota > Metazoa > Arthropoda > Insecta > Dermaptera > Spongiphoridae > Labia > Labia minor. The sequence goes on along the minus strand of OY720349.1, from coordinate 16,993,264 downwards.
ATTAATGAACTTCTTACTGATATATTTATAATTTTTTTTTAAATTTTCATTAAGATCTTTGAATAAAATTAAGCTTATTGATCTAATAGAATTAATAGAATTAAACTTATTGATTCGATTTAAGATGTATTCTAAAACACCACTAATTTTAAAAATTAATATTTGTTTATTTTATTTTTTATAATATGTATTTTATTTGAAATAATTTGCAGTAGAGCGCTCACCTCTTGACTCCCCGCTCGCCCCTCTCCTTGCCCCTCCGCCGCCTGAACTGACCTCCTCATGCAGGAGGGCGACTCGTACGCAGTCGGTTCCCCTTCCCTGCGTAGTGTGAGACTCTGGACGGCCTCTCCACTGAAATCATCCCTTAATCAGTCACTAATCAAGAATTAATTGTAATTTTATTATTTATTTTTATTAATTAAAAGAAAGATTAGTGAACTTTAAAAAAAAAAATATTTCAATAAAAATTAAATTTTATAAAGTGCATTTTTATAATTTTTTATACATATACCCTAATAAATTTATAAATTTTTCATTCAAATCTTTGAAAAGAATTAATCTTAAATATTCTATCAGATCTCATTAATTAAATTTTATTAAAAGTTAAATTAAAATTATTTAAAAATTAAAAAATCATATACAAAATTTTGATTTTCTTTAAATATATTTATTGAAATATTTTTTAAATTTCAATATATATATTAATCCTATTAAAACTTATTTATTTAAAAAATAGGAAGATGTGCTGATTATTTTCAAAATTCATATAATATAATTATAAATCAAAAAAATATAAATTTCTTTTATTCCTATAGGAATATATAATTTTAAATATTCTATATATTCTTTCTAATCTCATTATCGCTCACACCGTTCCTTTCAAATCTCATATGAATATTGTTTTGTCAATTTCATATTATTATAACACTTTACACTTTTGAAAAATGAATAATATTTCTATTACCTATATATCAATGAAACAGAATAAAATCTTCGTGAAATTAATAATATAATCATAATTAGTTTTCTGTTGTTTTCTAGGATATTTTTATTATATGTCTATTAAATGCGTATTATAACTTATTATAATCATGGTTCTATATAGGATGTAAAATAATTTTAGTATTTTAATATTACAGAAATAAGAAAATATTTTTAAAAATCTATACACTTTTTTAATCCTATTAATATTATTTATGTATTTATATCTTATTTTTTTATTTCCTGTATATAATATAAATATCTAATCTTAATTATTTTTTTCTTTATCGAGGCGAGAGTGATGGACATCAATTCAAGTCTACGAGCTGTTCTTCGAGTTTAATCTGCGAGAAATATCAACCCTTTATTAACTCCGAGGTCAGTATTTATTATTTATTTTATTTTTAATTCAATTTAAATTTATTGATTATAAACTAATAAGTTATTATTCTTCTTCTATTTCATGTTTCAATCTTCGTTCCTGCTACTGAATGTTGATTTGAATTCTTGATTATCTTCTCCATCCTTCATGACGATGATGACAAATGATTGAAATACAGCTCTCCAAATGTAAGTAATAATCGTTATTTATTTAGCATGGCGCACATAGAATAGAAAATGTAAATATAATATTTAAAGTAAAGTTTAATATAATATAGAAAGTAGAATTAAATTACAATGATTTTTTGTTTTTGATAATATTCATTAGGAGATTATAGAGAAATATATTAAATTAGATGACAGAATTTAGTGAGATTAGGGAATTTCAGAGTACATCTCTCAAGAAGGAGCATTGATAAAGGAGGCAGAAGAGACAAAGGTATTTTTAGAATTAGTAGGTTTCGATGCGTTATACTGGGAGGGTGGCTATTTTTTGATATATATATATAGTTGTTAGGAATTTTCAGGTGGATGCCTCCTACATCCATGCATGTTCTCATCATACTAATTCATAGATTAGATTAGAATTAATAAATAAATAAAATGTGGGTGGATAAAACAAATGCCATGCTATTATTTAAGGGATGGATTGCATGAATTGCATGTCAGGTCTGAATTGTGCCATTTTGTATTACTGAGAGTGTATTTGAGGTGGATTGGATGAACAGGCATTCGGGAAGGTAATTCAGCAAAGTTCCGAAATGGGATTAGCCTGAACAGGAACAAATTGTTGGTTACCTTTGGAGCGCAGGGCTTTTTCGATTAGCATGGGCCTTCCATGCCTATTGGTGGAGGCTATGCACTCCCTTACTAGGTAGGTTTTATTTCAGGTTGCCCCGAATGTCGCGATTTCATTTCGAAATCCAAAAAATCAAAGGCACTCTCAGCTGATTCAAAGAGGCTACAGACCAAACGCCTTATTTTTTTTAATCTTTTTTTTTAAGGCAAACTTTCTTTATTATTACTTTTTCTAAATTTCGGAAGGCGAGGCTTGGAAGGGCTAATTTATGGGGAAAGGAGGAGGCCCTATTAAATATTCAATTGTTTTTTTTTTTTAATTTAATTATTAATAAAAAAATAATTGAATATCGCGATTATTTTCTTTAATTTTTTACTTTCATTTTGAAATATACAATTTCATAATTTAAACTTTGATATATCTTAAATAATTTACTATATAGGTAGAATTAATTATTATTATAATTTCTCAATTTAAAATTAAAATGCAAACATCACAAAAAAAAATCATATATATTGTAAAAATATAACTCTTTTTCATTATTATTTCTTTTTAACTTACCAAATATAAAAATATTTTATTTTTTTTTTATTATGGAAATTATTTCATATGAATATATCTATACTCAATAATAATTTAATATTAATAAATTATCAAATTTTTTTCTTATCATTGTACTGATATATCAAATTTGGAAAGTAATAAAATATATAGTTAAGCTTATTTAAAAAATTAACTTAATGTATAATTTTTGTTAATTATAAACATGTGGTACAACTTATTTTAAATAAATAAATAAAATTAGATCTTCTAAAATTTGTTTTAATTTTGATAGATCAAATATTCTTAATCTTTAGCTGACTTACAAATCCCATACGATCATTTTGCTTATTCTTATGTGTATTCTCTGTCCCAGTGTCCCCGCAAAAATTCTCCGGGAGATAAAAATGTCTCGGTTTACATAAATAATAATATCATCCGTGAACAGACCCAATATTATTCAATTTTGTCCGACCGACGATAGTAAGGGATGTATTGTTTTCACACCAAATTTCACAAGAATCATGCACTTTGTATTGGTTTTATTCTTGGGAAAAGTCATCTTCATTAGTTTTTTCTTAATTTTAAATGATATGAGGTCACCCAGCCCTTCACGACGTCACAGCCAGCTACTACTTATATATTATAAATAAAAAAAAATTAAAAATATTTATGTTATATCCATATGTTTTTTATTGCATTAATAAATACATTTAAATAATTTGAAACTGTTTCTGTAGCTGGAAATTAATTTACTTCAAATTGTCGGTCGGTTCGGACCTGGCCACAGGTCTTACTTATTTAAAATTGAAAATATAGGTTTATGTAAACATTTTTTTAGATGTTTAGATAAAAATTCCTCACTAATGAAATTGGTATGACAATATACACAAGAATAAAGAGGACCTAAAAAAGGATTGTTTTCATTATTTTAATTCATTATATTTTTACAAATCTTGAATAATTCAATTTAAAGAATAATATCATTACAAATAATATTAAAAAAAATAATTTAGTGACAATTATAATTTTTTAAAATATAGTAAATATGTTCACAAGAATTTGTCAAATTATATTAGACTCAGAAAATAGCTTTCAAAGTTTCAACACTTAATTTTGATTTTTCTGATATTCACGTAAGCAAAACAATAATTTTCATAAATATAAAATTTAACTTAATTCTAAAAGTTGGGACTTTTGGAAAACATCGCGGAACGCGGGATATATTAGGGAAAATCGGGACGTCTGGCACTTTGCATAAATCTCTTCTTACAGGGACATTTTAAATCAATATTTCCAATATTTACAAAACTATACAATGTTTAAATATAAAATTATTAACTTTACTCAAACCGTCGTAACAATTTTTTTATTTTTATTATTTGACACTTATTATTTATAACAGAAAAAAAATTTTAAGCAAATAAATAAATAGATACAAATTAATTGACATTTGCAATTTATTTAGAATTATACATTAATCAAAATAAAGATTCATTTAACATATTTTAGTCTTGTATAAATTAAATAATAAATCAAAGAAAATTATGTCTTCATTATTAAGCCTAATTTTCAACCAGTATATATTAATAAATGTTTAGTTAAATTTGATTTCTTATTAAATTTTTTTCCACAATAATTAATTAATTCAAAAGGCTTTTCACCTGTATGAATTAATAAATGTTTTTTTTTAAATCTGATTTCTGATTACATTTCTTTTTACAATAATTACATTCAAAAGGGTTTTCTCCTGAATGAATTAATAAGTGTTTAGTTAAATAATATTTCGTATTAAATTTCTTTTAACAATAATTACATTCAAAAGGTTTTTCTCCTGTATGAATTAATAAATGTCTATTTAAAGTTGAGTTGTGATTAAATTTCTTTTTACAATAATTACATTCAAAAGGCTTTTCACCTGTATGTATTAATAAATGTGATTTTATATGAGATATCCTATTAAATTTCTTTTTACAATAATTACATTCATAAGGCTTTTCTCCTGTATGAATTAATAAATGATTTTTTAAAGTTGATTTGAGATTAAATTTCTTTTTACAATAATTACATTCAAAAGGTTTTTCTCTTGTATGAATTAATAAATGTTTTTTTAAATCTGATTTCTGATTACATTTCTTTTTACAATAATTACATTCGAAAGGTTTTTCTCCTGTATGTATTAATAAATGTCTTCTTAAAGTTGAGTGGCGATTAAATTTCTTTTTACAATAATTACATTCATAAGACTTTTCTCCTGTATGAATTAATAAATGATTTTTTAAAGTTGATTTGAGATTAAATTTCTTTTTACAATAATTACATTCAAAAGCTTTTTCTCCTGTATGAATTAATAAATGTGTTTTTAAAGTTGATTTCAGATTAAATTTCTTTTTACAGTAATTACATTCAAAAGGATCATCAACTGTATGAGTTAATGAGTGCGGAATTAAATGAGATATATTATTATCCTTCAATTTAAAATTATTACTTTGAAAATGCCTGTCTTCTGTATGGTTTGTATTTGTATCTTCTCCAAATTTTTCGTCTAAATATTTTTCTGTTTCCTTTTTGAGTTTTATGTCATTTTTTAAAATTGAAAATATAACTTTATGTAAACATTTCTTTAGATGTTTAGATAAAAATTCCTCACTAATGAAATTGGTATGACAATATAAACAAGAATATAGAGGACCTAAAAAAAGAATTGTTTTCATTATTTTAATTCATTATATTTTTACATATCTAAATCTTGAATAATTCAATTTAAGGAATAATATAATTACAAATAATATTAAAAATAATAAATTAGTGACATTTATCATTACTTTAGATGAAAATCATAGAAATAAAAATTACCTATATATATTGGATATTTTCTGTCTTGTGAATAAAGATCCATTTTCAATTGATTAAAGTGTTATCAATTATAACCAATTATAACTAATAGTATCTTTGTGTCCTTCCCTCAACGAATTGAAAAAGAATAGCAGTGCGTACCTTTTACGTTTTGACAGTTATAGTATGACTTATGATCACATCACCTTCAGCTTGCCCAGTAGATAGAGCAATTATATACAATTTGAATTTAAATATATATTACAGTGGCGCAACCTGGGGGGGGGGGTTTGGGGGTTAAACCCCCACCCCCAGGAGAGAAAAAAATATAAATTGCTGTATTTTATGTATTACTAGCTGCTTCGAGCGCCTTCGGCGCTCTCCACACCTAGACGGGGGCTCCGCCCCCTGTACCCCCCGAGTGTCCCTATATTCTGAGCTATAACCATCTAACTCCTACCCTGTCCCATCTCTCTCACGTTCCTTCCTACATTGTCCACCCTTTGATGTTTAGATAAAAATTCCTCACTAATGAAATTGGTATGACAATAGTTCACAATTGGTCTTCCAAACGGACGTTTTCCAATCGAACTCCCCACCAATATATTTTTCCTCTCCCATTCTAGGCAGGTGCCCTGCCGATCCCAGCCTTCTCGCTTTTATAACCCTAACTATATCTAGAGATGCATAGAGGTCATGCAATTCCTTGTTATGTAGTCTCCGCCATTCCCCGGAGTCCTCATCTTTCTTTGGCCCATAAATGCTGGGAAGAATTCGTATGTAAAATAAAGGGAATTTACTCAAATTCCGTTTATTAACATACGTTTTAATAGCTTGATAATTCCAAATACAAAATACACCATTTGCACCGTATATTTCACCAGGGAATATATAACGCAATTTGTGAAATTTACTATCATCAGAGGTTGTCTTTTTCATTTTGCTCAATGCATTTATAGAAACATCAAATCAATGCCAGAAGTTTTGAAGCTCTATAATGTTATAGATAATCCTGACAACTCCATTAATTTACGAACTCTTGCAGCTTTGGTTTTGGTACCACCATCAAAAGTCATTGTAGCCTACCAAGCATTAGCTGGACGACCAACAGGGTAAAACTTCGTGATCTTTATTCTTACTTCGAGCGCACTTGGCTAGGTGAACAATTTTTGGCTGGCTTTATGTCCCCGAATTCGACATTGGAACATTGGAACATCTACGATGCCACTTTGATGGGTTTGCCTCGAACAAACAATGCATTGGAAGGTTACAACAATGCTCTTCGTTCACGCTTAGGAGGTTACAAGATATCAGTAAGGGACCTGATTAAGCAAATCCATATTGAGCATAACCTTATCTCTTTGGAAATCTGTCGTGATGTCGTGGTAAGAAGCCTTATCCACCAAGGAAACGATTCAGCGACTCGCATGATGAGCTTCTGACAATAATGAAGGCAAACCATGAAAAATGAAACGTTAAAAAACCAGATAGAACAGATGTGATGACACCAAGCATGATGCATTGATTCATTCAAGTCTCTTCGGCTATTCATTATTAAATAAGTAAAAAAAAATTAGGGAAATTTTTTATTTAGGGATTTATTCTTTTAGGGATATTTGCATTTAGGGATTTTTACATGATTTCTTTCAAAATATCCTGCCACTACGGGCGGACGAAAAGCTTTCGAAATTTTAAAGTACTTGGGGTGTCCCATAAGTTTCTTCGCTTTTTTTGATGCGAAATGAATACACGATATTTGTTGCCTCATTATGCCCTCTTTCCAAAATAGTTGAGGCTTACTTTCAAAATATTCATTTAGGTGCGTTTTTATTTCGATTATGGATTTGAAAGATTTACCACGGAGAGTTTTTTTATGGAGAGGAACAAGTAATAATCGGATGGAGAAATGTATGGGGACGTGCCAATCAAACTGTAATAATTTTTCCCTTACGATCAACGCAATAAACGGCCTTGCGTTGACCTGATGGATTACTACACCTCGTCGGTTCGCCAATTCTGGCCGTTTTTCTGCTATGGCGGTTTTTAGTTAATTCAATTGATTGCAATATTTGTCAGCATTGATCATATCACCTTCAGGAAGGAGCTCGTACTACAGTACACCCTTCCAGTCCCATCAAATGCACAAAAGAACCTTCTTCGCAACAGTTGAAGGTCTATTTTCTTTAGACCAAATCCATTTTCGATCCACATTTTGATACATGATGAAAGTTAAAATGATTTACTTATAGCTGGAAAAAAATATTTTCTTTCTAAAACTGTGAATACGAGTAAATAAAATACAAAATTAAATTTTTTTGCCAGATTTTGTAAAATCAGTGTTTCATTTACAAAACTATAAATATTTAATATAAAAAAAAAATCTTAATGAAAATTTGTCTTTGAGAGAGCCCGGGGGGGGGGGGGGGGGCGCCATAGGAAGGTGGAGCGGCTAGTCAAAAAACCCCCCAGGATCAAATCCTGGTTGCGCCACTATATATTATATACATTAAATATAACATAATTTTTTTTTAATTAGTGAAATTTCCCTAAAGCATTATAAAAATTTCCCTAAAGCTTTATAAAAATAAATATACATATGAAATATTGTTAATTTTTGTAAATCAATTTGTTGTAACTTTTGAGTATCAAAGAAATCAAGAAAAAATTTCAACTTCTATTATATTTAATTATATTTTTAATATATAAATTAAATGTTTTTAATTAAATATGGCTTCAAACGATACTCAAAACATATTAAATATATTTTTTTTATTACCGACCGACGATAGTAAGGGAGGTATTGTTTTCACATCAAATTTCACATGTGGAGATTTTTACATATCTCCACGAATCATGCATTTTCTAAACAGAAAAAAGTATTTTTAGCATGATGTCTGTCCGTCTGTCCGTCCGTCCGTCCGTCTGTCCGTCCGTCCGTCCGTCCGTATAGATGTGTACAGCCTGAACGGCTCAACCGATTTTGATGAAATTTGGTATATTTACTTAATGCATCAGTGGGATGAATTGATCAACTTTTGGTGCAATTCCGGAAACCGGAAGTGGTAGTATTAGCGATCGACGATAGGAAGGAAAGGGTTATTTTCACACCAAAGGAGATTTTTTTATATATCACCACGAATCATGCATTTTGTATTGGTTTTATCCTCGAAAAAAATCATATTTATTAGTTTTTTCTTGATTTAAAATTATATGACGTCATCCAGCCATGCATGAAGTCACAACCTGGTCTTGCATATATATTATAAATAAAATAAAATTAAAAATGTTTATATTTATTATTTATGTATCCATATCTGTTTTTTATTACATTAATAGATATATGAAAATTATTTGAAATTGTTTCTGTAGCTGGAAATTAATTTATTTCAAATATTAAAAATAAGTTGACCTGTGGCCAGGTCCGAACCGACCGACGGTTTGAAATAAATTAATTTCCAGCTACAGAAACAATTTCAAATAATTTTAATATATCTATTAATGTAATAAAAAACAGATATGGATATAACATAACTAATTTTAATTTTATTTTATTTATAATATATATGTAAGACCAAGCTGTGACGTCATGAATGGCTGGATGACGTCATATAATTTTAAATTAAAAAAAAAACTAATAAAGATGATTTTTCTTGAGAATAAAACCACCACAAAGTGCATGATTCGTGGAGATATGTAAAAAAATGTCCTTATGTGAAATTTGGTGCGAAAATAACCCTTCCCTTCCTATCGTCGATCGCTAATACTACCACTTCCGGTTTCCGGATTTGCACCAAAAGTTGTCAATTCATCCCACTGATGGATTAAGTAAATATACCAAATTTCATCAAAATCCGTTGAGCCGTTCAGGCTGTACACATCTATACGGACGGACGGACGGACGGACGGACGGGCGGACAGACATCATGCTAAAAATACTTTTTTCTGTTAAGAAAATGCATGATTCGTGGAGATATGTAAAAATCTCCACATGTGAAATTTAGTGTGAAAACAATACCTCCCTTACTATCGTCGGTCGGTAAAAATTCTTAATTTGAGATTAATTATATAAAAAGATCAACTATCAAATAGATTCAACTTTTATTTTCTTAATTTAGATTATAATTAAATATTATTTATTTTATTTAATAATTATTATTTTCCTATTGATTGAGAGTGACTTTTAAAAAATTGTAATCACATTATTTAGCATTCTTTTGGTGTTTCTTTATATATATATAACAGTAAAATTAATTATTTACGCATTAATGGGTACTTTATGGTATAATTAAATGGGAAAATTCGGTTTATTTTATTTTAAAAAAAGTTAGATACATACTAAAGTCATTTAAACGTTTTTTCGGTGGTTTTAAATTCGGTTTATTTTATTTTAAAAAACGTTTCATACTAAAGTCATTCAAAAAAATTATTTTATAGGCATATTTATTTTATGGAAATTTTGCAATTATCACAAATTAAAAAAAAATCTGTTATATTTAATGTATATTCAAATTGTGTCCCCCATTTTATTTTAAGTGTTATATATTTTTAAGAAATTAATCAATTTTTATTAATTTAAAAGTCTAATTAAATTCATTTTTATCCCAATTAACTAATAAATGTCTTTTTGTTTTATTAATCGTTGTAAATTTTATCATAACATAATTTTTTATATTTCGGTTGTTATATAAAATAAATTTACCGAATAATATATTTATTAAAAAATTTTATGAAATAACGTTTTTCTTAATATCTTAAATTATTTTAAAATTATTTATTAATTTAATTTATAATTTAATTTTAATATAATATATATGTGTTAATTTATCCAATTGGAATTTGCATGATAGCCGAGCGGAGACATCCCACATTTTTTTCATTTATAAATTTACCCAAATGTACGTAAATCAGTTGTTTGATAAACTTAGATGATTAAAAATGCGTTGGATTAATTATTCTTAGTTAATCAATGATTTATGGATTTCTTGTGATCTTTTTAAATAGTATCTTTTTGGAAATAGAAATGATTATTTATTTATTTTTTATAAATTTCCTTCACAATAAGAACAATTCGTATGTGTTTCTCTCGTTTCATATATTGACATTGAAGGAAATTTTTAATCCATACATATTAAATTTTAACAAGAACATTATTCGTTTATTTTATTTATTTTACATAAAAGTAGGTGGAGTTTTCTGTTAATTTAAAAATTATTTATTTGGATATAAAACTAACATTTTTGAAAAAAGCATATTTGATTTCTGAAATGCTAATTTTATATCTCAATAAATAATTTTTTAATTTGCCAATATTCATTCAAAAAAAAATTTAAAAATGCCTCCCTCGTTGGTCGGTAAAAACGCTCACACATGCCCGCCCTGCAACACCATCTGGTGTTCGTGTTACACCCTTCCCATTGTGCTGGAGTCACGGATACTTTGTGGGTGGAGTGGTGTTGGTTGTTATTTTGTTTGTAAATGAAAATCAAAATTTAAACCATTTATATTATTTATTAACAATTAAATATTTTATAATAGCTAAGACTTTAATCAATTAAAAATGGATCTTTATTCACAAGACAGAAAATATCCAATATATATAGGTAATTTTTATTTCTATGATTTTTCATCTAAAGTAATGATAAATGTCACTAATTTATTATTTTTAATATTATTTGTAATGATATTCCTTAAATTAAATTCTTACATATATATGTAAAAATATAATGAATTAAAATAATGAAAACAATTCTTTTTTTAGGTCCTCTATATTCTTGTGTATATTGTCATACCAATTTCATTAGTGAGGCATTTTTAACTAAACATCTAAAAAAATGTTTACAAAAAGCTATATTTTCAATTTTTAAAAATGAAGTAAAACTCAAAAAGGATACAAAAGAATATTTAGACGAAAAATTTGGAGAAGATACAAATACAAAACATACAGAAGACAGGCATTTTCAAAGTATTAATTTTAAATTGAAGGTTAATCATATATCTCATTTAATTCCGCACTCATTAACTCATACAGGTGATAAGCCTTTTGAATGTGATTATTGTAAAAAGAAATTTAATTGGAAAGCACATTTAAATTATCATTTATTATCTCATACAGGTGAAAACCCTTTTGAATGTAATATTTGTAAAAAGAAATTTAATCAGAATTCTTCTTTAAAATCACATTTATTAATACATACAGGAGAAAAGCCTTTTGAATGTAATTATTGTAAAAAGAAATTTAATACTAAATCAATTTTAAAAAATCATTTATTAATTCATACAGAAGAAAATCCTTTTGAATGTAATTATTGTAAAAAGAAATTTAATCGAAATGCAGCTTTAATAAAACATTTATTAATTCATCGAAATGAAAATCCTTTTGAATGTAATTATTGTAAAAAGGAATTTAATCTGAAATCAACTTTAAATAAACATTTATTATCTCATACAAGGGAAAAACCTTATGAATGTAATTATTGTAAAAAGAAATTTAATCAGAAAACAGATTTAAATAGACATTTATTAATTCATACAGGAGAAAAACCTTTTGAATGTAATTATTGTAATAAGAAATTTAATCGGAAATCACATTTAAATGATCATTTATTAATTCATACAGGAGAAAAGCCTTTTGAATGTAATTATTGTAAAAATAAATTTAGTTACAAATCAGCTTTAAATAAACATTTATTAATTCATACAGGAGAAAAGCCTTTTGAATGTAATTATTGTAAAAAGAAATTTAATCGGAAATCAGATTTAAAAAATCATTTATTAATTCATACAGGAGAAAAGCCTTTTGAATGTAATTATTGTAAAAAGAAATTTAATCTCAAATCAACTTTAAAAAATCATTTATTAATTCATACAGGAGAAAAGCCTTTTGAATGTAATTATTGTAAAAAGAAATTTAATCACAACTCAATTTTAAATAGACATTTATTTATTCATACAGGAGAAAAACCTTTTGAATGTAATTATTGTAATAAGAAATTCTATCTGAAAGCAGATTTAAAAAATCATATTTTAATTCATACAGGAGAAAAGTGCCTGCCCGCACTGCCCAACAAAAAAAAATAGCATTGAGTGTATACCTCTGTGTACGGATGCTCTGTGATTAAAGTGTTATCAATTATAACTAATAGTATCTTTGTGTCCTTCCTGGTCCTTCCCTCAACGAATTGAATAAAAAAGAATAGCAGTGCGTACCTTTTATGTTTTGACAGTTATAGTATGACTTATGATCACAAGAGGCCGAAACCTTCTGCTTGCCCAGTAGATAGAGCAATTATTTACAATTTGAATTTAAATATATATTATATACATTAAATCAGTGGCGTACCTAGAACTTTTGCCGCCCGTGGCGATTTCCAGTTTGCCGCCCTTTCTATTATAAAATATATCAAATAGAGTTTTTTATAAATTAATACACATAAATAAATTATTAAGTTATTTAATCAATATTAATTAATACACAGAGTAACTTTTTTTACACATATTTGTATGCACTCGTAAACATATTTATATAAATTTACTCTTCTAGCTTTCATATTAGAAAAATCGTGTATAATGCTCTCAAAATTTATATTATTTGTAATTTCTTGTTCTATTGACAATATTGAAAGATTTTGTAGACTTAATTGACTCATTGTAGAACGAAGAAAATTTTGCCGAACAAAATCGTAAAGATGCATTTACGAATTCAACGAATTTTAATGAATACAATAAAATAAAATTATTATCCTGTTCTTGGAAGTAGAATTCAAAATTTACACTAAAATGCATTTATATACACCGAGGAATAATATTCGAAATCATATAGTTAATCATAATTTATATAAATCAAATAGTAAACTTATAATAATCATAATAATCATTTATTATTCAAGAAAGAAAAAAAATAAATATGAAATGAATAAGTTGTTTTTTACAACTATAACTAAATATAAAAAATGCCGCCCCAAGATGAGTGCCGCCTTGTGCGGACCGCACCCACCGCCCCCCCCCTTAGGTACGCCACTGCATTAAAAATAACATAATTTTTTTTAATTAGTGATAATTGCAAAATTTCCCTAAAGCTTGTAACGTTTAAAATTTCAAAATTCAAAAGAGAGAAAAGTACAAGCTTAACAGATACATCGGCAACGCAGAAAAAAAGTAAGTGAGCTGGGCAACAATCGACAGTCACTCGTCACCAGAGGGAAGCTCGAGCGCGAAATTTTAAACGTTACACACCCCCTTCCAGCGGAGAAGTTCCCTCTGGATGATCGAGATAGAGTTTTAGTTTGGAAGGATGCCAGAGACCAATGATTTTTCCCCGTGAGTCCTCCAACTTGCAAGATCCTCCGGGAGACACCGAGATAACATTATATGGACCCTCATATTTAGGATTTAACTTGGAAGCTATCTTGTCAGCGGCAGATGAGAGTTGGGTGATTCTCTTCAAGACAACATCACCAGGATGGAATTTATCGGGCCTTCTACGAAGATTATATCTTCGACTTTGATTCATACTAGCATGGAGGGAGTTTTCCTCTGCTAGGTGATGGACTTCGGGAATTTTACTAATTTTCTGAACCCAAAGTTCTTGATTTGTTCCTCCATCATCTAGAATTTCAGCTTCACAGATCGGTTGAAGTGGCCGAAGCTCTCTACCAAAATTTAAAAATGCGGGACTAAATTTTGTGGATTCGTGAACGGAAGAATTCAGGGCAAATTGAATTTCCCCAAGCTTTTCATCCCATTTTTGGTGGGTTTTCCCAAGATAAGAAACAATAAGTTGTTTTATATTACGATTTGACCGTTCGGTAGGATTTGCTTGTGAGTGGTAAAAAGGGGTGTTGACTCTTTTTATCCCACAATCTTTAGAAACTTTATCCACTAGAGAACTAACAAAATTTTTGGCGTTATCCGTGATCAGTTGAACTGGAGCACCAAACCGATGTAATATTTGTGCTTTTAGCTTTGCGACTATCACGTTAGAGGTGGCTCTTCTTAGTGGGCATAGTTCGACCCACTTAGAAAACACATCCACGAAAACTAAAAGATAGACATTTCCTTGAGAACTGCGGGGATATGGACCCATAATATCAACGGATACTACTTCCCAAGGTTGTTTGATATAACGAGGGTACATGAGTCCCATTGGTGGAGCATTTGGGGGCTTCACCCGTTGACATAAGTCACAGTGACGAACATAATTGTAAACATCTTGGTATACGCCAGGCCAATAATAAGATCGACTGACTCTGTCGTAAGTCTTGTATATTCCAAGATGTCCCGATTGAGGGTAGTCATGACATTCGCGCAATATAGCTCGTCTAAGACGTTTAGGGACAACCACTTTCCATTCTTCAGAGGGATCCTCGAGTTCACCTTTTAATGGATTTTTTCGGTGGTATAAGAGTTGGCCGTTTTGAATCAACCATCAAGGATGATCTCTTGGCGAATTATGTACTCTATAATACTTCCGATCATACCACTCGTCTGAGGAGTCCTGCTGGGTCGGTGGATTCGATTGGTTGTCTACGGTAGAGGCAAGAGAAGCAACGACAGCGATACGAGAAAGAGCATCGGCAACGGTATTAAGTTTACCCTTTCGATATTGGACATCAAAAGTATAAGCTTGTAATCGGAGTGCCCATCTGGCTAGACGTCCAGTGGGATCCTTAAGGTTAATAAGCCATTTGAGGCTTGCGTGATCGGTAACAACGGTAAAAGAATACCCTTCCAAGTAATGGCGATTTTTTTCAATGCCAAAGAGAACGGCGAGACATTCCTTTTCAGTGACGCTATAATTACGTTCGGCTGAATTCAAAGTTCTTGAACAATAGGCAATGACTCGCTCGTGTCCTTCTTGTATTTGAGTTAGGACTGCGCCTAAGCCGGTATTACTTGCGTCTGTTTGCAGAGTGAACGGTAGCGAAAAATCGGGTCGGGCAAGAACAGGTGCTTGAGTCAGCGCAGACTTAAGCTGATTGAAAGCAATATTTTGTTCTTCTGACCAGATCCAAGGTATCTTCTTTTTCAAGAGAGCGGTAAGAGGAGATATTACGGAAGAGAAATCTTTTATAAAACGGCGATACCATCCGGCCATTCCGAGAAAGGAGCGAAGTTCACGTACGTTAGAAGGAGGCGGAATCGATATTACACTTGTGACTTTGTCAGGGTCAACACCCATTCCTTCACTGTTAATGATATAACCCAGGTATCTTACTTCATTGCATCCAAATTCACACTTATCAGGATTTAATTGTAGACCAGATTCTCGTAGCCTTCGGAATACTTCTTGAAGGTAATATAAATGTTGTTCAAATGTAGGTGTACAGACTAAGATGTCATCTAGAAATACGACTACAAATGGGTACAATTCTGGACCAAATATTTTATCGGCAAGTCTTTGGAAAGTTGCGGGAGAATTAGTTAAACCAAATGGCATTACATTAAATCTAAAAAGACCTCTTCCAGGTACAGTAAACGCAGTAATATCCTTTGTGCATTCATCCGCGAGAGGAACTTGCAAAAAAACTTGTTTTAAGTCAAACTTCGATAAATATTTTGCTTGACGGAGACCATCAAGAATGGAAGTTATGTTCGGCATAGGATAAGAGTCTTTCGTGGTGACTTGGTTAACTTTTCTGAAATCGATACAGAATCGGTATTTTGGTCCCTTTTTTACCATAACTACTGGGGAAGACCAAGGGGATTGACAGGCTTCCACTAGTCCTTCTTTTAACATCCTGTCCAGTTCTTTCTGCATCTCCTCTAAAACCTTTGGAGAATACTGATAGGACCTCTGTTTAATCGGTCGAGCATTTCCAACTTCAATTTTATGCGTGATACAATTAGTTAATCCAGGAGACTGCTGAAGAGATGATAGGCCATCTTTCACGGATCGATCAAGCTCTTGTTTCTCCGATGTAGTAAGTCTTTGAATTCCGCATAAAGTTTCAGACGGTGAAGAGGTAAATAAATGAAAATTAAAAATAATATTTGGGTTATCTTCGAACCACCATATGGCTTTTCTAGCATTGGTACACATACCGGCGAGAGAGATAAAACTTAACCCTAATAGTAATTGAAATGGCAACGTCGGTAAACAATAGAGATAAATGTTATTAAAATTACGATTTCCAAAAGAAACAGGGACTTTAAAAAGTCTAGACACAGTGCTAGTGGTATTATTAGCGGCAGAAATTTTAAATCCAGGGATAGATTCAGGAATAAATCCCATCTTCAGTAGCATTTTTTCGGTATCCAAATTTATGTAGGTTGAGACTGAACCAGGGTCATATAGAGCCATAACTGGTCTATGACCTAGGGTTACTTGGAGAAACCATGGTGATGAGTGAGAAATAAAATTGTCTTGTGGGGCTATCGGCGAAATGGGAACGAATCCGACCCCTATGTTCTGTTCCCTTTGGAGTTTACCGAAGCGCATTTAGGACAATTCGGGAGAGATACTCCTGGATGTCCACATCGGTAGCAAAATAAGGTTCGTGGTTTCGGGCAAAATGAGTAAACGTGGTTTCCTCGGCAGTTCCAGCAAATCGGAGGTCTACCGGAGGATTCTTTAGTTTTCTCATCCCGGGATAGGTGTTCAGGGAGTTTAACTGACTCCTTATTTTTAGAGGAAACTTCTGAGAGGTTTTTACCTTGATTTTGGACGGGAGAAGAACCTACGCTATATATTCCTCCCGGTATATCCTTTTTAGGTAATGGTGGAGGCTTAGAAAAATTTTCTGGCTTAGGTTTCGTCGGACGTGACAGCGTTTCGAGAGTTCTACATCTTCCAGTCACAAAATGTATCAACTCTCTATAGGTAGGAATGTTGTTATTTTTAACCTCGTCCTCAAAAGCGCGACGAGTACCGTTATCGAGGTTTTGAAAGGCAAGATGAAACTTAAGGAAATCTGCGAGATCGTTAATATTAAGAGCGTTTAATGCATTGAAGCTAGTTTCGTGAGTTGTCAAGAAATTTTGTAGGTTGTTCGCTGATGAATTAGAAAGGGGAGTAAAATCAGTCACTTTATTAAGATAATTAGTAGCGAGCCGACGAGTGTTTTGGTATCGGATTTTTATAGAATCGTATGCTAATATATAATTGTGTTCTTCAAGAGCAAAGCCAGATATGATAGCCAGAGCTTCACCCTGAAGACTTCTTCTAAGATAATGAAATTTTCGAATAATAGAAAGTGACGGCTCTTTGTGAACTAAGCTGTCAAATAAAGCAATAAATTCAGGCCAATCGTCCAGTTTGCCTGAAAATGTAGGTAATTCTAATTTAGGTAGATTATTAATTGATGAAGGATTACTATTAGTTGCCCCAGACGCTACGGAATGATTCGAAGTTGCCTCTGGAGAAATAGCTTTTCGAAATTTGAAATAATTTTCTTTTGTGGCGTCAATTAAGTTAAAGGTAGCGCAATTAGTTTGTGTGGTCTCTAAACAAAGAGATTTATCAGATGTGGTAGCATTATGCAGACGAATTTTATTCTGAACATTTCTAAATTCGACTTCTAATTCATTGAGTCTATCATAGTAAATCCGGAATGATTCTACCGTCTCTATAGTAAGAGTTTTGGACTTTTTATATATATCGTTAATAAGGGTAAATATATCTTCTCTTTCGGCTTGGAGAATAATATTATTTTCTTCATGCTTAATCTCCATTGTGAATAAATTTATGAGAAGGATATGTGAGCTTTCTGGAAATATAGTAAATATCTATCTATTATTTATTAGATAGAGCAAAGAAATTTTTAAAAAATTCAAAAATAAAAATTTAAGTTAAATTTCAATGTCACGGTAAGTTTACAAGAGAATATATATAATATTTTTCATACTAAAGTCATTTAAACTTTTTTTGGTTTTTTAAATTCGGTTTATTTTATTTTAAAAAACGTTTCATAATAAAGTCATTCAAAAAAATTATTTTATACGCATATTTATTCTATGGAAATTTTGCAATTATCACCAATCAAAAAAAAATTCTGTTATATTTAATGTATATTCAAATTGTATATCCCTCCCATTCAAGTTTGCGCTATCTACTGTTTGGACACAGCAATCACAATGGTGAAGGTCTCGCCCTCTTGGGGCCAATAATTTTCATCTCGGAGCCTCAATTGTAAACAATTACCTCAATTATAAAATATATACTAGGTAATAAGATATATAAATGTTTTATATTTTGATTTTCTTTCACAATAAAATTCACAATATGGCCGACAAGAATTTCTTCCTACTTTTTTGGTGCCACCTCCCACCACTTAAAACAAGAGTTAAGGTTACTCCAGGTTACTCCATAATCCATGGTTGAACCCGGTTGAACCTCAGAATTAAAGACCAACCGTTAACAGACCTGAACACGCAATGTATTTTTCTGAAAGGGCGTTTTGCGCTATCTGTTGGATGCTAAACCTCAAAATTTTTTTAAAAAAAAGTGGTTGAGACCTGTGGCAAGTTTTTTAAATTTATATATATTTAGAAGAAATATTGAGAATTAAAAATTCTAGAATTTTCTTTTAAGTGTAAAATCATTTATTTGCAGATAAAACTGACATTTCAGCAATCAATTATGCTTATCTCAGAATATTCCCAAAATGTTGGTTTTATATCCAAATAAATGATTTTTCACTTAACTGAAAATTCTACATACTTTTATGTAATTTACATATCTACAAGAAACGAATGTTTTATGTAATATACAATATTTATTTGAAAATAAATTAAAATTACAAAATACTATTTACAAATTATGTTATGAGTAAACACTAGTAAACACATCTTTTTCACATATATGTTTGTTACACATTGTATTAAATTTTTTACTTTGCTTTGTAAATTTTACACTCATTTTTGATGAGATGGGAATAAATAAATATTTAGATATGAAAACAACCAATGACTCATGGGAAGTGTGAGATTTAGTGGAAACAGGGAAAAAACAAAACGAATGGAATGGGTAGCAATACCAAACCATCAACTTTAAAATTCATCAATCGAAACAAAACAGCTATTTTAAATAATACTGCAAAATGTATCACTGTGAAGATGATGGAAACCAAATTCTCCTCTCTTACAATCAACTGTGTTTTGAAGAACACGCAATAAATTTAACTTTATAGCCAATAAATGTTTATTCGTTTTTATATATTAATTTAAATATATGTACATATATAATATAAATAATTTTATAGTAAATAATAAAATAATTTTTATAATATTAAAATTTTACTTACATCCATGTTTGTTGAGTTTTATATTAAAATAATCCCAGGATTCGGATCACAGATCATCCGTTATCAGAATTATCAACACATGTTAATTTTTGAAGCCTTGTTTTAGGGAAATCGGGCCGTTCCAGGGGTGGGTTTTTCCATTCATTTTTATAGCAAGAATTTGTAGGCGCATACAATATTTTGGGTTTTTTTCATTCAAGTTGCCACGTATTTTTAAACCAATAATTAGTATGCGCCTGCAGTGCCATCTGACGGTCACAAGCATCTCTTGGGCACCTGCAGCGCCGTCTGTAATCTCTGAATTGCAAAAGTGTGTTTCAAGAGCTTTCATCCTCGTCATCCTCGTGTTCTGGGGTTGGAAGCTCTTGAAACACAGTTTTGTACGTTGTCAGCGGCCAGATGGCGCTGCAAATGCCCAGAAATGCATGCGACAGTCAGATGGCACTGCAGGCGCATACTAATTCTCGGTATAAAAATGTTTGACAACTTGAATGGGAAAAATTGCTTAATGAGTTTACTAGTGGGATCATCACAAAATTTGTAAATAGTATTTTATAATTTTAATAAATTTTCAAATAAATATTGTATGCGCCTGCACTGCCATCTGACTGTCGCATGAATCTCTTGGGCATCTTCAGCGCCGTCTGGCCGCAACATACCTGCAAAACTGTGTTTCAAGAGGCCCATTCAGCGTGTCCAGCACAGACCATCTTACAGACTACTAAACTATTGTTTTCGCTGAAACTAAGTTTTTGGCGCCACCATGGGAAAATCGGGCTTGTGTGTATGTATGAGTGTTTTTGAAGTGAAAACTTCTTTAGCGGCGTTGAGCACTTTTGCGGGATGGGGAAAAAGTATAGAACTCGCGTGAGATTCCAAAACGACCCGACCCGTGAGATCGACCCGACCGTTCGAAAACGACCCGACCCGACAGATATACGCATGCGCAATACGCCAGAATGTTAGACACTAAACTTCTGATACATTCTTTACAAAATTTTACATATTTGCCATATTAAATATTATTATTTATATTTACATTAATAATCAGTATTACTAAATTATGTATATATAAAATAAAATATGTTAATATATTATTATATGTTAAATTATAAATATTAAATTAATTTCTAATATATTTATATAATTTAAAATTAATTTCAGAATATATATATATATATATATATTAAATTATATACTATATATAATATATTATATAATATATATTTTAATAAATTAATTTTTAAATATATGTGTGTGTGTGTGTGTGACCGTAAAAATAAAGATATATGTTTGATAATTTTTCACATGATTAATAATTGTATAAAACTGCTATATATAGAATTTCAGCTTGATAGAATCGCTGAAAGTACCAGAATTAATTTTTTAACACTGGAAATCTCACGCGCCAATACGTGACGTGGTGCCATCAACAAAGAGCCAAACACTCCACTATCCACTCGACTATCTCGCAAATTTGAATTTGATTAAATAATATTTATTAATTTCAATTAAATTAATTAAATTATAATTTAATAAATATTATTTATAACATCAAAAACATCAAAATCTCAACATCGAAAATTGAATTGCTGAAAGTACCAGAATTAATTTTTTAACACTGGAAATCTCACGCGCCAACACGTGACGTGGTGCCATCAAAATATTAGATTTATATCTTTGTAATTTTTGTAGAGAAAGGTGATATAAATTGAACAAAAGAAAAATTCGTTTTTGAAAGAGCAAAATGAATAACTTTATTTTAGTAAACAATATTAGCTATAAATAAACTTAGTTGCCAAGTTACAAAAAGAAAAATAACATCACTAACTTTAATACTTTCCCTTTTTCTTTATGTAATTAGAAGCATTAAAAATTAGTCCATCAGTCCTAACTTAGCACTTAAAGACACCAACCGGGGTTTTGGGAGCGGTTTTGTCATAATATCTGCAATTTGATCTTCAGTTGGAATGTGCTTAATCTTAATAGTACCTTCCAACACCTTTTCTCTAATGAAGAAATATCTAATCATAATGTGCTTCGTACGGTGATGATTTTCTGGATTGTGGCAAAGACGAATTGTAGCTTGATTGTCTATTTGAAGAGTCGGAATTTGCTTTTGACAACCCATTTCTTTAAATAATCTTGATAGCCATATAATTTCCTTTACTGCTTCATTTGCCGCAATTAACTCCGCTTCAGTTGTTGAAGTTGCAATTAACGGTTGCCTCTGGCTAAGCCATGATATTGCTCCTCTAGCAAAACTAATAGCAACTCCAGAAGTCGAACGCCCAGTTTTGGTACAACCTCCAAAGTCTGCATCGCTGTAACATTCAAGATTTTCATTACTTTTTGAATTGTATACAATACCTAAATTTGTAGTTCCTGCAATGTAGCGAAAAACTCTCTTCAACCTTACAACATCTTCTGGAGTTGGCTTGTCCAGTGTTCTAGATAAAACACTAACACTGTATGCTGAGTCGGGCCTTGATCCCACCATGAGATACATTAGTGCTCCCACTGCCTGTCTATAAGGATATTTACACTTTTCATCAGACTCTTCTAGTGAGTCACCTTTTTTATCATAGGAGTCTTTACTGGCTTGCACTCACTAAAATGAAAACGTTTTAGTAGTCTTTTGGCATATACTTTCTGACATACTTTGAGTGACCCATCTTCAAATTTTTCTATTTCAAGACCTAAGAAGTATGAAGCTGGTTTAGTGGTAACTTGAAATTCTTTTCTCAGTTCTTCAATAAATATATTAGAGTCCGATTCATTGCTTGTCATTACTAATCCATCATCGACATAAAGTGCAACTATCAGTTTTTTTATTATTCTTAATTCTTATAAAAAGGCAAGGATCTGCCTTACTGGGTTTAAACCCTACATTAACCAGAAACGTGGTAAAGCGTTTAAGCCAACATCTAGGTGCTTGCTTAAGGCCATATAAGCTTCGCTTTAGTTTGCAAACACGATCGGTACTATCCGTATATCTCTCTAGCTGTTGCATATATACATCTTCTTCCAATTCACCATATAAAAACGCGGTAGATATATCAAACTGGATAAGATGCATCTTTTCTCTTGCAGCAAAACTTAACTTAGAACGGATAGTACTTAATTTTGCTAGTGGACTGAACGTTTCTGTGTAGTCTATCCCGTAACGTTGAGCGAAACCTTTAATTACAGGCCTAGCTTTGTATTTCTCAACGCTACCATCGGGGTTAGTCTTAATTCTAAAAACCCACTTACATGGAATAGCCTTGGACCTTTTTGGAAGAGAAGTTAACTCCCAAGTATCATTTTCTATCAATGACTTCATTTCCTTGTCCATTGCTTCCTTCCAATATGATTTGTCGTCTCCATTAAGTGCCTCCTCACAAGATGTAGGGACTTGGTCATCTGCTAATTCATTTTCAATAAACATGATATAATCATTTAAGTGTGCCGGCTTAGACAACTTTGAACGGTCTCTTAAACTTATGGAGAGCGATGAAGGTGAAATTTTATCTGCTGAAGCTTTACTCCCAGACTCAGATTCTGACTCATTTTGATCAGAGCTTTCTATCTCATCAGCCTCTGCTTGATCTGATTGCTTTCCCTCGTCTTGAACTTTTATGTCCTTCATTGACAGTTTTATGTTTTCACAATTACTTAATTTTTCTTGAAACACAATATCTCTGCTTACAATAACTTTTCTTTCTGATTTTATCCATATTCTATAGCGCTCATCTCCATCGTAACCAATCAGGTATCCTTTTATAGACTTTTTCTCCAATTTTTTACGTTTTTGACTTGGAATGTGAACGTAGCAGAGTGAACCAATAGCTCTTAAATGTTTAATTCTTGGTTTCTTGCAAAGCCAAACCTCATATGGACTCATCCCTTCTATAGATGACTTTCCTGTTCTGTTCAAGATGTATGTGGCAGTTGCAACTAACTCTGCCCAAAACGCATCTTGAAAATTTGCTTCACTATTTGAATATTTAAAGGTTCTGGCCATTTCAATACAAGTTCTAAATTCCCTTTCACTAGCACCATTTTGTTCTGGTGTATATGGCGCTGTTAGTCTTTGAGTTATACCTTCTGCTTGTAGCATATCTCTTATTTCTTTATTATCTAATTCACCACCATAATCGCTTAAAAACTCTTTTATTCTATGCCCAACTGTTTTGACATATTGTAAATAGCTTGACTTCTGACTTTTCTTTTAAGAGATAACAGCAACGAAACTTTGAAAAATAATCTTTGAAAATTAATACATACTTTTTCTTTTCAAATAATTCACTGAAGGGACCACATACATCAGCTGATACTAGTTCACCTGGTTTGTTTGCATTCTTTCTGCGTCCGAAGGGTAATCTATGCGCCTTCCCATAGATACATGGCTCACAAAATTTTTCTTCTAAAGGAACATTTATGCCCATTTCCTTCTGAAGTTTAGTTTTAACGTGACGTTTGTCTTGATGACCCCATCTTTCGTGGTATAACTGCAAAATAAAAGAATTATCAATAACATTGACTTCTTGTTTAACTTTATACGGCACAATTTCTATTTTATACAAAGTACCACCAGTAGCACGCTTCCCTGTACTACTACTTTATTATCAATCAAAAAACAACACTCTGTAGCCGTTGATTTGAATGAACTTTTGAAATTTTTATCATGAGCGGCGAGCACTGACAGTTCTATGTCTGAACCATCAATACTTGATTTCGCTAAAATTTTACCTATTCCTAAAGCTGGCAAAATTTCTTTTCCTGCTCCTTTGATTCCACAGGGACTATCAAACTTATGAAATTCTTTGAAGTAGTCTGGATTGTTACAAACATGCCTGGTTGCTCCGTTGTCAATCCACCAAGATGTTGAGTCTTTCTCAACAGTATAATAAGCATCTGGTTCTACAGAAAGAATAACTGCACCTGCAACTGCTGCTGTTTCTGATCTTTTAGGTTTTCCATCTGCTTCCCACTTCCGATACTTATAAACCCAATGACCAGTTTTCTTACAGTAATTACAAATATCATTTTTCTTATTTCGGTAATTAACTTTACCTGCCTTCTTGAATGTGTGTTTTAGTTCAAGAGCCTCTTGAACTACTGAATTGCCTCTATTATCAGTCTTCAGGAAATTTCTTTCATATGCACATAGTTGTATCACTAACTCATCAAAAGTTTTCTTACCATCCTCTGTTAACATCATTCAACTTGATTGAAATGAGCTAAAACTGCTAGGTAAGATACTAAGAATCTTACAAACTATTAGTAAATCAGGTAACGTATTTTCCTTCTTTTCTATTAGTCCATTATTCATTTCATTCCACATACTTTTTAATTTAGCTATATGCATTGAAACATCTTGCCCATCAATCCAATTAAATGAAAAGAAATCTGAACAAATCTTAAACAATTGGTCCTTTGACGATGCTTCAAACAATTGTTTCAATGTGGTCCAAACATCAAAAGCAGTTTCTTGATCCATGATTTTTTGATAAACTGTATCAGTATCTGCACTTGCAATCATTGACTTTGCATAACTATTGGACTTCCTATACAAGTTACTTTGAGCTTTGTGCTCTTTAATTTTACCTTCAGTAGCTCCTTCTAAGGCTTTAGGCTTAACTAGCTTACCATCTATCACATCTAGGGCGCCTTCGTGATAGTCTAGCAAATCTCTAATTTTTCTTTTCCATAGTGGCCAATCTGACACACCTGTGTCAATGGTTTAATATTCTTGAAAAATTCCATCTTGGACACTGATGTGTTGTTTATCAATAAACTTTATCACAACTTATAAAATTCTCTACCTTCAAAATAACAAACCTGCTGGGCCCATAACCTATTAGATTTATATCTTTGTAATTTTTGTAGAGAAAGGTGATATAAATTGAACAAAAGAAAAATTCGTTTTTGAAAGAGCAAAATGAATAACTTTATTTTAGTAAACAATATTAGCTATAAATAAACTTAGTTGCCAAGTTACAAAAAGAAAAATAACATCACTAACTTTAATACAAAAAAGAGCCAAACTTTCGCTGGTTTAATAAATATTATTTATTAATTTTAATTTATAATTGAATTAATTTAATTTAATTTAAATTAATATATGTTATTTAATCCAATTCAAATTTGCGAGATATGCTGAATAGGCTTTTAAATAAAAAAAAATTTCAAGAAAGTAATTGGAATTATTAATATTAAGAATCAATAAATAAATTTATTAAATATACATTTAAACATGTAAATTAATCTATATATAAATTTAATAAATATTCAAACAATAATTGAAACAATATAAATAAAACGATTCAATATTTTACTTACATTGTGATTTATATTTTTATTTTTATTACAACTATTATTATGGGTATGTTATTTTTGGCAGTTTAAAAAAAATTAAAAATATTAATAAAATTTATCAAAATAATAAGTTGAAAAGATTTCCAATTATTTTTATTTATTTATTGTAAATTTTTCAATGTAACCATGGTAACCATAAATAGACTTTTACCAAAATATTACTAATTAAATTAATTTTGGATTTAACTACACTAAAACCTTCCCTGGGACGCCCACAACAATCCCTGAAAGTTTCATCGCAATCGGACGGGTAGTTTTTGAGTATTTGACAGACACACACACAGAGACAGACAGACATTGCCTTTTATATATTTAGATATATATATATATATTCATACACATCGTATTTTTAATATTTTTGTAATAATAATCAGTTTGCTGAAAAAAATAATTATGAATTTTATATATATATATATATATATATACGTATATAAATTTCATTTTTCTCGTGAAGCTGGTGCGCATTCCGTCTGCTTTCAAATTTCTTACGCACAAGTTTTCACTTCTGTCGGCCAGTCCCACGACTGCCAATTCGACTTTTTTTTATTTTTTATTTTATTGGGAATTTAAATATAATAGATTTTCCAGTTAAGTGAAAAATTATTTTTTCAGAGATAAAACAAACATTTTAGCAATCAATTATGCTTTTTTAAAAAGTGTATATATAAGTTTTATACCATAATAAATAAGTTTTCTATGTTCTATGTAATATATACGATGAAAAGCTTAAGGTGGCAATTAACGCACATTTTGAGGACAAGGAGGAAAAATATTTTTTAGAGGAATTCAAAAGTTAGTTTCCCGAGCAAACAAGTGTATTGAGGTTAAGGGGACTACATTGAAAAATAAATTTTAGTTAGAAGTTTCTGCATTTTCCTTCATACCTATACCGAGAATACTTTGAACTCCCCTCGTATATATATTATTAGTATTAACAGATTTATCCGGGTTATGATCACATAGGCCGGCTGGGACCTGAGCCTTTGGATTCTACCTGAGCTGGCTAACTGCAACTTAATATAAAATTTTATGACATTTGTTTTTTATTTTTATAATTAAAACGTTTTTCTCAACTTCACTTGGCGTCTGTCTGTTCGCTCTTTTGACAAATTGAAATCGATTTTTCATCATCTTAATATTCAGATAGACTTTTGAAAATTTTTATAGAAATTTCAATCGATCCCTAGAAGGTATATAAATAGAAGAAATATAATTGAATTATAATTAATTAATTGTAATTAATTAGCGATTAATTACTTTTAGTATTGCTCCGATTAATTATTTTTCAACTGATTTTGAAGCATAAATATTGATTTCAGGATAGATTTTCATTTTAAATGTAATTAAGATTATTTTATAGCATTAATATTAATGATGAATTCTTATTAATCAGGTTTAGTGCCAATGAAGAGGGATTGTTTTCCCTCAAATGGCATAAAGAAAAGATCTTTTTTTACTTTCCCGCATACTTCGTATAAGGGAAGTATTGGAATCGTCAAAAATTTCGACTTCGAGATTTCGATAGATCTTGACGTTTTAGACCTCCCTGAGTCGGAAAATACCATTTTTCGAATTATGTCTGTGTGTGTATGTATGTATGTATGTATGTAATGACTGTAAGCAAATTTACTCAAAAACTAATCAAGCTAGGACTTCGAAATTTGGTACACCGATATTATTCACAGTTTGTAGATTTCTATCAAAATTTCGTCAAAATCGGTTAACCGGAAGTGGTACTTTACCTACACTGGTTGCGTTTACCTTTCAAGTAAAGTACCAGTTTGCTTCGAGATATTTGCTTCATATTTTGTATATAGATTTAAAAATATGAAAAAAATTTGGTCTCCACGTGTTATGCACTTTGTATTGGTTTTATCCTCGAGAAAATCATCTTCATTAGTTTTTTCTTAATTTAAAATTATATGACGTCACCCAGCACTTCATGACGTCACAGCCAGCCCTTATATATTATAAATAAAATAAAATTAAAAATATTTATATTATATCCATATCTGTTTTTTTTTACATTTAAAATATCAGTTAACCGGAGGTAGCACTTTATTATATATATATATATATATATATATATATATAAATGTTACCAAATATCAAATTTGACACCAATAAACTAATACGAACTGGCTCTTTATCAATACCAAGTTTACACATTCTAAATATTCATTCACAACTCTTTATACCTATTTATATGCGGGAAAGTCTAGGGGAGGACACTCCCGCTTATTTATATATGTCTCCGAGAGAAAAAACAAAGCATTGACTTTTTTTTGAAGAGAATATGAGTCAGGTGGGGGACAGACTTATGAGTCCTCTGAAACAGTGTTTTTACACACACACATACACACAAGCCCGATTTTGCAGTGTGCATCTCGCATGGTGGCGCTAAAAACATTGTTTCAAAAAATAAGTGTCCAGGTGTGATACTGATGGTCTCTGATATGAGTACAAACAATATCCTATATATATTTATAAAATCTCATTTTAAGAGAAATTATTTATTTATAAATATAATATAATATTTATTATTCAATAATAACATTTACTTAACATAAATGCATAAAATCAATTTTAGAAGATTAATATATTTTTTTGTTTTATTCAATTTGTAAATTTTCGTATAACTTCATCTTCTATTTCTCGTTATATTAAAAAAATTCTACCTACATTAAAAACCTTGGCTTTTGGTTGAAAGTCTGTATGCAAAATTGTTCCCGGCAATATATTGTAACCGCCACCCCTCTGCACAAATCTAAGGTCAGGATGGCTCTACAAAGGGCACTGGGGTTACAGGGGAACTCTTATAAAATAAAGCCCGACCACTTAGTTTAGAAATTAAATTACAAAAAAAAACAATGATTTGAAATTACAATTAGTAAAAAATAATTTATGGCAGCATTATAATCGATTCCTTGTTAAAAAAAATAATATTAATTTCAATTGACAATTTATTAATCGTTCTTTGAACGATTTCAAAGCGTGACTTTCGCTAAGGAAATTACAGGATTATACAGGATTATTATGTCCCGGTAGGAAAATTAAATAAAGCAATAAAACCTTTTTTTATGAAGATAATATGAGTACAATATCCTATATACATATATAAAATCTCATATTTTAATTAATTATTTATTTATTTATAAAGATAATATAATAATTATTATTCAATAATAACATTTACTTAACAGAAATACATAAATCAAGACCTGATACATGATGTGTTAAACAAAAAACTATTAAAAAGATTATACTATTCCCACTCACACAAATAAATTCCAATCACTCACAACCATTCCAGACGACAAACCTATCTCTCCAAAAATAAATACACCCAACAAACAGCCACAAATCCACTGACTATAATAAAATGCTTGAGAGTCTCGGTAGGGTGGCCCGCGACGGTTTTATTTGCAAACTTATCAAAAGAGACGAGGTTAAAATTAACCCCAGAACCCTATAGACTACACCTCTATAACATAAATGTTAGACAATTCTAAAATCGAATACTAGACTTTTCAACCAAATCAGAAGGAAATTTTAGAGTTGTTATTAAACAACTTCATCACTCGACTGACCCTGACGACATTAAAAAAGATATTGAAGACCTTGATCTTCAGTAGCCAATGTCTTCAATATAAGACAAAAAACGACCAAAGAGAGACCCCTTCCTATAATTTTCCTTGACTTAAAACCAGCTCCCAATAATAAAGGTATTTATACCACCCAATGCCTATGTTATAGCAGGGTTGTAATTGGGGCTCCGCGAGCTCATAGAGATATCCCTCAATGTACGAGGTGTCAGCATTATGGGCATACCAGGACATGCTGCAGACCGCTGCAGACTAAGACCTCGTTGTGTCAAATGCAAAAAAGACCATCTGACCTCCGACTGCCCAAAAGACAGAACATCCCCATCACAATGTGTGCTTTGTGGTGGTGAACACCCAGGCAAATACAAGGGCTGCAAACACTTCACAGATCTTCGACAAAATAAATACCCTACCCTTAGACCTAAACAAATACAAAATGTACAACCTTCTGATCCAAAGAACATAACCCAAAGCCTTAAGACACAACCAAACATTCGCTACTCGGACATACTAAAGTCTAATAAAAACGACAATACCAAACCCATAACGTCACAAATACCAACACCAGGACTTGAAAGCATAATGCACTTCCCAACCCAATGGAAAACAGATCTGGTAACTATGATTCTAAAGCCTGGAAAGCCAGCTGAGGAGCCAAGCTCATATATACCGATTAGTCTATTGTCCTCTATTTCCAAATTGTTCGAAAGGGGCCTAATCGCTAGATTACGTCGCCTTCTTATAGATAATGGCATAATCCCCAATCATCAATTTTTCTTTAGAGAGAAACATGGCACAATTGAGCAAGTTCATCGAATTGTTGATGTTATAAATAAAGATTTTGAAAACAGGCGGTACTGCTCAGACGTGTTTTTCGATATATCCCAAGCTTTTGATAAAGTATAGCACGAGGGTCTTCTTCGGAAGCTCGATGGCATGCTCCCAGTGATTTATCAGACTGATCGGTTCTTACCTGGAAGGCAGAAGATATAGGGTTATAGGGTAAATGATGCGATTAGTAGGGTCTTCACAGTTGGATCGGGATAATGTAATAATGTATTTATTAATGAACCAAATAAATTAGTTAAAATAAATGCTAAGTTAGATAAATCAGATTTTTATTCATTTTTATTCATAGAATTATAAAGTATATAAGCTTTAATCAAAGAAAGAATCAAAAAAAATCTTTAGTCTTCATTATCAAGCATAATTTTCATACATTATGTATTAATAAATGTGATTTTAAATGTGATTTCCGATTAAATTTCTTTTTACAATAATTACATTCAAAAGGTTTTTCTCCTGAATGAATTAATAAATGTCTTTTTAAATCTGATTTCTGATTAAATTTCTTTATACAATAATTACATTCAAAAGGCTTTTCGCCTGTATGAATTATTAAATGTTTATTTAAAGAAGATTTCTGTGTAAATCTCATTTCACAATAATTACATTCAAAAGGCTTTTCTCCTGTATGAATTAATAAATGTGTCTTTAAAGTTGATTTGAGATTAAATTTCTTTTTACAATAATTACATTCAAAAGGCTTTTCACCTGTATGAATTAGTAAATGATAATTTAAATGAGATTTCTGAATAAATTTTTTTTCACAATAATTACATTCTAAAGGCTTTTCTCCTGAATGAATTAAAAAATGTGTTTTAAAAGTTGATTTCTGATTAAATTTTTTTTTACAATAACTACATTCAAAAGGTTTTTCCCCTGTATGAATTAATAAATGTGTTTTTAAAGTTGATTTGAGATTAAATTTCTTTTTACAATAATTACATTCAAAAGGTTTTTCTCTTGTATGAATTAATAAATGTTTTTTTAAATCTGATTTCTGATTACATTTCTTTTTACAATAATTACATTCGAAAGGTTTTTCTCCTGTATGTATTAATAAATGTCTTCTTAAAGTTGAGTGGCGAGTAAATTTCTTTTTACAATAATTACATTTAAAAGGCTTTTTATCTGTACTCGTTAATAAATTCGGAATAAAATGAGATATATTATTAACCTTAATTTTAAAATTATTACATTGAAAATTCCTGTCTTCTGTATGGTTTGAATTAATATCTTCTCCATAGTTTTGATCTAAATATTTTTCTGTTTCCTTTTTGAGTTTTATGTCTTTTTTTAAAATTGAAAATATATTTTTATGAAAACACTTTTTTAGATGTTTACATAAAAATTCCTCACTAATGAAATTATTATGGCAATATACACAAGAATATAGAGGACCTAAAAAATAATTTTTTTCATTATTTTAAATCATTATATTTTTACATATCTTAATCTTAAATAATTCAATTTAAGGAATAATATCATTACAAATAATATTTAAAAAAAATAATTCTATTTACAATTATCATTACTTTAGATTTAGATGATAAGGCATAGAAATAAAACTTACCTTTATATATTGGATATTTTCTGTCTTGTGAATAAAGTTCCATTTTTTAATTGATTAAAATTATAAAATATAGAATAGTTGTTAAGCAAACCAGTCAGGTGCCCAGTCAACCCAGTATCACTCTTATGAGACAGGCGTAACTCGAACACCAGATGGCGTTACATGAAAAAAGTCGACTCTTCAGGCGTCCAATAGATGGCACAGCAAAAAAAATGGCCGAAGATCACCCCCTCCCACAGGCCTTCCGAATTCCCTGCAATTATTTGATTATCAAACAAACCCAGCATAAATATAAATATAAATTTTATTTAACATTTAACACAAATAAAATTGAAAAATTTATTATAAATTGTTTGATAAATAATTTAAATTACATTGTAACAAATCAAATAACAAAGTTAAATTATTTAATATTTGATAAATAAATACAAATTTCACAGCAATATAGAAATTCACAATAAGCACTATTAAATCAAATATATTCACGTACTCCTCTCAGTATATCTTTTATAGTTTTTTACATGTTTAAAAATTGCATAAAACTGCTATATATAGAATTTCAGCTTGGTTGAATCGCTAAAAGTACCGGAATTAATTTTTTAGCACGTTGACTAACAATCACGCGCCAGCATGTGACCAGATGCCCTCAACAAAGAGCCAAACTCGCGCTGGTTTAATAAATACTATTTATTAATTTTAATTTATAATTTCATTTAAATATAATATATATGTGTTAATTTATCCAATTGGAATTTGCATGATAGCCGACCGGAGACATCCCACATTTTTTTCATTTATAAATTTACCCAAATGTTCGTAATTCAGTTTTTTGATAAACTTAGATGATTAAAAATGCGTTGGATTAATTATTCTTAGTTAATCAATGATTTATGGATTTCTTGTGATCTTTTTAAATAGTATCTTTTTGGAAATAGAAATGATTATTTATTTATAAATTTCCTTCTCACTAAAAACAATTCGTATGTGTTTCTCTCGTTTCAAATATTGGCATTGAAAATTTTTAATTTATACATATAAAATATTAACAAGAACATTATTCGTTTATTTTATTTATGTAAATTACATAAAAGTAGGTGAAGTTTTCTGTTAATTTAAATTATTTATTTGGATATTTGAAAAAAGCATATTTGATTTCTGTAATGCTAATTTTATATGTCAATAAATAATTTTTAAATTCCCAATATTCATACAAAAAAAATTTAAAAATGCCTCTTTCGCCGGTCGGTAAAAACGCTCACACATGTCCAACCAGTCTGCCATCCTTGCCAGCCACTAAGGGTGAGAAAAAAATAGCATTGAGTGGTGCACAGACTATCTATAAGATGCCCCCACTCCGGGTTAAATTTTGAAGCAAAGTTTTAGCACATCGCGCCACCTGATAACTAATTCACAGAGCATCCGTATCAGAGGGGATCACTCAATGCTATTTTTTTCTCACCCTTAGTGATGGCAAGTGATGGCAAGGATGGCAAACAGGTTGGACATGTGTGAGCGTTTTTACCGACCGGCGAGAGAGGCATTTTTAAATTTTTTTTGTATGAATATTGGGAATTTAAAAATTATTTATTGAGATATAAAATTAGCATTACAGAAATCAAATATGCTTTTTTCAAATATCCAAATAAATAATTTAAATTAACAGAAAACTTCACCTACTTTTATGTAATTTACATAAATAAAATAAACGAATAATGTTCTTGTTAATATTTTATATGTATGGATTAAAAATTTTCTTCAATGCCAATATTTGAAACGAGAGAAACACATACGAATTGTTCTTAGTGAGAAGGAAATTTATAAATAAATAAATAATCATTTCTATTTCCAAAAAGATACTATTTAAAAAGATAACAAGAAATCCATAAATCATTGATTAACTAAGAATAATTAATCCAACGCATTTTTAATCATAAAAGTTTATCAAAAAACTGAATTACGAACATTTGTGTAAATTTATAAATGAAAAAAATGTGGGATGTCTCCGGTCGGCTATCATGCAAATTCCAATTGGATAAATTAACACATATATATTATATTTAAATGAAATTATAAATTAAAATTAATAAATAGTATTTATTAAACCAGCGCGAGTTTGGCTCTTTGTTGAGGGCATCTGGTCACATGCTGGATTGTTAGTCAACGTGCTAAAAAATTAATTCCGGTACTTTTAGCGATTCAACCAAGCTGAAATACTATATATAGCAGTTTTATGCAATTTTTAAACATGTGAAAAACGATAAAAGATATACTGAGAGGAGTATGTGAATATATTTGATTTAATAGTGCTTATTGTGAATTTCTATATTGCTGTGAAATTTGTATTTATTTATCAAATAATTTATAATAAATTTTTCAATGTTATTTGTGTTAAATGTTTAATAAAATTTATATTTATATTTATGCTGGGTTTGTTTCGAATATTATGTGCACGGATACTCTATGTACGGATGGTATGTCGAGTTTGATATTCAAATAATTGCAGGGAATTCGGAAGGCCTGTGGGAGGGGGTGATCTTTAGTCATTTTTTTTTTTGCGGTGCCATCTATTGGACGCCTGAAGAGTCGACTTTTTTCATGTAACGCCATCTGGTGTTCGAGTTACACCGGTCCCATTGAGCTGATACCCCCCTGAACTAATTTTATAAAAAACCGGGCTTGTGTGTGTGTGTCTGTGTGATTTTTTTTTTTTTTTTTTTTTTTTTTTTTTTTTGAAGGAATATTGTGAATGTTGGGAATTAAAAAATTGTAGAAAATTTTCTGTTAAATGAAAAATTATCTATTTGGAGATAAATATTGGTTTAATTTCCAAATAAATAATTTTTAATTAAAATGAAAATTTTCTACAATCTTTTTATGTAATTAACATATCTAAAAGAAACGAATAATTTTTTATGTATATAAACAATATATATTTGAATATTAATAAAAATTATAAAATTATATTTACAAATTATGTGGTGATCTCACTATTAAACATATCTTATTTACATATTGTTTTTTCATATATTGGGAGACGTATAAATTTACACCTTTGAAAATAGTTTTATTATTAAATACACAAAACATATTATCTTGGGTTACTTTCTGAGGTATCACTCCACGGTTTAACTTTTTCTTCTCGCTTGTTGTAAAATCGCTGTTTTCATGATTAATCCATCTGAGAAATGATAACAAATAATTTTAAAATAGTTTAATATATATGTTTGGAATATCGAATTTTAAGTACATGGGTTGATCGACAGGTTATAAATATGGTCTGTTTAATAAAAACTTAGCCTATTGTCTTGGATCAGGTATACGAGGAAATAGAAGAATAGTTAAATTAGAAAGAAACTCGTTCATTTTCAATAGACAACATATAATAATAATATATTCAAATATTTTATTTTATATGTACATAATTCAGTAATACTGATTATTAATGTAAATATAAATAATAATATTTAATATGGCAAATATGTAAAATTTTGTAAATAAATAAAATATTTAATAATATATTAATAAATTTAATATTAATATAAAATAAATTATATAATAAAATTTTACTTACTGTAGGCATGTTTGCAATTGCTGCTTTCGGATTTCGAATTTTTATGCACGATGTAGCGATGTAGTCTGTGGCGAGGGGACCACAATGACACACATGGACCACATGACATGGACACACAACTGGGGGATGATTATACAAGTCCAAGAAAATAAATTCAAATTTTGTCTTCTGCAGTAGTGCGATCTCGAGAGCGCCTGGGGAGTTAAAAATTGGATGCCTGCAGCGCCAACTGTATAGGAATTTTCCTGTTTTAAGAGAATTTCCGGGTTTCTGAAATATGGGTTAGACGGGGATATTTATTTCAAAAATGGCCCATGTGGAAATTTCTCTTCATCCCTTGTAGATTTAAAATATCTATAATAAATAATTATAAAGATTTGCAGGAGTTCGCCAATTCTCCCCTGAATTGCTATCGGGTAAAAGACAACGAAAATTATATATATTAATATCTATAATAAATCAAAAGACAACAAATTAGGTTTTATATACAATTATATTTAACGAAAATAATATTATTATATACAAGAATATTTAACGAAAATGAGATTATTATATACAAGAATATTTGAAAAATTAATATTTTATTTGAAACATTAACAATTCGAAATATTATAAGAAAATATATATATTTATAAATACCTTTAATCTGAGGTAGTTTCGATGATTGAACACAGCTCGTGTTATAAATATATTACGAGATAGTAACGACAAAATAATAAGTTATGATCTAATCGTTCTATTTGATACGAATTAGAAATTACAAGTTAATTATCCAAAGGTACTATTTGTTACGAATTGGATAATTACGAAGGATTTTAATCAATGAAATTTAAATACAAAAACGAAGAAATATGAAGCCAATACGAGATGAATTAAATACGAGAGAGAGAAAACGAAATGAAAAGATGGCTTCCGACGAATTATACGAAATAACGAGAGTGTGACGAAGACGTCCGAAACAAAAAGATATCGAAAAGCAAGTGAATGAAGCCTCAAGGAGCTCATTCTAGATGAAGAAGACGGAAATCAGTTACGCCTTCTTTTATACGATAATTCAACTAATTTTAAACTACTAAATAATATTCAAAAGTTTTTATACATCCTCCCTCTCCTTGAATTTACCCGACAATGGTATTATGGAGGGAGGGTCAATTCAAGCTTAATATTAATCTAGCATTTCTTCGATGGAATAGAATTTGAAGATTAATTTTTACGATAGATGGTCTTACTCGTAACCCTGAGTGGGGCCCTTAGAGGCCAGGATACTACCGCCCGGTGCCAGGAGGAACCTGGAGCTCGCATATGGCAGGGATGCTACGCCCTGAGGTAGGTATATATACAAAGAGAGTTCCTACCTGCTACCCGAAAGATATATACGAATAAACGAAGCGAAGAAATCATGATTCCTCCAAGAGTGTCGACGGGGAAGAAATCATGAAGCTCACGTGTGGGCAGGGACGCCAATCCCTGAAGTGGAAATCTTTTCTATCGAAATTTTAGAAAAGAAACCACCCGTTACCCAAAAAGGGTAACTACGAAATAAACAAAAGTAATCGAAAACGAGTTGATAACGAAATTTTTTGTAAGTTATTATATTCTACCTGCAAAGCTTTATTTCCAGCAATGAGGTTTGTTCCATTATCCGAAAATATTTTCTGTGGTATTCCACGACGATTAATAAATCTTGTCAAGGCATTCAAAAAAGCGATGGTTGACAAATCTTCACAAAGCTCTAAATGGATAGCCTTTGTGGAGAAACAAACGAATAAACAAATATAAATCTTAATTGATTTCATCCCTCTACCACGTTTTAAATAAACTTGGTAGGGACCAAAAAATCGATACCAGTTACAAAGAAGGCTCTTTCTACAATCAACCGTTCAGGGGGTAGATTTCCCATCATAGGTGTAATTGTTTTCCTTCTAAACTTTGCACAAGTGATGCAATTTCTAAAAACCCGTTTACATAAATCTCTTCCTCCAATCATCCAGTATTCCATTCGAGAGAAGGCTTCCAATTGACGAGGTCCACAATGAAGATTAAACTTGTGTAGTCGTTCTAATATCAACGTGTTTAAGCGATGTTTTTTCGGAAGTATGATTGGATGTTTCTGATGATAAGACAATGTCAAATATTCCAATCTTCCTCCAACTCTGAGAGTATCATCTGAATCTAAAAAGGGTGAAAGAGATTTTATTTTACTGGTTACAGGTAATTCTTTATTCATTTTTAAGTAATTAATTTCTAAAGCAAAGTATTTTTGTTGAATATTTCTCATTAGAAACATTCTGGCTCGATTAAATTCTTCTATATTTATAACATTTCCAAATTTAAAAGATTTATCCTTTCTCGATATTCGAAAATTATTTATTTGAAACATTAACAATTCGAAATATTATAACAAAATATATATATTTATAAATACCTTTAATCTGAGGTAGTTTCGATGATTGAACACAGCTCGTGTTATAAATATATTACGAGATAGTAACGACAAAATGATAAGTTATGATCTAATCGTTCTATTTGATACGAATTAGAAATTACAAGTTAATTATCCAAAGGTACTATTTGTTACGAATTGGATAATTACGAAGGATTTTAATCAATGAAATTTAAATACAAAAAAACGAAGAAATATGAAGCCAATACGAGATGAATTAAATACGAGAGAGAGAAAACGAAATGAAAAGATGGCTTCCGACGAATTATACGAAATAACGAGAGTGTGACGAAGACGTCCGAAACGAAAAGATATCGAAAAGCAAGTGAATGAAGCCTCAAGGAGCTCATTCTAGATGAAGAAGACGGAAATCAGTTACGCCTTCTTTTATACGATAATTCAACTAATTTTAAACTACTAAATAATATTCAAAAGTTTTTATACAGCCAACTATTTATGCAGTAACCACACTAAAAACATGGACTCAGAGGTTTCCTAAGAGTGGGATAGCCTTGATTGAGTGATTTACTCTGTGTATGTATGCTCTGTGTTGTTAAGTAATCTTTAAATTTTGATTATGAATTAGAATTCAAAAAACAAGCAACGTTATTTTTTTTGAAACTGCGTTTATCGCTATCTGACGGGTGACATGCAATTACTTTTAAAAAAGGGGATGGGGCTTGGAGCACTTTTTTAAATTTATTTTTATTTAGAAGGAACATTGGGAATTAAAAATTTTAGAATTTTCAGTTAAGTAAAAATTCATTTTTTTGGAGATAAAACTGAGATATAAGCAAAGAATTATACTTTGGACAGATGTACAAATTAAGTTGATGTCAAATAAAAAAAAATAGTAAAAAAATTAAGCTTTTTACCTTATTAAATGAAAATTTAAAAGCGATTAAATAAATTCTCTTGTAAGAAATAAAATAAGAATGTTTATTAATTCAGTTGTTATTTACAATTATAGATTTGACAAAATAAAAAATCATTTGACATATTCTAGACTTGGTTAAATTATAAATAAACTAACTTTAATAAAAAAAATTGTTAAGATTCTTAAATGTAATAGATAATTAGTAATAATATATTTATTAATGAACCAAATAAATTAGTTAAAATAAATGCTAAGTTAGATAAATCAGATTTTTATTCATTTACACATACAATTATAAAGAATATAATCTTTAATCAAAGAAAGAATATAACAAAATCTTTAGTCTTCATTATTAAGCATAATTTTCATACATTATGTATTAATAAATGTGATTTTAAATGTGATTTCCGTTTAAATTTCTTTTTACAATAATTACATTCAAAAGGTTTTTCTCCTGAATGAATTAATAAATGTCTATTTAAATCTGATTTCCGATTAAATTTCTTTATACAATAATTACATTCAAAAGGCTTTTCTCCTGTATGAATTAATAAATGTTTATTTAAAGAAGATTTCTGTGTAAATCTCATTTTACAAAAATCACATTCAAAAGGTTTTTCCCCTGTATGAATTAATAAATGCCTATCAAATGTTGATTTATGTTTAAATTTCTTTTTACAATAATTACATTCAAAAGGCTTTTCTCCTGTATGAATTAATAAATGTGTCTTTAAAGTTGATTTGAAATTAAATTTCTTTTTACAATAATTACATTCAAAAGGCTTTTCTTTTGTATGAATTAATAAATGTATATTTAAATATGATTTCTGAGAAAATTTCTTTTTACAATAATTACATTCAAAAGGTTTTTCACCTGTATGAATTAGTAAATGATAATTTAAAGTTGATTTGTGATTAAATTTCTTTTCACAATAATTACATTCAAAAGGCTTTTCTCCTGTATGAATTAATAAATGTGTCTTTAAAGTTGATTTGAGATTAAATTTCTTTTTACAATAATTACATTCAAAAGGCTTTTCACCTGTATGAATTAGTAAATGATAATTTAAATGAGATTTCTGAATAAATTTTTTTTCACAATAATTACATTCTAAAGGCTTTTCTCCTGAATGAAGTAAAAAATGTGTTTTAAAAGTTGATTTGTGATTAAATTTCTTTTTACAATAATTACATTCAAAAGGTTTTTCCCCTGTATGAATTAATAAATGATCATTTAAATTAGATTTCCGAATAAATTTTTTTTCACAATAATTACATTCAAAAGGCTTTTCTCCTGTATGAATTAATAAGTGCCTATCTAAAAGTGATTTATATTTAAATTTCTTTTTACAATAATTACATTTAAAAGCCTTTTTATTTGTATTCGTTGATAAATTCGGAATTAAATGAGATATATTATTAACCTTAATTTTAAAATTATTACATTGAAAATTCCTGTCTTCTGTATGGTTTGAATTAATATCTTCTCCATAGTTTTTATCTAAATATTTTTCTGTTTCCTTTTTGAGTTTTATGTCATTTTTTAAAATTGAAAATATATTTTTATGAAAACACTTTTTTAGATGTTTACATAAAAATTCCTCACTAATGAAATTATTATGGCAATATACACAAGAATATAGAGGACCTAAAAAATAATTTTTTTCATTATTTTAAATCATTATATTTTTACATCTTAATCTTGAATAATTCAATTTAAGGAATAATATCATTACAAATAATATTTAAAAAAAATAATTCTATTTACAATTATCATTACTTTAGATTTAGATGATAAAACATAGAAATAAAACTTACCTTTATATATTGGATATTTTCTGTCTTGTGAATAAAGTTCCATTTTTTAATTGATTATAAAATTATAAAATATAGAATAGTTGTTAAGTAATCTTTAAATTTTGATTATGAATTAGAATTCAAAAAACAAGAAACGTTATTTTTTTGAAACAGCGTTTAGCGCTATCTGACGGGTGACATGCAAATACTTTAAAAAAAAGGGAATGGAGTGTGGGGCACATTATTTAAATTTATTTTTATTTAGAAGGAATATTGGTTATTAAAAATTGTAGAATTTTCAGTTAAACTAAAAATCAT
This sequence comes from Labia minor, assembly GCA_963082975.1. NCBI lineage: Eukaryota > Metazoa > Arthropoda > Insecta > Dermaptera > Spongiphoridae > Labia > Labia minor. The sequence continues at coordinate 16,952,095 of OY720349.1, read as the reverse complement.
TTATTTTCATATAAAACTGACATTTCAGCAAAGAATTATGCTTATCTCAGATTATTGCCAAAATGTTTAATATCCACACCAATTATTTCTTTTCCCTATCCTTCCTCACTTAATCTAATTTAGTTTGAATTATTTTAGTTTGTTTTTCTTTATTCTAATTGGAACTATACCATGTAATATTGCCTTTGGACAGATGTACAATTTAAGTGGAGGCCAAATAAAAAAAAATAATAAAAAATAAATCTTTTAACCTGTAAGAATTAGTAAATCTTATCTTCTTATGAGAGTAAAAATTGTTTGTTTCTCTGTTTCTCTGTTTGTTTCTTTGTTCTCAAAAACCGCTCTAACGATTTTTTTGAAATTCACACCAGAGATAGTATTTATAAAGAAAAATTGAGTTTTATTGATCACATCTCACGAAAACTACAACTTTATTAGATTTTTTCTTCTAAATTTAAATGTATATATGTGACGTCACAACCACCGTCTGTGAGATATATACATATCTATTCTTAAAATAAAATTAAAAATATTTTATTATATTCATATTTGATTTTTTTTTATTTCATTAATAGATATACATTTAAATTATTTGAAATTGTTTCACACAACGTTTAAAAGAAAATTTATCTTTATATTCGATTCGATATATAGTAGGAGAATTAAATGGCATAATCAATTTATTATAGAACGAATCCGTAAATATATTTTTAATATTATATATTAGCTATTGATTATATTGTAATTCCACTCTTAATATAATATCTTATATATACTTACTTGAAAAAGGAAATCCAATTATGAGATCAAAATTAAAATTACTTATTCATATAATCTTTAATTTTGTATATCAAAACGCCAATTGAAAATGAGTGAAAAAATGATTTCTTGGTTATATAAAAATTAAAATATGATTTTTTAGACGTCCTCTACGCATTTTTAATATTAGAATTATTTATTAAAAGAAAACAAAAACAAAATTAAATTATAAATATAAATAAAACATAAAAATTATAAATATTATATACATATTCTTTGATTGAAATGAATGTACATATCAAATTTTAAATAAGTTGACATAAATAATTAATAATAATTAATAAATAAATCAAATTTATATGATCTTAATATATGATCTTAATATATTGTGAGATGTTTTTCCCACGGCAAATTATATGTTGCATGTTGTGAGTATGTGATTACACAAATTGGGAAAAAATCACTAGAAATGCAATTAAACAACTAGAAATGCAATTAAACAAAAAAATTGAAAAGTTAGGCTAAGCAGACGTCTTAAATATTATAAGAGATTCGGCAATTGCAATTACCAAATACGATGTACCACTCGGGGGTACAGGGGGCGGAGCCCCCGTCCAGCTGTGAAGAGCGCCGAAGGCGCTCTGACCAGCTGGTGGAAATTTAAAAGCGATTAAATAAATTCTCTTGTAAGAAATAAAATAAGAATGTTTATTAATTCAGTTGTTATTTACAATTATAGATTAGACAAAATAAAAAATCATTTGACATATTCTAGACTTGGATAAATTATAAATAAACTAACTTTAAAAATAAAATGTTAAGATTCTTAAATGTAATAGATAATTAGTAATAATGTTTTATTAATGAACCAAATAAATTAGTTAATATAAATGCTAAGTTAGATAAATCAGATTTTTATTCCTTTACACATAGAATTATAAAGTATATAAGCTTTAATCAAAGAAAGAATCAAACAAAATCTTTAGTCTTCATTATTAAGCATAATTTTCATACAGTATGTATTAATAAATGTGTTTTAAAAGTTGATTTCTGATTAAATTTCTTTTTACAATAATTACATTCAAAAGGTTTTTCTCCTGAATGAATCAATAAATGTCTATTTAAATCGGATTTCCGATTAAATTTCTTTTTGCAATAATTACATTCTAAAGGCGTTTCTCCTGTATGAATTACTAAATGATCATTTAAATTAGATTTCCGATTAAATTTCTTTTCACAATAATTACATTCAAAAGGCTTTTCTCCTGTATGAATTAATAAATGCCTATTTAAATCTGATTTCCGATTAAATTTCTTTTAGCAATAATTACATTCAAAAGGCTTTTTATCTGTATTCGTTAATAAATTTGGAATTAAATGAGATATATTATTAACCTTAATTTTAAAATTATTACATTGAAAATTCCTGTCTTCTGTATGGTTTGAATTAATATCTTCTCCATAGTTTTTATCTAAATATTTTTCTCTTTCCTTTTTGAGTTTTTTGCCATTTTTTAAAATTGAAAATATATTTTTATGAAAACACTTTTTTAGATGTTTACATAAAAATTCCTCACTAATGAAATTAGTATGGCAATATACACAAGGATATAGAGGCCCTAAAAAAGAATTCTTTTCATTATTTTAAATCATTATATTTTTACATATCTAAATATTTAATTATTAAATTTAAGGAATAATATCATTACAAATAATATTTAAAAAAAATAATTCTATTGACAATTATCATTACTTTAGATTTAGATTTTAAATATATGCATATATAAATATATAAATATGTAAAAATTTATTTTTTTATATTTTAAAATTATATTATATTAATTGTCTATTGAAAATGAAAGACTTGCTTTCTACTTTAACTATTCTTCTATTTCCTCGTATACCTGATCCAAGACAATAGGCTAAGTTTTTATTAAACAGACCATATTTATAACCTGTCGATCAACCCATGTACTTAAAATTCGATATTCCAAACATATATATTAAACTATTTTAAAATTATTTGTTATCATTTCTCAGATGGATTAATCATGAAAACATCGATTTTACAACAAGCGAGAAGAAAAAGTTAAACCGTGGAGTGATACCTCAGAAAGTACCCCAAGATAGTATGTTTTTTGTATTTAATAATAAAACTATTTTCAAAGATGTAAATTTATACGTCTCACAAGAGAAAAATTTAATACAATATATGAAAAAAACAATATGTAAATAAGATATGTTTAATAGTGAGATCACCACATAATTTGTAAATATAAATTTATAATTTTTATTAATTTTCGAACAAATATTATGTATTATATATTATCTATTACTTAGAACATTAGTATTTCCCCACCTAGCTGCATAAATTAAATAATAACAATTCAAAAATTGTCAAATTTTTGCACAAGCGAAAAAACAATATGTTAAAAAGATATGTTTAATAGTGAGATCACCACATAATTTGTAAATATAATTTTATAATTTTTATTAATTTTCAAATAAATATTGTTTATTTACATAAAAAATTATTCGTTTCTTTTAGATATGTTAATTACATAAAAAGATTGTAGAAAATTTTCAGTTTAATGAAAAATTATTTATTTGGAAATTAAACTAATATTTATCTCCAAATAGATAATTTTTCATTTAACAGAAAATTTTCTACAATTTTTTAATTCCCGAAATTCAAAATACCCTTCATAAAAACAAAACAACACACACAGACACACACACACACAAGCCCGCTTTTTTATAACGTTTTTTATAAAATTAGTATATAACTCATAGTACCAGGTGGCGCGATGTGCTAAAACTTTGCTTCAAAATTTAACCCGGAGTGGGTGCATCTTAAAGATAGTCTGTGATCCGTACACAGAGGCATACCAGGTGTAGACACGTAATGTTAAATTCTTGAAACAGTGTTTAGCGCTGCTGCTTCATAGCGTCTCAGGAATGAACTAATTGAGATAAAAAAACCGGCCTGGCACCTGGCACCATTTTTAAAATTCATTTTGAATTATTTGAATGAGAGGTGCGGGAGGAATGAAAAAATTATGAAATTTTTCAGTTGAGTGAAAAATTATTTATTTAGAGCTAAAACTGACATTTCAGAAATAAATTTTTTTTTTCAGAAAATTGCTGAAATGTTGGTCTTATCCCCAAATAAATAATTTGTCACTTAACTGAAAAATTTCATAATTTGCATGCCTAGAAGAAAAGAATAATGTTGTATGTGACATATTTATTTGAAAATAGATTATTACAAAATATCATTAACAATAATGATGTATATCTCATTTGTGTAAACAAATCTTTTATACATATTTTTTTTTAAACATATTATATTAAATTTTTCTCACTTAAATAAAAATTACACAATTTTTCAATTATATAATTACATAAATTGCACATCTAAAATGAAAAGAATAATGTTCTATGTAACCTATTTATTTAATAAATAGATTATTATTGTGACATGTTTTTAAACAAAATTAAAAAAAATTTATAAAATTTATACAACTGAGGTGTATATTCCTCTGTTTTCCCAACCTTGGATATTCCATTATTAAATATCACAAAACCTACCATCTTGATTTATATTCAAGGGTATCCTTCCACGAATTAATTTCATCTTTTCAGGTGTGTAGAAATCATAATAATTAAAATGAAGTTTGCATACACGATATTTTAGCAGACTATTATACTTATTATTATTATTATTATTATTATTATACTCGTTGGCAACTAGAACAAGTGTCCTCGTTCTTCTCCAGGTAGAGAATTTGTAACACAATTCTTATGAATACAATCTAAAAACTGCAAAATCAAAAATTTATTTATATGTACATATATTATATAACTTTATCAATATCAATAATAGTAAAATTATATTAATTATACTTACTTTATTATTATTCATATTGATCGCAATTGGAGGGTGTCGGATCAGTCAGATAATATAATATTAACAATTGTTTCAAATTGTTTAGGTTTAGGTTTAGGAGTACGTGAATATATTTGATTTAATAGTGCTTATTGTGAATTTCTATATTGCTGTGAAATTTGTATTTATTTATCAAATATTAAATAATTTAACTTTGATATTTGATTTGTTACAATGTAATTTAAATTATTTATCAAACAATTTTAATAAATTTTTCAATTTTATTTGTGTTAAATGTTAAATAAAATTTATATTTATATTTATCAAATAATAAATAATATAACTTCATAAGTTATATAGTATTAAGTGAAAAATAAAAATTAGTCAAGAAATCAAATTATTTCGATTGGTCTCATTGATGAACAAGTTTTTTTGTATAATTTAAACTATTGTGTATTATATTAAGAGTACATATTTATAGTTACAAATTTTGGTGGTATATAATATCTGGTGGTATATAATAATTTAATACAATATCTGATTATATAAACTATATAAAATTACGTGTGACATTTTAATCATAAGGATTACAAACAAAATGTTTATTTAAAATGTTTATTTAGTTTAATTGATACTACTTATAAATTGAGTGATGATTTCACTAGTAAGCATGTCTCTTCTGCTTATTGTTTTGTTACACAATTTTACAAAATGGTGCAACAAAACTTTATGCAAAAGTGTAATTGCAGTAATGTGTGGTTGTCGAGTTTGATATTCAAATAATTACAGGGAATTTTCGGAAAGCCTGTGGTAGGGGGTGATCTTTGGTCATTTTTTTTGGGCATTTGGATTTTTTACTGACTATTTAGTTTTATTATCTGTGTGCTATTTTTTTTAATACTGGGCATTTGAATAATATACTGGGAATGTGTACTGTGCGTATTATTGGAAAACTGAGCAATAAATTGGTACCCTTTAATTTTCCACTTGTGCGAAAATTTTTAACTTGTAATTATTGAATTTACATTCCTAGATGAAACGAGCAATGTTCATGTAATATATACATAATATATAATATTTTATATTTACAGTGGCGCATCCAGGATATGGTTCTGGGGGGTCTCATCACTGTATATACTTAATATAGATTAATATATAAAATAATAGTTAAAATTGATAAAAAACATTCTATAATTTTAAAGACACTATAAATTAAATAGACAATTTCGAAATTGATCTTTTGAGTGAGAAAAAATAATAAAATTTGTTTTAGTATTAATATTAAAATTAATTTTTAAATATATCAACACCATCTGGCGTTCGAGTTTCACCAGTTCCATTGAGCTGGACACCCATTGGTTAAGGCTGGTTAAGGCAATGTAGAAAAGGAAAATCAAAATTTAAAACATTAATAATTACTTATTACTTAGTATATATATTTTATAATTGATAAGACTTTAATCAATTAAAAATGAATCTTTATTCAAAATATCCAATATATATAGGTAATTTTTATTTCTATGATTTCAACTAAATTAATGTAAATTGACACCAAAATTGTTATTTTTAATATTATATGTAATTATTATATTAAATTGAATTATTCAATATTTAGATATGTAAAAATATAATGTTTTAAAATAATGAAAACAAATCTTTTTTTAGGTCCTCTATATTCTTGTTTATATTGCCATACTAATTTCATTAGTGAGGAATTTTTATCTAAACATCTAAAAAAATGTATACATAAAGCTATATTTTCAATTTTAAAAAATGATGTAAAACCCGAAAAGGATACAGAAGAATATTTAGACGAAAAATTTGGAGAAAATACAAATACAAATCATACAGAAGATAGGCATTTTCAATGTAATAATTTTGATTTGAAGGTTAATCATATATCTCATTTAATTCCGCACTCATTAACTCATACAGGTGATAAGCCTTTTACATGTAATTATTGTGAAAAGAAATTTTTTAACAAATCAACTTTAAATAAACATTTATTATCTCATACAGGTGAAAATCCTTTTGAATGTAATTATTGTAAAAAGAAATTTAATCACAAATCAACTTTAAATGATCATTTATTAATTCATACAGAGGAAAAGCCTTTTGAATGTAATTATTGTAAAAAGAAATTTAATCGAAAATCAAACTTAAAAACACATTTATTAATTCATAGAAATGAAAAGCCTTTTGAATGTAATTATTGTAATAAGAAATTTAATCGGAAAGCAGATTTAAAAAAACATTTATTAATTCATACAGGAGAAAAGCCTTTTGAATGTAATTATTGTAATAAGAATTTTAATCGGAAAGCAGATTTAAGAAATCATTTATTAATTCATACAGGTGAAAAACCTTTTGAATGTAATTATTGTAAAAAGAAATTTAATCGGAAATCAACTTTGAATACACATTTATTAATTCATACAGGAGAAAAGCCTTTTGAATGTAATTATTGTAAAAAGAAATTTAATCGAAAATCAAGTTTAGATAATCATTTATTAATTTATAAAGGAGAAAAACCTTTTGAATGTAATTATTGTAAAAAGAAATTTAATCAGAAATCTCAATTAAATAGTCATTTATTAATTCATACAGGAGAAATGCCTTTTGAATGTAATTATTGTAAAAAGAAATTTAATCGGAAATCAAATTTAAGTCAACATTTATTAACACATACAAGAGAATAACTTTTTGAGTGTAATTATTGTAAAAATAAATTTAATCACATATTTTCTCTAAATAAACATTTAAGAACTCATACATGAGACAAACCTTTTGAATGTAATTATTGTAAAAATAAATTTATGCAAAAATCTTTAAATATACATTTATTAATACTACCTTATATTGGAGGCTTCAGTATTGGCTGGTTAATAAGAAAAAATGGGTTTTTAATTAATAATTAATAAATTGGTAGCACTCTGGTTAATTTTGAATAACAAATAGATTAATGAATCCCCAATGAGGGAAACGGTAAAATTTATTCGTTCATATGAAAAGTCAGATATAAAATTAAAATAAAATTAAATATTTAATAATAAAAGAATTGATATTATAACAATTGATAACATAGAAATTATAATATATATAAATTATGAATGGGTCTGTCCATATGGGGACCATATGCGATACATTTTATGAATTTCTACAAAACAGGAATTCAAGGATTATTTTAACTTTTTAATTGAAGATACTTCTATTGTATCTTTCGTCTGATTACTTAAAGTTTAATGAAATTTATGATCTCTTTCCAGTCCAATTCATGACAAAGGACATCCATTCTCTAATTTAGCACATTTCTTAATCTCGTCCACATGTGTCGATGTTTGTTATAAATGTCTTTCTAGAAACTTCACCACCTTTGTGTATTAAAGGGCATTTTTTATGCCTATATGTTACAATAATACTGTTTGAAAATTGACCTTAAAACTACCAATTCATACGGGTAAAAATCTTTAGGAATGAAATTATTGTAATAATAAATTTATTAAACATTTATTAATGCATAATGTTTGAAAAAATCTGGAATGTCTTCCTTTGACTATCTCCTAAATCTGAATTGGATTAATTATTTATATTAAATTTAAATTTCAAACCTTTACCTTCATTTTTAAGTCAAAATTTAAAATATTCTTTATAATCTTTATACTTTCAACGTTTGAACCAAAAGTTGAAATTCTATATATAGTAGTTTTATACAATTTTTAATAATGTGAAAAACTATTAAACTATCAAATTTTGTTTTTACGTTCCGTTTAGAGGAAAAAAAAATGAAAACGTTGTAGGTCCTCTTCCGAATGAGCTTCATTTCTCAAAAGTTAATAAAAAATTATTTTTGATTCTTTCTTCGATTAATGTTATATATTTTATAGTTTTATGCTCAATTCAACAAAAATCTTAAATTTATTTAAATGATTATTAATACCATCTTTATTTTCAGACATAAATGAATTTCTTTTTTCAGTCAATCGCACAATACCTGTTAATTCTATTTCATTATTAATTTGCCCATTTAATCTGAATTTGGGATTTTTTTTTATCATTTGGTACCCATCTTCGATTTACTAAAATAGTGATACTAAAAATTAAATTGAAATTAAAATGTGAAAGTAATATAAAAATATTTTTAAATAATTGCTTAGATAAAGTCAATACTTCAATTATTTATTATAATACAATTATATAGCAATTAACTAATAATAATAAATGTAATTATATAATTATATAATAATTAATAAATTTTTTGAGGGGTTTTTAGAACGATTATTTTTTTAATATTAGATATTATTATCTTACTTTCGATCGGTTAATGTGAATGCAGTTATAACGTGAAAACCATTTTGAGAATTTGTTTTACTAGTTAAGATTGATCCTTGTGTTGTTATATCACTATCTATAAGTAAATTTCTTGTATCCAAAAATATTTCTTTACTATGATCAAAAATACCAAGAACTTTTACAGGACAATATTCGATGGATTTTATCTCATCCAAACTATTTATTATTATAAAAATAAAATTAAAACAAATATTAAATCAAAATATTTAAAAAAAAATGTTTTTTTTATAAAACTTACTCATTTGGAATTATTTAATTATTTATTATTTTATTAAATTAAATAGTTGTTTTTAATAGTTTATATAACATGAAATATTTATATTTGATCATTTTAGAGTTTATAAATTTATTAAACAGTTTTATCTCATTAAATCTTTTAGTAAATTAACCATTTGTGGCTTGAATATTATATCTTGCAATTAGTATTAAAGTTGATAAAAATAAATAAATTCTACTACTTTTTGAACTTTCTCTAGAACAAAAGTTTTTAATAATTTTATTTCTAAAAAAATTTGAAGATGATTACTGAAAATAATAATACATAATAAGAGATTACTAATTTGATATTAATTAACCTTAGTGAAAATGATTCAGGAACCTTCAAAACGTATAAAAACATCAAAATCTCAACATTGAAAATTTTCGTGATCGCAAAACTATCTCTGGCGAGATAGTAAAAAATCTTTAAATCTTTAACCTTTTGATAGCCATTGGCAAATATTCAACCTTTCTTGTAGAAAAATATATCGGTGGGGAGACCGATTGGAACACGTCCGGTTGGAAGACCAAGGACACGGTGGGTGGACAATGTAGGAAGGGACGTGATTGAGTTGGGAGAGGGTAGGAGTTGGATGGTTTTGGCTCAGAATAGGGACACTTGGAGAAATGTGTTTGCGGCCAACAACTTACGAGTTCCGTAGAGCCACAGAGATTATATAATTTTACACACATATGGATTCTACATATTTTTACCGACCGACGATAGTAAGGGAGGTATTGTTTTCACTTGTATTGCACTTTGTATTGGTTTTATCCTCGAGAAAAATCATATTTATTAGTTTTTTCTTGATTTAAAATTATATGACGTCATCCAGCCATTCATGACGTCACAGTCTGGTCTTGCATATATATTATAAATAAAATAAAGTTAAAAATATTTATGTTATCTGTTTTTTATTACATTAATAGATATATTAAAATTATTTGAAATTGTTTCTGTAGCTGGAAATTAATTTACTTCAAACCGTCGGTCGGTTCGGACCTGGCCACAGGTCAACTTATTTATGTAAACACCATCCTGTTTCACCAAGGACGAAGCCGTGCTTTTTTTGAGTTTTACTTTAATTTTATGAAGAATGTTTTCAATAATAGTTTTTTTTATTTAAGTTTATAATATATGTGTATGAAAATTTAATTTAATTTATTCAAAAAACTATTTTTTCCATAAATATATTTATAATTTAATAACTTTTTTAATCAAATAATTTATTTTGTAATTTCAACATTCATCTAAGTTATGGATTAAATAAAAATTTCAAAATTCTTTTAAATAATTTATTTATCTTAATAATTACATAAACATTAAAAATTAGTATCTATAATAATCATAAAAAATAAATGAAAAATTTTGTTATATTACTATAATTATTTATATAAATTCTTTCTATTTATTCAATTTATATAATTAAAATAAAAATTCCTTAACAAATTTATAACATAAAATATCGATCTATCTCAATGGCTCTACAGAACTAGAAAGTTCTTTGCAGCAGCAACCAAATCTCCCCAAGTGTCCCTATCCTGTGCCACAACTATCCATTATTTATAAAATTATTATTATTATTTATAAAACTACGAATTTTGAATAATGCCCATGTACCAAATTTCATGATTCTAGCTCAAACCGTTTTTGCGTAATCTTGTCTACATACACACATACACACACATTTTTCTCAACCTTAGTGAAAATGATTCAGGAACCTTCAAAACGTATAAAAAATCTCAACATCGAAAATTTTTGAGATCGCAATAATATCTCTGGCGAGATAGTAATATATGATATAATTCTAATATTATAATAATTTTTGATTTTATACACAGACCATCCGTATCAGAGAGGGGAGATTTTTTTTACTTAAAATAGATAATTTTTCGTTTAAATAAAATGAATAATTAATTAATTCCCAATATTCCGTCTAAATTAAACAAAAAAAAAACGTCATACACCCATATTCTTATAAAAGAGCCCGCAATATTTTTAAATTAATTAGTTATTATTTCCTTGATGGCGCCATGTGCTAAAATGAGTCGATTGTAAATGAAAATCGAAATTTTAAACATTTATATTATTTATTAACTATTAAATATTTAATAATTGATAACTCTTTATTCCATTAAAAATGGATCTTAATTCACAATATAGAAAATACCCAATATATATAGGTATTTTTTATTTCTATGATTTCTCATCTAAAGTAGTGATAATTGTCACTAAATTATTTTTTTTAATATTATTTCTAATGATATTATTCCTTAAATTGAATTCTTATATATATATGTAAAAATAAAATGAATTAAAATAATGAAAACAATATTAAATTAATATTAAAAATAAAAAAAAAACATATTTCATATGTATATTTATTTTTATAAAGCTTTAGGGAAATTTTGCAATTATCACTAATTAAAAAAAAATTATGTTATATTTAATGTATATAATATATATTTAATTTCATATTGTATATAATTGCTTTATCTCCTGGGCAAGCTGAAGGTTTCGGCCTCTTGTGATCCTATGTCATACTATAATTGTCAAAACATAAAAGGTACGCACTGCTATTCTTTTTTATTCAATTCGTTGAGGGAAGGAACAGGAAGGACACAAAGATACTATTAGTTATAATTGATAACACTTTAATCACAGAGCATCCGTACACAGAGGTATACACTCAATGCTATTTTATTTTGTTGGGCAGTGCGGGCAGGCACTTTTCTCCTGTATGAATTAAAATATGATTTTTTAAATCTGCTTTCAGATAGAATTTCTTATTACAATAATTACATTCAAAAGGTTTTTCTCCTGTATGAATAAATAAATGTCTATTTAAAATTGAGTTGTGATTAAATTTCTTTTTACAATAATTACATTCAAAAGGCTTTTCTCCTGTATGAATTAATAAATGATTTTTTAAAGTTGATTTCAGATTAAATTTCTTTTTACAATAATTACATTCAAAAGGCTTTTCTCCTGTATGAATTAATAAATGATTTTTTAAATCTGATTTCCGATTAAATTTCTTTTTACAATAATTACATTCAAAAGGCTTTTCTCCTGTATGAATTAATAAATGATTTTTTAAATCTGATTTCCGATTAAATCTCTTTTTACAATAATTACATTCAAAAGGCTTTTCTCCTGTATGAATTAATAAATGTTTATTTAAAGCTGATTTGTAATTAAATTTCTTTTTACAATAATTACATTCAAAAGGCTTTTCTCCTGTATGAATTAATAAATGATCATTTAAATGTGATTTCCGATTAAATTTCTTATTACAATAATTACATTCAAAAGGTTTTTCTCCTGTATGAATTAATAAATGTCTATTTAAATCTGTTTTCTGATTAAATTTCTTTTTACAATAATTACATTCAAAAGGTTTTTCCCTTGTATGAATTAATAAATGTTTTTTTAAAGTTGATTTGGAATTAAATTTCTTTTCACAATAATTACATTCAAAAGGCTTCTCACCTGTATGAGTTAATGAGTGCGGAATTAAATGAGATATATGATTAACCTTCAATTTAAAATTATTACTTTGAAAATGTCTGTCTTCTGTATGGTTTGTATTTGTATCTTCTCCAAATTTTTTGTCTAAATTTTCTTCTGTATCCTTTTTGAGTTTTACATCATTTTTTAAAATTGAAAATATAACTTTATGTAAACATTTTTTTAGATGTTTAGATAAAAATTCCTCACTAATGAAATTGGTATGACAATATAAACAAGAATATAGAGGACCTAAAAAAAGAATTGTTTTCATTATTTTAATTCATTATACTTTTACATATCTAAATCTTGAATAATTCAATTTAATGAATAATATCATTACAAATAATATTAAAAATAATAAATTAGTGACATTTATCATTACTTTAGATGAAAAATCATAGAAATAAAAATTACCTTTATATATTGGATATTTTCTGTCTTGTGAATAAGGATCCATTTTTAATTGATTAAAGTCTTAGCAATTATAAAATATTTAATTGTTAATAAATAATATAAATGTTTTAAATTTTGATTTTCATTTCCAAACAAAATAACAACCAACACCACTCCAGCAACAGAGTATCTGTGACAGGGGGTGGAAACGCAATGTTATTTTTTTGAAACAGCGTTTGGCGCTGCTATGCGGATGCATGCACGAACTAATTGAGAAAAAAACCGGCCGGCCTGGCACCATTTTTAAAATCCATTTTGAATGAATGAGAGCGGGAGGAATGAAAAAATTATGAAATTTTTCAGTTAAGTGAAAAATTATTTATTTAAAGCTAAAACAGACATTTCAGAAATAAATTTTTTTTTTCAGAAAATTGCTTAATTGTTGGTCTTATCACAAAATAAATAATTTTTCACTTAACTGAAATATTTCATAATTTTCATGGATATAATAAAAGAATAATGTTGTATGTGGCATATTTATTTGAAAATAGATTATTACAAAATATCATTAACAATAATGATGTTTATCTCATTTGTAAACAAATCCTTTATACATATTTTTCTTTAAACACCTTATATAAAATTTCTGTAAAAATAAAATAATAATAATAATAAAATACAAAAATAAAATTTGCACAATTTTTGAATTAAACAATAATGTTAATTTTATTTATAAATTAACCCTTTTCGCATGCATTTTTTTAAATTGTATAAAATTACTCATATATAAATAAAATTTACACTATTTTTCAATTAAACAATAATAATTAATAAAACTTTATAAAACATTATATAAAATTTTTCAAATAAATAAAATTTACACTATTTTTCAATTAAACAATAATAATTATATAAAACTTTATAAAACATTATATAAAATTTTTCACATAAATAAAATTTACACTATTTTTCAATCATACAATAATAATATAAAAATAATGTTAATTTTATTTATAAATTAACCCTTTTCGCATGCATTTTTTTAAATTGTATAAAATTACTCATATATAAATAAAATTTAATGAATATTTAGAATGTGTAAACTTGGTATTGATAAAGAGCTAGTTCGTATTAGTTTATTGGTGTCAAATTTGATATTTGGTAACATTTATATATATACATATATATAATAAAGTGCTACTTCCGGTTAACTGATATTTTAAATGTAAAAAAAAACAGATATGGATATAATATAAATATTTTTAATTTTATTTTATTTATAATATATAAGGGCTGGCTGTGACGTCATGAAGTGATGGGTGACGTCATATAATTTTAAATTAAGAAAAAACTAATGAAGATGATTTTTCTCGAGGATAAAACCAATACAAAGTGCATAACACGTGGAGATATGTCCTCACGTGAAATTTGATATGAAAATAACCCTTCACTTCCTCTCTTCAATCGGCAATACTAGCACTTCCGGTTTCCGGATTTGCACCAAAAGTTGATCAATTTATCCTACTGATGTATTAAGTAAATATACCAAATTTCATCAAAATCCGTTGAGCCGTTCAGGCTGTACACATCTATACGGACGGACGGACGGACAGACATGCTAAAAATAATTGTTTCTGTTAAGAAAAGGCATGATTAGTGGAGATATGTACCTAAAAATATTCACAGGTGAAATTTGGTGTGAAAACAATACCTCCCTTACTATCGTTGGTCGGTAAAAAAGAAACGCTACTTGTATAGGTAAAATGTCACTTCCGGTAGTCAGATCATGATGAAATTTGGTATCTCAATTTTTTTCATATTTTTAAATCTATATACAAAATATGAAGCAAATATCTCGAAGCAAACTGGTACTTTACTTGAAAGGTAAACGCAACCAGTGTAGGTAAAGTACCACTTCCGGTTAACCGATTTTGACGAAATTTTGATAGAAATCTACAAATTGTGAATAATATCGGTGTACCAAATTTCGAAGTCCTAGCTTAATTAGTTTTTGAGTAAATTTGCTTACAGACATTACATACATACATACATACACACACACAGACATAATTCGATAATTTTAGCTTTCCTCATTGAATGGGGATAGCTTATACGATGATCGGAAAGTTTTGAAATTTTTGCTCCGAGATTCTTCGAGAGTTCCACTTTTCAGACGGTTCTGAATCTAAAACTTAAAAAAAAAATTTTTGAACCGGCTCGTTACCGAGATTACGTCTAAACAAAATGAGATATTGTCTTGAAATTTGATATTTAGATGTTTTTTTTTGGGAATGATGGGCGGTGATTGCATTGTTTTTGGACAAGATCGGACCATAAGAGTAAGGGTAGTTTAAAGAGGTGTCTCAAAGCACATTTTATTGATTTTCTCAATTATTACCGATTTTTATGAGAATTATCATACTATCGTATTAAATTTATAGGGAATCGAATTTACTAAAAGTTTCATTATATTCATTTTTTCCTAAACTTAATAATAAAGGAGTTATTTATAAAAAACTAGTTTAAGATTTCGAAAGCTTTTCGTCCGCCCGTAGTGGCAGGATATTTTGAAAGAAATCATGTAAAAATCCCTAAGAAAAAATCCCTAAATGCAAATATCCCTAAAAGAATAAATCCCTAAATAAAAAATTTCCCTAATTTTTTTTTTCTTATTTAATAATGAATAGTCGAAGAGACTTGAACATCATGCTTGGTGTCATTACATCTGTTCCATCTGGTTTTTTAGCTTCCCATTTTTCATGGTTTGCCTTCATTATGGTCAGAAGCTCATCATGCGAGTCACTGAATCGTTTCTTTGGTGGATCAGGCTTCTTACCACGAACATCACGACAGATTTCCAAAGAGATAAGGTTATGCTCAATATGGATTTGCTTAATCAGGTCCCATACTGATATCTTGTAACCTCCTAAGCGTTAACGAAGAGCATTGTTGTAACCTTCCAATGCATTGTTTGTTCGAGGCAAATCCATCAAAGTGGCATCGTAGATGTTCCAATGTTCCAATGTCGAATTCGGGGACATAAAAGCCAGCCAAAAATTGTTTACCTAGCCAAGTACGCTCGAAGTAAGAAAAAAGATCACGAAGTTTTACCCTGTTGGTCGTCCAGCTAATGCTTGGTAGGCTACAATGACTTTTGATGGTGGTACCAAAACCAAAGCTGCAAGAGTTCGTAAATTAATGGAGTTGTCAGGATTATCTATAACATTATAGAGCTTCAAAACTTCTGGCATTGATTTGATGTTTCTATAAATGCATTGAGCAAAATGAAAAAGCAACCTCTGATGATAGTAAATTTCACAAATTGCTTTATATATTCCCTGGTGAAATATACGGTCCAAATGGTGTATTTTGTATTTAGAATCATTAAGCTATTAAAACGTAAACTAATAAACGAAATTTGAGTAAATTCACTTTATTTTACATACGAATTTGACACCCCTATTTTTTGGAAAAATCACGTGTGTGGGCCCTATGTATGTATTTTTTGACCTATTTTTCCCTACTTTCGGTCCAGGCCCGATTACCTCCTTGGGAGGTCGTGTCTCAGGCAACTGGGTGTCATGCTCATCTTGTGATGTAATTTTCTGAGTCACAATTAAAATTAATACAAAAATGAAAAAATGTTTTTAGTGATTTTTTCTTTTAGGGATTTTTTCAGTCAGTGATATTTTTATTTAGGGATTTTCGCTTTTAGGGATTTTTGACTTGGAGATGAAAGTGGACTAGTTTGTGTTATATGCAGAGAGGGATATCGATTTCAACCTTCTAAGGTCCTTGGTATTTATACTTTCACAAAGAGGTGTAATGTCGAAGAATTTGAAACAAGACCCCGTAAGACCGCGGGTTACAGCACTGTAACTCACTTTAATGTTGTACATGTTGATTGCCACATGGCAGCAGTACGACTTGCTAGAGCCAGAGATGAATGGGAATCAGCAGCGCTTCAAAATGCTAATACCAAATGCAATGGACTCTTGCCCCTTTGGGGTCCCCAGGTTCCAGAATCAGCATTTGCTAGTTGTCTTGCAAGGCATAATACATATCTTCAGGAATGTACTGGTCATCGTGATATTAGTTATTCATCAACAATTCATGATTTAAAACTTCTCCTTATGAGATTTGGCCTTGAAAAACCATTTCATGAAGATACAGGAGGTGGAGGGCCCCAATCAAATATGCACCTAACACCATATATTTTACATATGGCCCTTTATGTTGTCAATACTACAAGATTTAGTGCAAGAGAAGATCGCGCACTTGTTTCTTATCTTGAAACCAGTCCTGGTGATAAATGGGCCGAGTCAGCATGGGATGCAGAAGGACCTCTCTATTGGTCTACTTTATCCCTTGTGGTTCATACTTCCCAACGTTGGGCAGGTCATCGCTTAGCTCATTTAAGTCGAATTTTGATTCTGGCCCACACCCGTAACTTACTCATCCCTGGTTAAGTTCGATTATCATCAGAACAACGCACTGCAGCCGATTATTTTATTTATAAACCTTATTTAGTTTTCTTTGCTCTCATCGATGGATTATATAATATGCATTTTTCGAAAGTGACAGTTACCAGTGATGAACAATAGCCAGCAAATCTTGCAGAGTATATACGGCATAACGATGAAACCCTGATTAAGTCATCTGAAAAACGTCTAACATTTTATAGAGAAGAACTTCTCCCATGCACATCCTTTGCAGAATTTTGTGATGTAGCAGGCTTGTTGCGCGACATTACTGCTCCAGAGAATTTTATTGAAGACCTTTTAAAAAGCCTTCCATAAAAATTAATGTTCCCCAATTATTAGAAAAGGCTTTAGCTTGGTGGTTCCTTAGTTGCCTTGCTTTTTGAATTTACTCTAGTATTACAATTGTTTCCTTTTTTCCTTTAGGGATTTTTACCCGTTTCCTTTTTGAAAAAATTAGTCTTCGCTTCGTAATTTTTATGAAATTAGCAATTAATTATTATTAATAAAAAATATTTAGAATTTGAGTAATATTTTTATTTATTTTATATTTAAATAATAGTCAAATTGGAAAATTTCACAATCATCTAGTAATCTTATATTAAGTCTTTTGTTTTTTATGATTTAGGAGAAATAATAAAATAATTTTTTTATTTCTTATATTTAATTCTGTACGAAAAAATAAGCAATTTTTATTTTTGTTAAAATTTTTTTAAAATAAAATAAACTTACTTATTATACACTAAGTTATACTTTAAGAATTTTTTTTTTCTATTTGTAATATATTACATAATATACAGCAGTTTATATTTTTTTCTCTCCTGGGGGGGGGGGTTTAACCCCCCCCCAGGTTGCGCCACTGTAATATATATTTAAATTCAAATTGTATATAATTGCTCTATCTACTGGGCAAGCTGAAGGTGATGTGATCATAAGTCATACTGGTCATACTATAACTGTCAAAACGTAAAAGGTACGAATCGCTATTCTTTTTTATTCAATTCGTTGAGGGAAGGACACAGAGATACTATTAGTTATAATTGATAACACTTTAATCAATTGAAAATGGATCTTTATTCAAAAGACAGAAAATATCCAATATATATAGGTATTTTTTATTTCTATAATTTCTCATCTAAAGTAATGATAATTGTCACTAAATTATTTTTTTTAATATTATTTCTAATGATATTATTCCTTAAATTAAATTCTTATATATATATGAATTAAAATAATGAAAACAATTCTTTTTTTAGGTCCTCTTTATTCTTGTGTATATTGTCATACCAATTTCATTAGTGAGGAATTTTTAACTAAACATCTAAAAAAATGTTTACATAAAGCTATATTTTCAATTTTAAAAAATGATGTAAAACTCGAAAAGGATACAGAAGAATATTTAGACGAAAAATATGAAGATACAAATTCACACCATTCAGAAGACAGGCATTTTCAATGTAATAATTTTAAATTGAAGGTTAATCATATATCTCATTTAATTCCGCACTCATTAACTCATACAGATGAGAAGCCTTTTGAATGTAATTATTGTGAAAAGAAATTTTTTAACAAATCAACTTTAAATAAACATTTATTATCTCATACAGGTGAAAATCCTTTTGAATGTAATTATTGTAAAAAGAAATTTAATACGAAATTTTCTTTAAATAGACATTTAAGAACTCATACAGGAGAAAAACCTTTTGAATGTAATTATTGTAAAAAGAAATTTAATCACAAATCAACTTTAAATGATCATTTATTAATTCATACAGGTGAAAAGCCTTTTAAATGTAATTATTGTAAAAAGAAATTTAATCACAAATCAACTTTAAAAGCACATTTATTTATTCATACGGGAGAAAATCCTTTTGAATGTAATTATTGTAAAAAGAAATTTAATCTGAAATCAACTTTAAAAAAACATTTATTAATTCATAGAAATGAAAATCCTTTTGAATGTAATTATTGTAATAAGAAATTTAATCGGAAATCACATTTAAAACAACATTTAATAATACATACAGGAGAAAAACCTTTTGAATGTAATTATTGTAAAAAGAAATTTAAACGGAAATCAGATTTAAATAGACATTTATTAATTCATACAGGAGAAAAACCTTTTGAATGTAATTACTGTAAAAAAAAATTTAATCAGAATTCAACTTTAAAATCGCATTTATTAATACATACTGTTTGAAAATTACGCTTAATAATGAAGACTAATGATTTACTCTGATTCTTTTTTGATTAAAACTTGTATACTTTATAATTCAACGTGTAAATCAATAAAAACCTGATTTATTTAACTTAGTATTTAATTTTATTTGGTCCATTAATTATTAGATTATTACTAATTGTCTAATACATTTTATTATCTTATTATTTTATTATTCATGTTCGTTTATTTATTATTTATTTATACAAGTCCAAAATATCTCAAATAGAGATATGCAAGAATATTGTGATATAATTTCATCGGAATCTGTTCAGCCAATTTTGACGTCAAAATTTCCCGACAGAAAGATTTAATTTCTGCGGTTATTGAATATATATATATATATATATACATTGATAAAAATAGAGGTATGTTCTTTTAAATTATTTGAATGGCGATTCGGTGAATCAGGTATTCATATTACCAGCCAAACCCAATTGTAATAAATAATTAAAAAATTGTAAAGTATATAAAAATAAATTGTATAAATTTGTTAAATGGTCGAGCAAGAACGATTTTTGTTTAACTTAATTACCGAGACGAGGCTCGGGGTCCCGGTACTCTTATCTTATTATGCTAGCTAAAATTGTATATATATATATGTAAATGGGTTATCAAAAACCGCTCTAACGATTTTTTTGAAATTCAGATCAGAGATAGTATAAAATGATTCATTATTATTGGGTTTAGCTGGTCATATTAATACCTGTGACACCGAGCTGTCGCTCGACCCTTTAAAACAGCGGTCGCCAAACTTTTTGACCTCACGGACCAGTGTTAAATATATTTATAAATAAAAATTGTGATCAAAGAACACATAAACATAGAGTTTTTATAACTTATCACGTATTGTTATGAATTGAATCATGTTTTAATGCATCTTAAAACATAACTTAACATGATGAGTAAGTATATTCCACAATTTTCTGCGGACCAGCGAAATTTTCTCGCGGACCACCACTTTGGCAACCGCTGCTTTAAAAATATTGATATACAATTCTTTAATTATTTATTAGAATTATTAAATGTTGCATCATTGCATCAATCTGATTAAAATGAATGGAACTGGGGTCCTCAATAATACAAACAAACAATTTTAGCTAGCATAATAAGATTAATCCAAGTAATATCGTCTATTTCTATTCGACACTATTTTCAGTTATGAAATGAACAGTCAGTAGAGAGTAAAAAATTCTAATTGAAGATTAGAATTTTTTAATTAAGAATTTAAAATTTAATTTAATTTTAATTTTAATTTAACAATTTAAAAATATGAAAAAAATTCAGATACCAAATTTCATCATGATCTGACTACCGGAAGTGACATTTTACCTATACAAGTAGCGTTTACCTTTTTACCGACCGACGATAGTAAGGGAGGTATTGTTTTCACTCCAAATTTCACCCGTGGATATTTTTAGGTACATATCTCCACTAATCATGCCTTTTCTTAACAGAAACAATTATTTTTAGCATGATGCCTGTCCGTTCGTCCGTATAGATGTGTATAGCTTGAACGGCTCAACGAATTTTGATGAAATTTGGTATATTTACTTAATGCATCAATATGATGAATTGATCAACTTTTGGTGCAAATCCGGAAACCGGAAGTACTAGTATTGCCGATCGAAGAGAGGAAGGGAAGGGTTATTTTCATATCAAATTCCACGTGAGGACATATCTCCACGTGTTATGCACTTTGTATTGGTTTTATCGTCGAGAAAAATCATCTTCATTAGTTTTTTCTTAATTTAAAATTATATGATGTCATCCAGCACTTCATGACGTCACAGTCAGCTCTTATATCTTATAAATAAAAATGACTTTCGTAATTGCATCACTCAATAACGCCTGGACCAATTTTGACAATTCTTTTTTTAAAATGTTCGTTGAAGTCCAAGGATGGTTTTTCCGGCGAGAAAAAATCGAATAATTGTCGGGAAAACCCTAAAAACAGCCCTTTTCTTTACATTTTCTTATTGATGACGTCACAGCAAGGGAGGACGAACATTTGGAATAAAAGTTGTGCCTATCTAACCTCCCTACCACTCCGAGAAATTCTCACAAAAAATGTTTATAATATTTTTACTTATTAAATCAAACTAAATATTATTTTTTATTTCAATATTTTTAATGTTAATAC
Source organism: Labia minor (assembly GCA_963082975.1). Classification (NCBI taxonomy): domain Eukaryota; kingdom Metazoa; phylum Arthropoda; class Insecta; order Dermaptera; family Spongiphoridae; genus Labia; species Labia minor. The sequence continues at coordinate 16,930,090 of OY720349.1, read as the reverse complement.
AATAATTTTTATTTTATAATTTTTAATGTTAATACAATAATTTTTATTTTATAATCTATAAAATAATTTAATTATTTTAAAAAACGGCGGTCTTCATTTTTTTTACTCTCTACTGACTGTGACTGTAAGGATGCTCTGTGCTGTGAATCCCTTCCTTCTCAGTGTCGAATAGAAATAGATGATATTACTTGGATAAATAATAATAAGATAATTAATTAATTTTATCAAATAAATATCTAATTATTTTCAGGTAATTTTATATATATTTTAATATTATTATTATAGTTTTAATTTTTTTAAGTAATTTCTTTTTATTTTAATTTTTATATTTAAGCTAAATATCATTTAATATTTTTTAAATTTAATAATTTAATTAAATACATTTGTTTAAAATTGTTTTTCATAATATCAATTAGTTTTAATTTCTATTTAAAACGTTTTATTTATTTAATTTAATTTTATTTATTTTTTGATCATATTATTTGTATTTTTATATTAATAATTGTTTTTTTTTAGATAATTTAAAACATTTCAATTGCCTTTTTTACTTGATTAATTTTGAATTTTGATTTTATTTATTTATTTACTTAAAAATTTAATTTTATTAAATAAATATCTAATTATTTTCAGGTAAGTTTATATATTTTTTATTTTTTAATCTCATTATGCTAGCTAAAATTGTTTGTTTGTATTATTGAGGACCCCAGTTCAATTCATTTTAATCAGATTGATGCAATGATGCAAAATTTAATAATTGTAATAAATTTCTATCTTGAAAATTGTTACATATTATTTAGGATATTATAAAAACAATTTCTTTCTTTAATTAATATTCATTTAAAATGATAATTAAAGAATATCTTATTCAAAATAAACTATTGAATAAATATGATCTAATATTATTAAATCTTATCTTATAATATCTCTCTTATAATCTTATCTCTTATAAATCTTTTATTTTTATTTTGTTTACTTTGTTTTTTACCGACCGACGATAGTAAGGGAGGTATTGTTTTCACACCAAATTTCACATGTGGAGATTTTTACATATCTCCACGAATCATGCATTTTCTTAACAGAAAAAAGTATTTTTAGCATCATGTCTGTCCGTGCGTCCGTCCGTCCTTCCGTCTGTCCGTATAGATGTGTACAGCCTGAACGGCTCAACGGATTTTGATGAAATTTGGTTTATTTACTTAATGCATCAGAGGGATGAATTGATCAACTTTTGGTGCAAATCCGGAAACCGGAAGTGGTAGTATTAGCGATCGACGATAGGATGGGAAGGGTTATTTTCACACCAAATTTCACATGAGGAGATTTTTTTATATATCACCACGAATGTATTGGTTTTATCCTCGGGAAAAATCATCTTCATTATGTTTTTCTTAATTTAAAATTATATGACGTCACCCAGCCCTTCATGACGTCACAGCCTCCGTATTATGATCACGGGCAACGCCGGCTACTTCAGCTATATATTATAAATAAAATAAAATTAAAAATATTTATGTTCTATGCCTATCTGTTTTTTATTACATTAATAGATATATTAAAATTATTTGAAATTGTTTCTGTAGCTGGAAATTAATTTATTTCAAACCGTCCGTCGGTTCGGAACTGGCCACAGGTCAACTTATTTTTAAATAAATTAATAACATTTAAAGTAGCATAAAAAAATAATCGAGGCAGGAAAAGTGATGGGGTTTGAAATTAATAGTGATAATGCAAAATATAATTAGTATCAGAGCGAATAATACTTGCAAAGAATTTAAATCGAGGTTGCAATCGGGAAATTATTATCAAAGGGGATCAAAATTAAAATATATAAAACAATTATTTTTTCTGTTGTATTATATGGGTGGGAGGTATGGTCTATAACCCTGGGAGATGAGAGTAGATTCAAAGTATTTGAGAATAGGATTCTTCCCAGCATTTATGGGCCAAAGAAAGATGAGGACACCGGGGAATAGCGGAGACTGCATAACAAGGAATTGCATGACCTCTATGCATCTCTAGATATGGGTCATAAAATAGAGAAGGCTGGGATCGGCAGGGCACATGGCTAGAATGGGAGAGGAAAAATATATTGGTGGGGAGTTCGATTGGAAAACGTCCGTGTGGAAGACCAATTGTGAACAGGGTGGACAATGTAGGAAGGAACGTGAGTGAGATGGGACAGGGTAGGAGTTAGATGGTTATAGCTCAGAATAGGGACACTCGGGGGGGTACAGGGGGCGGAGCCCCCGTCTAGGTGTGGAGAGCGCCGAAGGCGCTCGGAGCAGCTAGTTATAAATAAAATAAAATTAAAAATATTTATATTATATCCATATCTGTTTTTTAGTAAAGTTACAGTTTACTTCCAGATATTTTACATTTAAAATATCAGTTAACCGGAAGTAGCACTTTATTCTAAATATATATAATAGGTTGTCAAATATCTCCCTTCCGCTTTTTTGCTCTTTATTCAATGCTTTATAAAAAGTGTTACAGTGATCGGATTTAGTTCAAATATGCGCCGTTTTGTTCGATAATCTGTTTCCATCTAGACGGCAACTTCATAATACCCCCCTCGTAGAAACCTCCTTCCTTATTTGCGAAGAACTCGGACAGCCACTTTTCACAAGCCTTTTTTGAGTCTAACTTTACACCACCAAGGGCGTTCGCCATGGACAGGAACAGGTGGTAATTACTTGTCCAGGCTATATGGTGGATGTGATAAATCTTCCCATCCGAGCTCCAGTAGCTTCTGACGAGTCATCAACGAAGTGTGTGGTCTGGCGCTGTCCTGTTGGAACACTACACCCTTCCTGTTGGCCAATTCTGGACGCTTCTGGTCGATCGCCTGCTTCAAGCGGTCCAGTTGTTCGCAGTAGATGGTAGAATTAAGCGTCTGGCCATATGGGAGCAGCTCATAGTGGATGATTCCCTACAGGAAAACCATGGTGTCGTTTTCACCGGCTCTGAATCGTCGAAACCATTCCTCCGCGGTTCGAAGTGATAGAATATCATCCCCCAAAACACCATTAATCTCACGCAACGTTTCTCTAGCGGATTTGCCTTTAACGAAGGGAAACTTTAAAATAACGCGAATTTCGGCTTTAGTGAACTCCATGTTTACTCGTCTATAACTGTTGAACGCAATATCCAAACTAATCATGCATAGCATCGTTTTGTAAGTTATGTCAAGACCTTTCAAATGATGTATAGTATTACCAGATACGAGCTCTGAAGCGCTTTGTACATAGCCGCGAAAAAGGCGGAAGGGAGATATTTGACAACCTATTATATATATATATATATATATAAATGTTACCAAAAATCAAATTTGACACCTATAAACTAACACGAACTGGCTCTTTATCAATACCAAGTTTACACATTCTAAATATTCATTCACAACTCTTTATACCTATTTATATGCGGGAAAGTCTAGGGGAGGACACTCCCGATTTTTTTTTCTGAATTTAATACCAAGTTGATTTTCAAAATTTTCTATTCTTTATGCATATGATTGATTACATGTGTTAAAATGTAAACAAATTCAAATATTCTAATTTTTAAATTTATATACAATTTAATATTATTTTTTCGAGACTAATGGCAAATACCGATGGCCCTAGTCAGAACAAGAGAAGACTCCTTAAGGTAGCGGCCCAGTCCATGATGTTATATGGATCGGAGATTTGGGCTTTACAACTATATTTTAAGTGAAAAAATGATTTCTTGGTTATATAAAAATTAATATATGATTCTTTATTGACTGGTAATATTAATACCTTATATATATATATATATTCACCAAATAATAACATACAAACACAAAAGTAGGCATGTTGATATAAAATATATACCTGGGACACCGAACTATCGCTCGACCCTTTAACCAATTTATACAATTTATTTTTATATACTTTAAAAATTTTACAATTTTTTAATTATTTATTATAATTCTTAAATGGGATTTCTAAAAATGACCCATTAAAAATTTGTTTCCTAAAATGTTTCAAATTAATTAAAATAAATTGTATAAATGTTCGTTTATAAAATCTATATATCTGTGTGTCTATCGCCAAAAATTTTCGTTTTTTTTATTTATATATTCAAAACATTCAAGATTATATGAATAAATAATTTTAATTTTGAACTCATAATTGGATTTTCATTTTCAAGTAAATATAAGATATTATGAGTGGAATCACAATATATGAAGGGACACTTCTAGAAGATAGATATAACATTTACAATAATAATATATAATTAATTTATTGATTAAATTAAAATATATTAAAAGTAAGAACACAAAAACAAATAAATGTTTTATCTACTGATTGAACAGCTAATATATGATATTTTATATTTACGAAGTCGCTGTTTAATAAATTGATGACGTCATTTATTTCTCTTATATATCGAAACGAATAAAGATAAATTTATGAAATTGAAATATCAAAAAAGTGATTTTGTGCGCGTTTTTTGCATTTTTGGCAATTTTGCAAAATGTTTTTGCAACATTTTTATACAAAGGTTTCACCTACCCACCAAGACAAACAAAATGAGACATTCCTCATCAAAATCGGTTCAGTAGTTAAGGCTGTAGGCCTGTCAATGTTGAAAATGACGAAGGACATGGTAAAAGGTGAAAAAAATGCCATTTTTAAAATTGAATATCTCTGGTTGTAATGAATTAAAATTAATGATTTTTGATGAACTTCTTGAAGAATATTGAAAAATGTAGTTCGTTTGATCATTAACCTGTTACGAAATAGACCATAAATAAATAAAACAAAAATCTATCTATCTAATCTTAATATGCTAGCTAAAATTGTATTTTTAAAGAAAAATTGAGTTTTATTGATCATTTCACTGGAAAAATTCATCTTCATTAGTTTTTTTTAATTTAAATGTATATATGTGACGTCACAGCCACCGCCTGTGAGATATATATCTATTCTTAAAATAAAATTAAAAATATTTATATTATATTCATATTTGATTTTTTATTTCATTAATAGATACATTTAAATTATTTGAAATCATTCTATAATAAAAAAATAATAGTTAAAAAAAATGAATTTGTTACAAGTTTTCAAGTACATTTTATTATGAAGAGACTAAATAGAGAATATATAAAAATTAAAATAAAGAATAAGATGAAAATAGACAAATATGATTGAATTTTTTTGATGATCCCTTTTAAAAGAAATAAGTTGACCTGTCGCCAGGCGCAGAACCGACCGACGGTTTGAAGTAAATTAATTTCCTGCTACAGAAACAATTTCAAATAATTTAAATGTATCTATTAATGCAATAAAAACAGATATGGATATAACATAAATATTTTTAATTTTATTTTATTTTTAATATATAAGTAAGAGCTGGCTGTGACTTCATGAAGGGCTGGGTGACGTCATATAATTTTAAATTAAGAAAAAACTAATGAAGATGATTTTCCCGAGGATAAACCCAATACGAAGTGCATGATTTGTGGAGATATATAAAAAAATCTCCTCATGTGAAATTTGGTGTGAAAATAACCCTTCCCTTCCTATCGTCGATCGCTAATACTACCACTTCCAGTTTCCGGATTTGCACCAAAAGTTGATCAATTCATCATACTGATGCATTAAGTAAATATACCAAATTTCATAAAAATCCGTTGATCCGTTCAAGCTGTACACATCTATACAGACACACAGCAGACGGACGGACAGACATCTGTTAAGAAAATGCATGATTCGTGGAGATATGTAAAAATCTCCTAATGTGAAATTTGGTGTGAAATCAATACTTCCCCTTACTATCGTAGGTCGATAAAAATTTGTCAGTTTATGTGTTTAATAAAATTTTTATTATTACAAAAATTTGACTTGATGTTTCATAGAAATAAATAAAACTAGATCCGCCCAACGTTTTTTCGTTGTATATGAAGAAATCCATCCATAAACTTTGTCAAGCTTATAGAAAATTTATTTTATTCTTTTTAGTGGATGAGAAAAAACGTTATTTTATAAAAAAAAATGTTATATTTATATTTATATTCATTTCTATTTCAATATAATTCGATTTAAATATTTTTAAATTATTTTTTCTAAGATGATTCAAAGCTATTTATATTTGAGAGCCAATGGGAGATGATCTGAAAAATGTTTTGGTAGTATCTCGAGTTAATAAATATATTAAGAAGCATCCGATGACTCAAATCTATTACTGAACTATCTAATGTTACCTCCATTGAAAATTGCTAAATTAAAATCAATTAAAAGTGTTAATAGCATTCTGCCTTTGGACTTAACCACACTATCCTTCAAAGATCTATATTTTTTTATAATTTTTCAATTCCATATCTCCCACCGATACCTCCGTTGATCCGACACCCTTCCATTAAAAATCTCCAATTAAAATAATTTGCTCATGTTGAATTCGTTCCATCAACTTATACAGGGAATTATTATCGTCAAACCACTTGTAACAATTCAAATATATATATAAGTGCCAGATAATTCTTGGTTGAGTGAATATCAATTTCAAAAATTATGATACTATCAATTTCTATCATTTTGACTATATTTATTAATTGATTATTTATGCCATAAATCATACCCCCGCTCGCTCTTTCATTTTTACAATAATAATCGAAAATGAATAAATAAGATTTTTAAATGTAATTAGATAATAATGTAATATTAATGATAGAAATACAATAATTAATATTAATATTCATTTAAATAAGATTTTGTTGAATAAAACATAAAACTAGTATATAAAATCAATCGAAGAAAGAATTAAAAATATAGATATCACATTAAATTTCTTGTTACAATAACTACGTTTTCATTTCTATGAATTAATAAATGTTTTTTTAAAATTAATTTTCAATTAAAATTCTTTTTACAATAATTACATTCAAAAAGTTTTTCCACTTTAAGAATTAATAAATATATATTATTAAGAGAATTTTTATTAAAAAACCACATTGTTTGTATAAAATTATTTATTAAATTAAAATAACTGTACAACGTTTCGACTGCTTATTTTGCAGTCGTTTTCAAGTAACCGTACGCTTCCTCTGATTCAAGCAAACTAAAATAAATATATATTTAAAGTTGATTTGTCATTAAATTTATTTTTAAAATAATTACATTCAAAAGGCTTTTCTCTTGTATTTATTAATAAAATAAATGATCATTTAAAGTTGATTTCCGATTATATTTATTTTGTCAATAATTACATTCAAAAGGCTTTTCTCCTGTATGAATTAATAAATGACTATTTAAATTAGATTTCTGATTAAATTCCTTTTTACAATAATTACATTCAAAAGGCTTTTCTCCTGTATGAATTAATAAATGTTGTTTTAAATTTGATTTCACATTAAATTTCTTTTTACAATAATTACATTCAAAAGGATTTTCACCTGTATGAATTACTAAATGTTTATTTAAATTTGATTTCACATTAAATTTCTTTTTACAATAATTACATTCAAAAGGATTTTCATTTCTATGAATTAAGATATGTGTTTTTAAAGCTGCATTTCGCTTAAATTTCTTTTTACAATAATTACATTCAAAAGGTTTTTCATCTGTATGAACTAATAAATGTTCATTTAAAGTTGATTTTAGATTAAATGGTCTTTTACAATAATTACATTCAAAAGGCTTTTCTCCTGTATGTATTAATAAATGCGATTTTAAAGTTGATTTTCTATTAAATTTTTTTTTACAATAATTACATTCAAAAGGATTATCATTTCTATGAATTAAGAGATGTGTTTTTAAATTTGCATTTCGCTTAAATTTCTTTTTACAATAATTACATTCAAAAGGTTTTTCATCTGTATGTATTAATAAATGTGAATTTAAATTTGATTTCAGATAAAATTTCTTTTTACAATAATTACATTCAAAATGCTTTTCTCCTGTATGTATTAATAAATGCGATTTTAAAGTTGAATTCTTATTAAATTTCTTTTTACAATAATTACATTCAAAAGGCTTTTCATTTCTATGATTTAATAAATGTGAATTTAAATTTGATCTCGAATTAAATTTATTTTTACAATAGTGACATTCAAATGGCTTCTCTCCTGTATGTATTAATAAATGTTTAGTTAAATTTGATTTCTTATTAAATTTCTTTTTACAATAATTACATTCAAAAGGCTTTTCATTTCTATGAATTAATAAATGTTCATTTAAATCTGATTTACGTTTAAATTTCTTTTTACAATAATTACATTCAAAAGGCTTTTCATCTGTATGTATTAATAAATGTTCATTTAAAGTTGATTTTAGATTAAATGGTCTTTTACAATAATTACATTCAAAAGGATTTTCATTTCTATGAATTAAGAAATGTGTTTTTAAATTTGCATTTCGCTTAAATTTCTTTTTACAATAATTACATTCAAAAGGTTTTTCTCCTGTATGAATTAATAAATGTTTAGTTAAATGTGCTTTCAGATTAAATTTCTTTTTACAATAATTACATTCAAAAGGTTTTTCTCCTGTATGAGTTAATAAATGTCTATTTAAAGAAAATTTCGTATTAAATTTCTTTTTACAATAATTACATTCAAAAGGATTTTCTCCTGTATGAGATAATAAATGTTTATTTAAAGTTGATTTGTTAAAAAATTTCTTTTCACAATAATTACATGTAAAAGGCTTATCACCCGTATGAGTTAATGAGTGCGGAATTAAATGAGATACTTGATTAACCTTCAATTTAAAATTACTACATTGAAAATGCCTGTCTTCTGAATGGTGTGAATTTGCATCTCCATATTTTTCGTCTAAATATTTTTGTGTATCCTTTTTGAGTTTTACTTCATTTTTAAAAATTGAAATTATAGCTTTTTGTAAACATTTTTTTAGATGTTTAGTTAAAAATGCCTCACTAATGAAATTGGTATGACAATATACACAAGAATAAAGAGGACCTAAAAAAGAATTGTTTTCATTATTTTAATTCATTATATTTTTACATATCTAAATATTTAAGAATTCAATTTAAGGAATAATATCATTAGAAATAATATTTAAAAAAATAATTTAGTGAGATTTATATTACTTTAGATGAAAAATCATAATAATAAAAATTACCTATATATATTGGATATTTTTTGTCTTGTGAATAAAGATCCATTTTTAATTGATTAAAGTGTTATCAATTTTAAAATATATACTAGGTAGTAAGTAATATAAATGTTTAAAATCTTGATTTTGATTTATAATCAAAATAACAACATTCAATCCACAAACCAAACATATCAGCCAACTGCTGTTGACTCAGAGCATCCATACAAACATTTTTCAGTAATTTGCCATTTTTTTGTAAAATATTAAACTATCCAACACTTGCAATTTGACATTTTAAGTAAATATAATTTTGAATTTGCTTTAGAAATTAAAAATATTATATTAAAAAAAAGAGAGGGAGTAGAGAAGTGGATTTTCGCGAAAATTTCAAATAGTTGGTATAATCACTACATCACAGACTACCACAGATCATCCGTATCAGAGGGGATCACTCAGTGGGGTATCAGCACAATGGGACCGGCGTAACACCAGATGGCGTTACATGAAAAAAGTCGACTCTTCAGGCGCCCAATAGATGGCACCGCAAAAAAAAATGACCAAAGATCACCTCCTCCCACAGGCCTTCCGAATTCCCTGCAATTATTTGATTATCAAACAAACCCAGCATAAATATAAATATAAATTTTATTTAACATTTAACACAAATAAAATTTAAATTTTTTTTGTATGAATATTGGGAATTTAAAAATTATTTATTGAGATATAAAATTAGCATTACAGAAATCAAATATGCTTTTTTCAAATATCCAAATAAATAATTTAAATTAACAGAAAACTTCACCTACTTTTATGTAATTTACATAAATAAAATAAACGAATAATGTTCTTGTTAATATTTTATATGTATGGATTAAAAATTTTCTTCAATGCCAATATTTGAAACGAGAGAAAGACATACGAATTGTTCTTAGTGAGAAGGAAATTTATAAATAAATAAATAATCATTTCTATTTCCAAAAAGATACTATTTAAAAAGATAACAAGAAATCCATAAATCATTGATTAACTAAGAATAATTAATCCAACGCATTTTTAATCATAAAAGTTTATCAAAAAACTGAATTACGAACATTTGTGTAAATTTATAAATGAAAAAAATGTGGGATGTCTCCGGTCGGCTATCATGCAAATTCCAATTGGATAAATTAACACATATATATTATATTTAAATGAAATTATAAATTAAAATTAATAAATAGTATTTATTAAACCAGCGCGAGTTTGGCTCTTTGTTGAGGGCATCTGGTCACATGCTGGCGCGTGATTGTTAGTCAACGTGCTAAAAAATTAATTCCGGCACTTTTAGCGATTCAACCAAGCTGAAATTCTATATATAGCAGTTTTATGCAATTTTTAAACATGTGAAAAACGATAAAAGATATACTGAGAGGAGTATGTGAATATATTTGATTTAATAGTGCTTATTGTGAATTTCTATATTGCTGTGAAATTTGTATTTATTTATCAAATATTAAATAATTTAACTTTGATATTTGATTTGTTACAATGTAATTTAAATTATTTATCAAACAATTTATAATAAATTTTTCAATGTTATTTGTGTTAAATGTTAAATAAAATTTATATTTATATTTATGCTGGGTTTGTTTCGAATATTATGTGCACGGATACTCTATGTACGGATGGTATGTCGAGTTTGATATTCAAATAATTGCAGGGAATTCGGAAGGCCTGTGGGAGGGGGTGATCTTCGGCCATTTTTTTTTTGTTGTGCCATCTATTGGACGCCTGAAGAGTCGACTTTTTTCATGTAACGCCATCTGGTGTTCGAGTTACGCCTGTCCCATAAGAGTGATACTGGGTTGCAGACTACTATAAGATGCACTCTCCGTGATAAATACCGAAACCAAATTTTAGCACATCGCGCCATCTCTTAACATGGACCCAATACTAATTGTATAAAAAAGGTTATAAAAAGCGGGCTTGTGTGTGTGTTTTTTTTTTCTTTTTTTTATGTAGGAATATTGTGAATGTTGGGAATTAAAAAATTGTAGAAAATTATCTATTTGGAGATAAAAATTGGTTTAATTTCCAAATAAATAATTTTTCATTAATCTGAAAATTTTCTACAATCTTTTTATGTAATTAACATATCTAAAAGAAACGAATAATTTTTTATGTATATAAACAATATATATTTGAAAATTAATAAAAATTATAAAATTATATTTACAAATTATGTGGTGATCTCACTCACTATTAAACATATCTTATTTACATATTGTTTTTTTCATATATTGTATTAAAATCTTCTCTTGTGAGAAAATTTGGCAATTTTTAAATTGTTAATATCTAATTTGTATTTCCAACAGAAAGGAATATTTTTTTATGTATATATCTATAATAATAAAAGCAAGTGTAATGTGTCTGTTTGTCTGTGTTTGTTGGACCGAGCTCTCCAGCAAAAACTATCACACGCAGGGACCTGGAATTTTTAACACGGAAGCACAAAGTGGCTGGCCACCAGACCTCGAAGCCCGATTTTCGATTTTTTAATTAGAAAAATTTTTAAAAAATTATAAAGAGTAATTAATTAAAAATAGTTTAGTTACCATACTAGATCATAGAGGTGCTGGTGGCGATAATTTGGTGGTAATTTAAATTCTGAGCAATGTGCAGATAAAAATCTTTTTATATATCTATTGATATTTACAATATCTCAATTAATCTTATTGGCCTTTTAAACTTTGAAAACATTCACATTACGGCTATAATTTAATACTATTAATTTTTAAGATTATGTGAGTAAATTATTTTAATTAAGAAAATTTGATCTCATAATTGGATTTTCACGTAAGATTTTAATATATAATATATTTTTTAATATTATTTTTATAGTAGTTTAGTGTTATGCTAATTTTATATTTTATTTTTATTTTGTTTAAAATGATTTTTTTTTAAATAAATTAATAACATTTAAAGTAGCATAAAAAAATTAATCGAGGCAGGAAAATTGATGGGGTTTGAAATTAATAGTGATAAGACAAAATAATTAGTATCAGAGAGAATAATATTTGCAAAGAATTTAAATCGAGGTTGCAATCGGGAAATTATTATCAAAGGGGATCAAAATTATTAAATTATAGGTCATAAAATAGAGAAGGATGGGGCCTCAGGGCACATGGCTAGCATGGGAGAGGAAAATATATTGGTGGGGAGTTCGATTGGAAGACCAATTGTGAACAGGGTGGACAATGTAGGAAGGAACGTGAGAGAGATAGGATAGGGTAGGAGTTAGATGGTTATAGCTCAGAATAGGGACACTCGGGGGGGGGGGTACAGGGGGCGGAGCCCCCGTCTAGGTGTGAAGAGCGCCGAAGGCGCTCTGATCAGCTAGTAGTATATAATTTAAAAAAAAAACAATATAAGATGTATAAATTTACACCTTTGAAAATAGTTTTATTATTAAATACACAAAACATACCATCTTGGGTTTAACTTTTTCTTCTCGCTTGTTGTAAAATCGCTGTTTTCATGATTAATCCATCTGAAAAATGATAAATAATTTTAAAATAGTTTAATATATATGTTTGGAATTTCGAATTTTAAGTACATGAGTTGATCGACAGGTTATAAATATGGTCTGTTTAATAAAAACTTAGCCTATTGTCTTGGATCAGGTATACGAGGAAATAGAAGAATAATTAAAATAGAAAAAAAGTCGTTCATTTTCAATATGCAATAGAATATATTGTTGAAATTGTCTTTTGGATGAAAATATAAAAAAATAAATTTTTCATATTTTTTTAATTAAATTAATTTTAAATTATATGCATATATTAAAAATAATATAATTAATATAATTTAATATATAATAATATACACACAGTGACGCAACCAGGATTTGATCCTGGGACGGTTAACAAATTAAAACACTTAAATCTTACAAATGTAATGATTTTTCGGGGGGATAGGAAATTTTAGGTGGGGTTGGAATTTGAGAGGGAAGCGGGGAAATTTTGTCTGTAATATGCACTCTGGGTTGAATCCAACGAGAACGAATCCTGAGAAGAAGAAAGAAGTTAATAAAAAAATAATAAAAAAATTTAATTAAAAAAAATAACAAAATTAACTTGTTTTATTATTATCTTGAAAAAATTAATAAATATTTCTTTTCTTTTTATAGATATAAAAAAATTAAATTGCTATATTTAAATTTAAAATAAAAATTTAAAAAAATTATTATTATTATATAATTACATTTATATTCTAACAATAATTTTCTTATAAAAATAGCAATTTTTAAACACTTAATTAAATTCACTTAATACTATAAAAATTTTATCCATTAAACTCAAAATTAACTTAAATCTAAAAGTTTTATCCTTAAATCTAAAAAAATTATTTTTTTATATAACTAATTGTCTGATAAAAAGTAAATTTTGTTGAATAAATTATTATTTCTAATTAAAAAAATATAAAAAAAACGACCAAGTCCTTTATTGGGAAATAAATCACAAAACTTTTCTGCATTGACTCCGGGTGTTGTAGATGATTGGTTAAAAATTTTTATAAATTATTAGGGTCTGTTAATAGTATTACTGAGGTCAATGCTTTCTTTTTGTGCTAAGTCTTTCTAAAATTCCTTATTTCTACTAATATAGAGTGTTAACCAGTGTTTTTTTTTGTTAAAACCACCTGAGGAGCCTGCGAAAACCTAAAGTCAAAATTCCAAAATCGAGCTTTGACATAGCTTCTGGGTACACTGCAGGTAAAACTGCAGATGGTAGTTAATTTTGAGCGTAATCGGCAAATAATAAGCACATGTTTACATGAAGCTTACACTACATTTTATTTAAAATAAATGAATTAACCAATCAAAAAACTATGAAAATCAAAATCTGTAATTTAAATAGCATATATATTATATAGATACCATAATTTTTTTATTAGAAAGGTCCATTCTTAAATAAACATTGAGCTTTCATTACATTTTATTTAAGATACAAGGTTTCTTACAAGCAAAGTTACAGTGTAATGTGTATACAAAATCAATAGTTCTTCTTCAAATAATATGAAGTAAAACAATCTTTTAAATGTAAGGGAACTTTACAACCTTTACATATAAGATTGGTGATTTTTCGTATTTTATTTGCATAGCATACACGACACCTTCTTATACGTTAATTGGTTTCAGAAATTATAACCAATTGGTGCTGTTTTAATTGTCCGAGATGAACCATGTGACGTAGTTGGAATTTCCAAATTTTCAAGCTAATACATTTTGGATTTTGTATTAAGCGTTTGGTTTTTTTAAAAATTTATCCGGTATCAACTATTTCGGCAAAATTATTTCTGTTAGACATAATTGTCAAGTTATAAAATTTAAAAGATTCATTAAATGGAAGCTCGACACTACGAACATACTGCATCAGTAGCGCAATAATCCGAAAATAATTTATAAATTCAAGTACGGGTGAAAAATCGGTTTATTAGTCGAATGGACTAAATACATTAAAATTATATCTCCACTATCCCTCTATATATACTTTTCAAACATTATGTATTAATAAATGTTTAATAAATTTATTTTTACAATAATTACATTCAAAAGGTTTTTCTCCTGTATGAATTAATAAATAATTATCTAGACTTGATTTGTGATTAAATTTCTTAATTTTTACTTACAATTATAGATTAGTATTAATGTATTAGAAGTAATAAAGAATCATTTGAGATATTTTGGACTTGTATAAATAAAAAATAATAAAAAACGAACATTAAATGATAAGATAATTAAATGTAATAGACCATTAGTAATTAGGTAATAATTAATGGACCAAATAAAATAGTTAATATAAATACTAAGATAGATAATTCAGGATTTTATTGATTTACACATGGAATTATAAAGTATATAAGCTTTAATTAACTTTTCACAGTATGTATTAATAAATGTGATTTTAAATGCGATTTCCGATTAAATTTCTTATTACAATAATTACATTCAAAAGGCTTTTCTCCTGTATGAATTAATCAATGACCATTTAAATTAGATTTCTGATTAAATTCCTTTTTACAATAATTACATTCAAAAGGCTTTTCATTTCTATGAATTAATAAATGTGTTTTTAAAGTTGAATTTCGATTAAATTTTCTTTTACAATAATGACATTCAAAATGCTTTTCTCCTGTATGAATTAATAAATGTTGAGTAAATTTGATTTCAGATTAAATTTCTTTTTACAGTAATTACATTCAAAAGGCTTATCAACTGTATGAGTTAATGTGCGCGGAATTAAATGAGATATATGATTAACCTTCAATTTAAAATTATTTCTTTGAAAATGCCTGTCTTCTGTATGTTTTGTATTTGTATCTTCTCTAAATTTTTCGTCTAAATATACTTTAGTATCCTTTTTGAGTTTTACATCATTTTTTAAAATTGAAAATATATTTTTATGTAAACATTTTTTAGATGTTTAGACAAAAATTCCTCACTAATGAAATTAGTATGACAATATAAACATGAATATAGAGGACCTAAAAAAAGAATTGTTTTCATTATTTTAATGCATTATATTTTTACATATCTAAATATTGAATAATTCAATATAAGTTATAATATTATTACAAATAATATTAAAAAATTAATTTAGCGACAATTATCATTACTTTAGATGAAAAATCATAGAAATAAAAATTACCTATATATATTGGATATTTTCTGTCTTGTGAATAAAGATCCATTTTTAATTTTTACATGAAGTTTACACTACATTTTATTTAAAATAAATGAATTAACCAATCAAAAAACTATTAAAATCAAAATCTGTAATTTAAATAGCATATATATTATAAGATACCATAATTTTTTTATTAGAAAGGTCCATTCCTAAATAAACATTGACCTTTCATTACATTTTATTTAAGATACAAGGTTTCTTACAAGCAAAGTTACAGTGTAATGTGTATACAATATCAATAGTTCTTCTTCAAATGATATGAATTAAAACAATCTTTTAAATGTAAGGGAACTTTACAACCTTTACATATAAGATTGGTGGTTTTTCGTATTTTATTTGCATAGCATACACGACACCTTCTTCTTATAAGTTAATTGATTTCAGAAATTATAACCAATTGGTGCTGTTTTAATTGTCCGGATACCCTCCGAGTTGAATCATGAGGTGGACCACGTGACGTAGTTGGAATTTACAAATTTTTGTTGAGTATCTGGTAAATTACTCTGATAAATGTAGTAGGAAATCATGAAACTTCAATGTTTTAGTAGAATTTACATTTAAATGTTTGTAAACTCAGAATGCATTAAATTAAACACAATTGAACTGGTATAATATTATTTTTTTTTTACCATTTTATAGTTTTTCTATATATAGGTTAATAGCGGAGAAATTGATCAGCTCGATCCACTCCTTTCCTATGATGATTGTAGTCAAGTATACATTTTGGTTTTTGTATTAAGCGATTGGTTTTTTTTAAAAATTTTTCCGGTATAAACTATTTCGGCATTATAAATAGTATAAATCATTTTTATATCTTTACTTTCCGATGATTTCCATAATTGTAAAATTATTTCTCCTAAACATATGTGTAGAGGATATATTGTCAAGTAATAAAATCTAAAAGATTCCTTAAATGGAAGCTCGACACTACGAACACACCATCATAGCGTAATTATTCGAAAATAATAATATATTTATTTATTCAATTTTTAAGTTCACGTGCGAGTGAACAATCAGTTTATTAGTCGAATGGACTAAATACTTAAAATTATATCTCTCCACTATCTCTCTATATATACTTTTCAAACATTATTTATTAATAAATGTGGGACAGTGGCGCAACCAGTGGGGGGGTTTGGGGGTCAAAACCCCCCCCAGGAGGGAAAAAAATATAAATTGCTGTATATTATGTACTATATTACAAATAGAAAAGAAAAAAAAATTCTAAAAGTATAACTTAGTGCAGAGGTTCTTAAACTGTGGTCCGCGGACCCCTGAGGGTCCGCGAAGCCTTTACTGTGGATCCGCAAAGCCATCGTACAGGTGCACGAGAAAATGATGATTCTCCGTTAAAACTTTATTTAATATAAAAGGAGCGATGGCATGGCTTTGTGAGGAAACAGAGATCAAATACCCAAATTCAACGAAATGTGCAAGAAAACTATTGCTACCGTTTCCATCTTCATATTTAGCTGAATTTTCTTTCTTCAATATTATAATTTCTAATAAAATGTGTTCTACAATATGCAAAAAAATCGTTATTCACCAATCACTGTTAGAAATATTCATCATATATCCTTGTTCTTATGAGATCGTAAGCCAGAAATTAACTAATAAAATGTCGTAAAGTACCTAAAGTTGGGATGGGGTCCGTCAAAAAAAATTTTTTCAAGTGGGGGTTGGCGGAGTACATAAGCTTAAGAATCTCTGATTTAGGAGAAATAATAAAATACTTTTTTATTTCTTATATTTAATTCTGTACGAAAAAATAAGCAATTTTTATTTTTGTTAAAATTTTTTTAAAATAAAATAAACTTACTTATTATACACTAAGTCAGAGGTTCTTAAACCTTTGTGTATTAGTAATTAGGTAATAATTAATGGACCAAATAAAAGAGTTAATATAAATACTAAGTTAGATAAATCAGGTTTTTATTGATTTACAAATCGAATTATAAAGTATATAAGCTTTAATCAAAGAAAGAATCAAAGAAAATCTTTAGATTTCATTATTAAGCATAATTTTCAAGCAGTATGTATTAATAAATGTGTTTTAAGATGTGATTTCTGATTAAATTTTCTTTTACAATAATTACATTCAAAAGGTTTTTCACCTGTATGAATTAATATATGATTTTTTAAATCTGATTTTCGATTAAATTTTCTTTTACAATAATTACATTCAAAAGGTTTATCACCTGTATGAATTAATAAATGTTGAGTTAAATTTGATTTCCAATTAAATTTCTTTTTACAATAATTACATTCAAAAGGTTTTTCACCTGTATGAATTAATAAATGTTTTAATAAAGTTGATTTTATATTAAATTTCTTTTTACAATAATTACATTCAAAAGGATTTTCTCCTGTATGAATTAATATATGATTTTTTAAAATTAATTTAGTATTAAATTTCTTTTTACAATAATTACATTCAAAAGGATTTTCTGCTGAATGAATTAATAAATGTCTATTTAAATATGGTTTCTGATTAAATTTCTTTTTACAATAATTACATTCAAAAGGTTTTTCTACTGTATGAATTAATAAATGTGTATTTAAAGTTGATTTCTGATTAAATTCCTTTTTACAATAATTACATTCAAAAGGCTTTTCTCCTGTATGAATTAATATATGATTTTTTAAAATTAATTTAGTATTAAATTTCTTTTTACAATAATTACATTCAAAAGGTTTTTCTCCTGTATGAATTAATAAATGTGTATTTAAAGTTGATTTCTGATTAAATTCCTTTTTACAATAATTACATTCAAATGTCTTCTCTCTTGTATGAATTAATAAATGATTTTTTAAATCTGATTTCCGATTAAATTTCTTATTACAATAATTACATTCAAAAGGCTTATCACCTGTATGAATTAATAAATGTGTATTTAAAGTTGATTTGTAATTAAATTTCTTTTTACAATAATTACATTCCAAAGGCTTTTCACCTGTATGAATTAATAAATGATCATTTAAATGTGATTTCCGATTAAATTTCTTATTACAATAATTACATTCAAAAGGTTTATCACCTGTATGAATTAATAAATGTTGAGTTAAATTTGATTTTAGATTAAATTTCTTTTTACAATAATTACATTCAAAAGGTTTTTCACCTGTATGTATTAATAAATGTGATTTTAAAGACGAATTATGATTAAATTCCTTTTTACAATAATTACATTCAAAAGGCTTTTCTCCTGTATGAATTAAAAAATGTTTTTTTAAATCTGATTTCCGCGTAAATTTCTTTTTACAATAATTACATTCAAAAGGCTTCTCACCTGTATGAATTAATAAATGTTCATTCAAATGTGATTTGTGATTAAATTCCTTTTTACAATAATTACATTCAAAAGGCTTTTCTCCTGTATGAATTAAAAAATGTTTTTTTAAATCTGATTTCCGCGTAAATTTCTTTTTACAAAAATTACATTCAAAAGGGTTTTCACCTGTATGAGTTAATGAGTGCGGAATTAAATGAGATATATGATTAACCTTCAATTTAAAATTATTACTTTGAAAATGCCTGTCTTCTGTATGTTTTGTATTTGTATCTTCTCCAAATTTTTCGTCTAAATATACTTTGGTATCCTTTTTGAGTTTTACAACATTTTTTAAAATTGAAAATATAACTTTATGTATACATTTTTTTAGATGTTTAGATAAAAATTCCTCACTAATGAAATTGGTATGACAATATACACAAGAATAAAGAGGACCTAAAAAAATATTTGTTTTCATTATTTTAATTCATTATATTTTACATATCTAAATCTTGAATAATTCAATTTAAGGATTAATATCATTACAAATAATATTAAAAATAATAAATTAGTGACATTTATCATTACTTTAGATGACAAATCATAGAAATAAAAATTACCTATATATATTGGATATTTTTTGTCTTGTGAATAAAGATCCATTTTTAATTGATTACAGTCTTATCAATTATAAAATATTTAATTGTTAATAAATAATATAAATGTTTTAAACAGTTTTAAATTTTGATTTTCATTTACAATAAAAATAACCTTTGACTCATTTTTAGCACATAGCGCCATCAGGGAAATAATATCTAACTAATTTAAAAAAGCGGGCACTTTTATGGGAATATGAGTTCGTGACGTTTTATTTTAATTTAATATGAATTTTGAGAATTCAATAATTAGAATTAGATAATTATTCATTTCATTTAAATGAAAAATTCTCTATATATATTGGGAGATAAAAAATATCCCCTCTCTGATACAGATGGTCTGTGTATAAAAGCAAAAATTATTATAATATTAGAATTATTTCATTTTTTTTTATTAGTATAATTTAGAAAATAATTATATTTAATTTAATCTTTGAAATAAAATAAAATTGAATATTATTCATTATCTTCTAATATTTTATTTCTAGTTTTAACCATCTAATTATCACATTTTTATATGCTCTATATATATGAACATATATGAAAAATTCTATAGTCACTTCTGGATTTTAGAGGTCATGAAACGCGAATAAATGGAAAAAATTTTAAATTTCCGAGCAATGTGGAGATAAAAATCTTTATATATATATATTGATATTTACAATATCTCAGTTGATCATATTGGCCTTTTAAACTTTGAAAACATTCACATTACGACTATATTATCTCTGTTACCCAGCCAGAACGTAGACGTCTAGGAGATCTAGATTACATATAGAAATATCAATTTAGACGTCTATATAGAATTTAATTTAATTTAATTTAATTCAATTTAGATGTCTGGTCTAATTGTACGTCTAGAAATAACAATTTTCAGTTGTTATATTTTTATACGTAATCTAGTTTTCCTTGACGTCGACGTTCTGGCTGAGTAATTTTTACCGACCGACGATAGTAAGGGAGGTATTGTTTTCACACCAAATTTCACATGTGGAGATTTTTACATATCTCCACGAATCATGCATTTTCTTAACAGAAAAAAGTATTTTTAGCATGATGTCTGTCCGTCCGTCCGTCCGTATAGATGTGTACAGCCTGAACGGCTCAAACGATTTTGATGAAATTTGGTATATTTACTTAATTTTTTTTTTTTTTTTTTTTTTTTTTTTTCTTTTTCTATCCTGCGACTTAGCAATCTGTTTCTGCAGAAACAATAATCTAATTTGATGTCAGATTTACATCAGAGGAAATAAATTAGCTGAGATGTGTCCCCAGTGGTACCATTCTCATATCTTGTCGTCAAATCTTGTTGCTAGGTCTGGTATACTATTTCTTTTGAGGCGAGAGTATCTCAGACTACCCTCCCCCTGCAGTTCTGCGGCAAGCTGATTAATATGTTGGTCGAGTCTTGTTTGGTAGTTCTTGCTGTAAGTCTCTATTTCCTCTTTCACCGTTCTCAGGTTCAAGTCTAGATTTATATATTTGTTGCTTATGTATGGTGGAATATTAAACATTGCTCTCATCGTTTTACTTTGAAACCGCTCCAGTATTTCTATATTACTGTGACTGGCAGTGCCCCATAGCTGGATGCCGTATGTCCATACAGGCTTCAGTATAGTTTTGTATAATGTCATTTTACTGGAGTCGGTCAGCTGTGTCTTCCGTCCAATAAGCCAATACATGCTTCTAAGTTTGCAGTCTAATTGTTTCCTTTTTGTCCATATATGTTTGCGCCATGTGAGCCGTCGGTCGAGGTGCATACCTAGGTATTTAACGTCATCTGCTTGTGGGATTTCAGCATTACAAAGTTTTAAGGGTGGACATGTTTTTCTTCTGAGAGTGAAGGTTACTTGAACTGATTTATCAGTGTTGGCCTTGATTCTCCACTGTCCAAGCCATTTTTCAATAAGGTTCAGGTGTTGTTGGAGGATATCGGATGCTGAGTCTGGATTTTTATGTGTTGTAATAATCGCGGTGTCATCCGCATATGTCGCCATGGTGGTGGAGGCGTGAGCGGGTAAATCGGCTGTGTATATCAAATAAAGAACCGGTCCCAGTATACTACCCTGGGGTACTCCAGACCTGATTCCGTGCATGTCAGATGTGTCGGAATTTATCTTCACTTCATAACATCTATTTTCAAGATATGATTTTAAGAGTGGGAAGAATGAATGAGGCAGCATTTTTTTAATTTTGTATAGCAGTCCAATATACCAGACTTTATCAAAAGCCTGGGATATGTCTAGGAAGGCAGCGCAACAGTATTCTTTGTTTTCCAGTGCTCCGCCGATCACGTCAACCAATCGGTGCACTTGTTCGATATATTTACTTAATGCATCAGTGGGATGAATTGATCAACTTTTGGTGCAAATCCGGAAACCGGAAGTGGTAGTATTAACGATCGACGATAGGAAGGGAAGGGTTATTTTCACACCAAATTTCACATGAGGAGATTTTTTTATATATCACCACGAATCATGCATTTTCTTAACAGAAAAAAGTATTTTTAGCATGATGTCTGTCCGTGCGTCCGTCCGTCCTTCCGTCTGTACATATAGATGTGTACAGCCTGAACGGCTCAACCGATTTTGATGAAATTTGGTATATTTACTTAATGCATCAGTGGGATGAATTGATCAACTTTTGGTACAAATCCGGAAACCGGAAGTGGTAGTATTAGCGATCGACGATAGGAAGGGAAGGGTTATTTTCACACCAAATTTCACATGAGGAGATTTTTTTACATATCACCACGAATGTATTGGTTTTATCCTCGGGAAAAATCATCTTCATTATGTTTTTCTTAATTTAAAATTATATGACGTCACCCAGCCCTTCATGACGTCACAGCCTCGGGTAACGCCGGCTACTTCAGCTATATATTATAAATAAAATAAAATTAAAAATATTTATGTTCTATCCATATCTGTTTTTATTACATTAATAGATTTATTAAAATTATTTGAAATTGTTTCTGTAGCTGGAAATTAATTTACTTCAAACCGGTCGGTTCGGTCCTGGCCACAGGTCAACTTATTATGATTATATGAATAAATAATTTTAATTAAGAAAATTTGATCTCATAATTGGATTTTCACATAAGATTTTAATATATATTTATTAATATTATTTTATAGTAATTTAGCATTATTCTAATTTCTTTATATTTTAATTATATTTTTATTATTTACTTTTTTTTTTAATAATTTAATAACATTTAAAGTGGCCTAAAAAATTAATCGAGGCAGGAGAAGAGAGAGTAAGACAACAGAAAATATTAAAAAAAAAATCTTAAGTTTAAACACAAAACTTATCCTAGCTTATTATAAATTGAATAAAATTCAAAAATACAAAGTAAGCTGGTTAATTAGAAAAAATGGGTTGAAAATAAGATTAAATTAATTTGGTAGCACTCTGGATTAATTTTGAAGAATAAATGGAGAATTGAATCCGCGAAGGTTGATAAGGGAAATTATAAAATTGAATTCGTTCAGAATAAAAAATGCAGATATAAAATTAAACTAAAATTAAATATTTAATAAAATAAAAGAATTGATATTTTAATAATTGATAACAAAGTAGTTATAAAGAGTTGTTTGTTTATCAAGGTACCTAATAAATATTATAAATGAAATGAAATTTATATCATTAAGCAATTACAATTATATTAATAAGCAAGGTCGACCACTTACCTGTATTGTGATAGGAATGAATGGAGAATTTTTAGAAACTTGAGTCTTGAGTGTCAGTTCTCTGGAACACATTTTCTCGAGGTAGGGGTTGGCCGGGATGTCATTCCTGCAAGGGATTCTGGTGTCTTTCTCCAATTCTAATCAAGACTGCTTTAAAATTCGCTTTAAAAAACGGTTCATCCCTTCCGCCATTTTTAACACACGGATGGGTCTCTGTACAACTGGAGATCCGATGTTTTATGACCCAAAGGTCTTTCATTTTCCAATTTATCAAAATTCTTTATATCATGCACATGTGTTAAAAATATTTTTCTAGAAGGTGGCCACACCATTGTATATTAAAATGCATTTTTGCTTATAAATTACAATGTATAAATACCTTTTTGATAATAACAAATATTTCAAATAATCCAAAAGAAAGATTTCTAAGATTAATAAATTTGTAATAAAATTAAAATAATTTTATTATAGCTTCTTTTTGTATTATCTAAGAACAAACACCCTTTCAAGTCCAATAAAGAAACAGCAAGAGCCCAGTTGAGGCTGGGGGGTTTCCAAAAAATTGGGTATTCACAACATGGTCATTTTCACACACACAAGTAACGATTAACACTCTTGTTGGGATCGAATGTTGAAGTCGATCTAAAATTAAAACCACTTTTGATCTATAAGTCTGAAAATCCGCGAACTCTTAAGAATATTGAGAACGAATTTAGAAAGAAGAGTTAATATTGTTTCGCAAATTAAAACAGCATATCAGTGTTACAGAGACATGCATGAAGCAAAGAAAAAAGAAGCAAAACAAACTATAATTGATAGTTTTTTCAAACTAGTTTAGTTTAGTTTAGTTATTACTAGTATCTACATTATTAATAAAGATAATATATTATTAAAAATCAGTTTCATTTTTCATTAAAATTTCTTGTGGAACGTAACCTTTCATTTTGTATGGAAACATACATGGAAAATGGTGCTACGAGTTACGTCGTTTCGATTTACGTCACATATTTTCGGAACCTAAGCTGCCCTAACTACGAGGACTGACTGTATATAATATATGTATAAATACCTTTTTGATAATAACAAATATTTCAAACAATCCAAATGAATCTCTAAGGATTAATAATTAATAATTTTATTATAGCTTCTTGTTGTATTATCTAAGAACAAACACCCTTTCAAGTCCAATAAAGAAACAGCAAGAGCCCAGTTGGGGTTTCTAAAAAATACGTTAAATATTATATCTCCACTATCCCTCTATAGCATCGGACTCCAAAGTGTTAATAATCATTTAAATAAATTTAAGATTTTTGTTGAATTGAGTATAAAACTATAAAATATATAATATTAATCGAAGAAAGAATCAAAAATAATTTTTTATCAACTTTTGAGAAATGAAGCTCATTCGGAAGAGCACCTACAACGTTTTCATTTTTTTTCCTCTAAACGGAACGTAAAAACTAAATTTGATAGTTTAATAGTTTTTCACATTATTAAAATTTGTATAAAACTACTATATATAGAACTAGCTGATCAGAGCGCCTTCCAGGCGCTCTTCACACCTAGACGGGGGCTCCGCCCCCTGTACCCCCGAGTGATACATAGTATTTGGTTGAAAGTCTGTATGTAAAAGGTTTTCATCCATTTTGTTTCAATCAGTATATTACATAAAACATTCATTTCTTTTTGTGTTCTTATTTAAAAAATATATTTTAATTTAATCACTATATTAATTATATATATTATTATTGTATATGTTATATCTATCTACCTATGTGGCTCAAAGATACTCTAAAGTTCTTAGCCGCAACAACCACATTTCTCCAAGTGTCCCTATCCTGAGCCCTTGTTCCATCTCTCTTACGTCCCTTCCTACGCGTCATTGGTTTTCCAAGCGGACGTTTTCCAATCGGTCTTCCCACCAATATCTTTTTCCTCTCCCATTCTAGCCACGTGCCCTGCCTATCGCAGCTTTTTCCCTTTGATAACCCTAACTATTTCTGAAGATGCAGAGAGGCCATGCAATTTCTTGTTATACAGTCTCCCTCATACCCGGTGACCTCATCTTTCTTTGGCCAATAAATGCAGGGAAGAATCCTATTCTCAAATACTCTGAATCTACTCTCATCTCCAAGGGTCATAGACCATGCCTCCCACCCATATAATGCAACAGGCAAAATAATCTTTTTATATATTCCCTTTGATAATAATTTTGAAGAGATAAGCCTCTTTATTGCAGATAACAGGCGTTTCCCGATTGCAACCCCGATTTAAATTCTTCTCAAATATTATTATCCTTCGTGATTACATTCAATTTTTCTACATATTCAAATTCTACATTTTGTATCTTAAGATTTTGTATGTTAATACTCTTCCTCTTTGTTACTAAATATTTTTTCTTATCACTATTAATTTCAAACCTCCATTAAATTTTCCTCGCTATCTGTAATTGAAATTGCCGAATCTCCTATTATATTTAAGTCGTCTGAGTAACCTAATATTTTACAATTGATTTCCGCATCTTATTCTTTCTTTACTACCTTCAAGAGAAATTTGAAGATTGAAAATTTGAAAAAGTTTATCCGGATCTATTGAGTCATGCGTATGTTTTACTAAAGTCTACAAATAATTAGTGAACAGAAATATTGAATTCGCGGTTTTTTTCCTAATATCTGTCATAATGAAAATATCTTAATTAATGTTGGTCGATTTGGCCTGAACCCGCAATGATATCTCCTAATATTTCCTCCGCCTATGGTTCTTAAGTATTGTATATGTTATAATAGTGAAATAGAGTATAATATTTCTTGATCATTACATTTTGGTATTTTATTTTCATTGCTAGATTATTATTGAATATTTTTAATTATAATGAAACTTGAGAAAATGCAAAAATAGAGACTTGAGACAATTTATAAAAATTAACGGTATAAAACTATAGATAAATGACCAATATATACATTCATTAATAGTATTAATTTAAATTAATTGATTTATTTGTTTTTTTTATTATTAAGTTCATTTATTAATTTTTTTAGATCATAGTTATTTTCCTTAAAAGAAACTTAAATTCTGTGTGGCTAGGGGATTTGAAAATTATTCGTCGCAATATGAAGATTTCGCTTACAGTTTCTGTCATGTCCGACCTCCATCCAACAGTTATTTTCTGTTAAGTTTTTTGCTTCTCTTAATCATGTGATCTATATATTTAATTTTTTTTGATTCATTATAATAAAATTTAAACAAATAAAAATTTTTACTTTGTTAATTTATATAAATTTCAATATAAACTGATTGTGAGTGATACGCTTAGCCAATACTCTGAATAATTTGTGTACAAAAATATTGAATGTTCTTAGCGAGATTTGATATAATGTTGTACGATTTGTCCTAAATCTGAATTAGAAGAAAATTATAAATTGCATTAAAATGAGACCTTTTAGAATAAATTATTTAATTGAAATGATATTTAAATATAAGAATTTAAAAAAATATTATATTCTTTGTTTGGCAATTGTTATTTAATTATGTGCAACATGATTCGACTTGCACAGAGCATCGTTATTTTTTATTAATATCACATAATAAAAATGAATCTTTTAAACATAATAAATAAAAAAGACATTTTAATAAATATAAAAATTATACCCAATTTAAAAATGTCAAAAATTTAAAACAACTTTATATCATCATATTTTAATTTTTATATAATATATATATATATTTAGTAATTAATAATAGAGTAATTAAATTAAAATAAAAAACAAAGATAATATAATTCAGTCATTTTAATTCAGGTTAAATAATATTTTTTTTTATTATTCAATGATAAAATTTATATATTATTATATATATATTATAGAAATGAAGAAATATTCAATTAAATAAAAAATAATTTAAGATAAAAATATGATCTAATAAATATTTTAATTAAATTGAGAACTTTTAGAATAAATTATTTAATTGAATTGATATTTGTATATTAGAATTTAAAACAAAAAGTGAAATATTATAATAATTCTTCGATTGGGAATCGCTATGATAATTCATTGTTTGAAATGATTCCGCTAGGCCGACAGTGAGCCGCGAGCTGCTCTTGAATGAACAACACGGAGAATTATATAAACTTTAAAAAATTAATTTCTGCGGTTATTGATAAGATATTAATAAAATTTATAGCCTATGTTACTCTAGAGGTATATAAGAATATTGTGATGTAATTTCAAAGAAATCGGTTCAGCCAATTCTGAGTCTATAAAATAGTAATTTTCCGGACAGACAGACCGACAGACAGACAGACAGACAGACAGACAGACAGACAGACGTGAAAAATTCTAAAGTCACTTTTGGATTCTAGAGGTCATGAAACGCGAAGATATGCAAAAATTTTTAAATTCTGAGCAATGTGCAGACAAAAACCTTTTTTTATATATATAGAAGATTGTATATGTTATATTTATCTAACTCTGTGTCTATACAGTTTTCGAAAGTTCTTAGCCGCAGCATCCACTTTTCTCTAAGAGTCCCTATCCTGAGCTACAACCAAATCCTACCCTGTCCCATCTCTCCCATGTCCCTTCCTTCATTGTCCACCCACCTTGATCTTTGGTCTTCCACCGGATGTTTCCCAATATTTGCATGTGTGTCTGCATACATATCTACGTATATGATAACTGAACACTTAATAATAATAATAATAATAATAATAATAATAATGTATTAAATAAATATAATTGAAATTTTAGTTTTAATTGTACTTTTTTTTTGGTTTTTATTTTTATTTATTTTTATTGGAATTATTACAAATAATAATAATAATATACCGTTTAATACGTGAAAATAATAATAATAATAATTTATTAAATTAATATAATTGAAATTTTATTTTTTATTATTACATTTTTATTTTTATTTTTTACCGACCGACGATAGTAAGGGAGGTATTGTTTTCACACCAAATTTCACATGTGGAGATTTTTACATATCTCCACGAATATTTCTTAATTTAAAATTATATGAAGTCACCCAGCCATTCATGACGTCACAGCCTGGTCTTACATATATATTACAAATAAAATAAAATTAAAAATATTTATGTTATGTCCATATCTGTTTTTTTATTACATTAATAGATATATTAAAATTATTTGAAATTGTTTCTGTAGCTGGAAATTAATTTACTTCAAACCGTCGGTCGGTTCGGACCTGGCCACAGGTCAACTTATTTTGTTAATAATTTATTTTTATTTTTTATTTTTTTTGTTAATAATTATTACATTTTTATTTGTTCGAAAATTATTTCTACTTTATTAATTGTTAATAGTTATTACATTTTAATTAACAGTTTTCGGAATAAGTATAGTCTCTTATTTTATAGAGATTTTTATTGTTTGTCTCAAAAGTCTACCTACAATATTTCATTACCATTGTATGATTCAAAATAAAATTCAAAATATTTAATAGGACATGACATGATCTTAGTATTTTTCCCATCCCAGAATATTTGCTAATATTACATGTTGGAGTTCCAATTACCTGCATATTTAATGGCAATTTCAATGCTGAATATACTTTTAAATAAAAAATTAAAAAAATTTGAAGTAAATGGAATTATTATACTTAATAAATCTATATATAAATTTAATATATATTCAAACAATAATTGAAACAATATAAATAAAACGATTCAATATTTTACTTACATTGTGATTTATATTTCTATTTTTATTACAACTGTTATTATGGGTATGTTATTTTTGACAGTTTAAAAAAAATTAAAAATATTTGAATTTGGAAGATTATATGTAGCGCCATCTGTCGATAGTTTTGTGACACTACAGACTTTTACCAAAATATTAATAATTAAATTAATTTTGGATTTAATTGAAACAATATAAATAAAACGATTCAATATTTTACTTACATTGTGATTTATATTTATATTTTTATTACAACTTTTATTATGGGTATGTTATTTTTGACAGTTTAAAAAAAATTAAAAATATTTGAATTTGGAAAATTATATGTAGCGCCATCTGTCGATAGTTTTGTGTAACTACAGATTTTTACCAAAATATTACTAATTAAATTAATTTTGGATAAATTAATTTTGGATTTAACTACACTAAAACCTTCCCTGGGATGCCCACAACAATCCCTGAAAGTTTCACCGTAATCGGACGGATAGTTTTTGAGTCTATAAGAGACAGACAGACAGACAGACACACAGACATTGCCTTTTATATATATATATAGATAGATAGATAGATAGATAGAAGAAGAAGATAGATTTCAACTTTTGGTTCAAACGTTGAAAGTAAAAAGATTATAAAGAATATTTTAAATTTTGACTTAAAAATAAAGGTAAAGGTTTGAAATTTAAATTTAATATAAATAATTAATCCAATTAAGATTTAGGAGATAGTCAAAGGAAGATATTCCAGATTTTTTCAAACATTATGCATTAATAAATGTTTAATAAATTTATTATTACAATAATTTCGTTCCTAAAGCTTTTTGCCTGTATGAATTAGTAAATGACAATTAAAAGCGATTAATTATATTCTTTTGTAAGAATTCAAATGAGAATTTTTAGAAAATTCGTTTATTTATAATTATAGATTAGTCAACATTTAGAATCATTCGAGATATTTTGGACTTGTATAAATAAACGAACATGAATAATAAAACGATAAGATAATTAAATGTGATAGATAATTAGTAATAATGTAATAATTAATGGACCAAATAAATAGTTAATATAAATACTAAGTTAGATAAATCAGGTTTTTATTGATTTACACATCGAATTATAAAGTATATAAGCTTTAATTAACTTTTCACAGTATGTATTAATAAATGTGATTTTAAATGCGATTTCCGATTAAATTTATTTTTACAATAATTACATTCATGAGGTTTTTCTCCTGTATGAATTAATAAATGATTATCTAGTCTTGATTTGTGATTAAATTTCTTAATTTTTACTTACAATTATAGATTAGTATTAATGTATTAGAAGTAATAAGGAATCATTTGAGATATTTTAGATTTGTATATATAAAAAATAATAAATAAACGAACATAAATTGATAAGATAATTAAATGTAATAGACCATTAATAATTAGGTAATAATTAATGGTCCAAATAAAATAGTTAATATAAATACTAAGTTAGATAAATCAGGTTTTTATTGATTTACACATCGAATTATAAAGTATATAAGCTTTAATCAAAGAAAGAATCAAAGAAAATCTTTAGATTTCATTATTAAGCATAATTTTCAAGCAGTATGTATTAATAAATGTGTTTTAAGAGTTGATTTCTGATTAAATTTCTTTTTACAATAATTACATTCAAAAGGTTTTTCTCCTGTATGAATTAATAAATGTCTATTTAAATATGGTTTCTGATTAAATTTCTTTTTACAATAATTACATTCAAAAGGATTTTCATTTCGATGAATTAATAAATGATTTTTTAAAGCTGAATTTCGATTAAATTTCTTTTTACAATAATTACATTCAAAAGGATTTTCTCCTGTATGAATTAATATATGATTTTTTAAAATTAATTTAGTATTAAATTTCTTTTTACAATAATTACATTCAAATGGCTTTTCTCCTGTATGTATTAATAAATGTGATTTTAAAGTTGAATTCTGATTAAATTCCTTTTTACAATAATTACATTCAAAAGGCTTTTCTCCTGTATGAATTAATAAATGTGTCTTTAAAGTTGATTTGAAATTAAATTTCTTTTTACAATAATTACATTCAAAAGGTTTTTCTCCTGTATGAATTAATAAATGATGATCTAAAGTTGATTTCTGATTAAATTCCTTTTTACAATAATTACATTCAAAAGGCTTTTCATTTCTATGAATTAATAAATGTTTTATTAAAGCTGCATTTCGATTAAATTTCTTTTTACAATAATTACATTCAAAAGGATTTTCTCCTGTATGAATTAATAAATGATTTTTTAAAATTGATTTAGTATTAAATTTCTTTTTACAATAATTACATTCAAAAGGCTTTTCTCCTGTATGTATTAATAAATGTGATTTTAAAGAAGAATTCTGATTAAATTCCTTTTTACAATAATTACATTCAAAAGGCTTTTCTCCTGTATGAATTAAAAAATGTTTTTTTAAATCTGATTTCCGTTTAAATTTCTTTTTACAAATATTACATTCAAAAGGGTTTTCACCTGTATGAGATAATAAATGATAATTTAAATGTGCTTTCCAATTAAATTTCTTTTTACAATAATCACATTCAAAAGGCTTATCACCTGTATGAGTTAATGAGTGCGGAATTAAATGAGATATATGATTAACCTTCAATTTAAAATTAATACTTTGAAAATGCCTGTCTTCTGTATGTTTTGTATTTGTATCTTCTCCAAATTTTTCGTCTAAATATACTTTGGTATCCTTTTTGAGTTTTACAACATTTTTTAAAATTGAAAATATAACCTTATGTATACATTTTTTTAGATGTTTAGATAAAAATTCCTCACTAATGAAATTGGTATGACAATATACACAAGAATAAAGAGGACCTAAAAAAATATTTGTTTTCATTATTTTAATTCATTATATTTTACATATCTAAATCTTGAATAATTCAATTTAAGGAATAATATCATTACAAATAATATTAAAAATAATAAATTAGTGACATTTATCATTACTTTAGATGAAAAATCATAGAAATAAAAATTACCTATATATATTGGATATTTTTTGTCTTGTGAATAAAGATCCATTTTTAATTGATTAAAGTCTTATCAATTATAAAATATTTAATTGTTAATAAATAATATAAATGTTTTAAACAGTTTTAAATTTTGATTTTCATTTACAATAAAAATAACCTTTGACTCATTTTTAGCACATAGCGCCATCAGTGAAATAATATCTAACTAATTTAAAATAAGCTGGAGTGTCTCCACTCAACTATCTCGCAATTTGAATTGGATTAAATAACATAATATATTATATTTAAATTAAATTTAATTAATTATAAATTATAAATAATAAATATTAAACCAGCGCATGTTTGTCTTTTTATTGATGGCACTACGTCACGTGTTGGCGCGTGAGATTTGCAGTGTTAAAAAATTATTTCTGGTACTTTCAGCGAGTCAATCAAGCTGAAATTCTATATATATCAGTTTTATACAATTATTAATCATGTTAAAAATTATCAAACATATATCTTTATTTTTACGGTCACTTTAGAGGAAAAAAAATCAAAACGTTGTAGGTAATGATCCTCTTTCGGTTGAGCTACATTTCTCAAAAGTTGATAGAAAACTATGAATTTTGAATAATGTCCATGTACCAAATTTCATCATTCTAGCTCAAACCGTTTTTGCGTAATCTTGTCTACATACACACACACACACACACACAGACATTTTTCTCAGCCTTAGTGAAAATGATTCAGGAACCTTCAAAACGTATAAAAACATCAAAATCTCAACATCGAAAATTTTCGTGATCGCAATACTATCTCTTACGAGATAGTAAAAAGTGTGCACTTTTATGGGAACATGAGTGCGTGACGTTTTATTTTATTTTAGTATGAATTTTGAGAATCAAATCATTATTCATTTCATTTAAATGAAAAATTATCTATTTGGAGATAAAAAATATCCTCTCTCTGATACAGATGGTCTGTGTATAAAAGCAAAAATTATTATAATATTAGAATTATTTCATATTTTTTTTATTAGTATAATTTAGAAACTAATTATATTTAATTTAATCTTTGATATAAAATAAAATTGAATATTATTCATTATCTTCTAATCAGTGGCGTACCTAGAACTTTTGCCGCCCGGGGCGATCTCCATTTTGCCGTCCTTTCTATTATAAGTCAATCAAATAGTGGTTTTTATAAATTAATACACATAAATAAATTATTAATTTATTTAATCAATATTAATTAATACACAGAGTAAATTTTTTCACATATTTGTATGCACTCGTAAACATATTTATATATAATACTCTTCTAGCTTTCAAACAAGAAAAATCGTGTATAATGCTCCCAAAATTTATATTTATATTTTTTCCCCTGGCCCTGCTTTTCAAAAGAAAAATAGATGATTTAAAAAAAAATTGGTATATCACTTCAAAGTAAACATATAAACTTTTCAAAAGAAATGATATTTATAAACTGATATGAAAAAAATTTGGTTAGGAAAAATTGCCGAACAAAATCGTAAAGATGCGTTTACGAATTCAACGAATTTTAATGAATACAATAAAATAAAATTATTGTCCTGTTCTTGGAGTTAGAATTCAAAATTTACACTAAAATGCATTTATATACACCGAGGAATAATATTCGAAATCATATAGTTAATCATAATTTATATAAATCAAATAGTAAACTTATAATAATTATAATAATCATTTATTATTCAAGAAAGAAAAAAAAAATAAATATGAAATGGTTGCTTTTTACAATTATAACTAAATTTAAAAAATGTCGCCCCAAGATAAGTGCCGCCCGGTGCGGACCGCACCCCCCTAGGTACGCCACTGCTTCTAATATTTTGTTTCTAGTTTTACCCATCTAATTATCACATTTTTATATGCTCTATATATATGAACATATATGAAAAATTCTAGTCACTTCTGGATTCTAGAGGTCATGAAACTCGAATATATGGAAAAAATTTTAAATTCCAGAGCAATGTGCAGATAAAAATCTTTATATATATATATATATTGATATTTACAATATCTCAGTTGATCATATTGGCCTTTTAAACTTTGAAAACATTCACATTACGACTATATTATCTCTGTTACCCAGCCAGAACGTAGACGGCTAGGAGATCTAGATTACCTATAGAAATATCAATTTAGACGTCTATATAGAATTTAATTTAATTTAATTTAATTCAATTTAGATGTCTGATCTAATTGTACGTCTAGAAATAACAATTTTCAGTTGTTATATTTTTATACGTAATCTAGTTTTCCTTGACGTCGACGTTCTGGTTGAGTAATTTTTATGATTATATGAATAAACAATTTTAATTAAGAAAATTTGATCTCATAATTGGATTTTCACATAAGATTTTAATATATATTTTTTAATATTACTTTATAGAAATTTAGTATTATTCTAATTTGTTTATATTTTAATTATATTTTTATTGTTTACTTTTTTTTTTAATAATTTAATAACATTTAAAGTGGCCTAAAAAATTAATCGAGGCAGGAGAAGAGAGAGTAAGACAACAGAAAATATTAAAAAAAAAATCTTAAGTTTAAACACAAAACTTATCCTAGCTTATTATAAATTGAATAAAATTCAAAAATACAAAGTAAGCTGGTTAATTAGAAAAAATGGGTTGAAAATAAGATTAAATTAATTTGGTAGCACTCTGGATTAATTTTGAAGAATAAATGGAGAATTGAATCCGCGAAGGTTGATAAGGGAAATTATAAAATTGAATTCGTTCAGAATAAAAAATGCAGATATAAAATTAAACTAAAATTAAATATTTAATAAAATAAAAGAATTAATATTTTAATAATTGATAACAAAGTAGTTATAAAGAGTTGTTTGTTTATCAAGGTACCGTAATAAATATTATAAATGAAATGAAATTTAATTTCATTAAGTAATTACAATTATATTAATAAGCACGATCGACCACTTACCTGTATTGTGATAGGAATGAATGGAGAATTTTTAGAAACTTGAGTCTTGAGTGTCAGATCTCTGGAACACATTTTCTCGCGGTAGGGGTTGGCCGGGATGTCATTCCTGCAAGGGATTCTTGTGTCTCTTTCTCCAATTCTAATCAAGACTGCTTTAAAATTCTTGTTACATCAATAACGAAAACTCTTCATCCCTTCCCCCATTTTGGACACTCGGATGGGTCTCTGTACAAATGGAGATCCGATGTTTTATGACCCAAAGGTCTTTCATTTTCCAATTTATCAAAATTCTTTATATCATGCACATGTGTTAAAAATATTTTTCTAGAAGGTTGCCGCACCATTGTATAATAAAATGCATTTTTATGCTTATATATTACAATGTATAAATACCTTTTTGATAATAACAAATATTTCAAACAATCCAAAAGAAAGATTTCTAAGATTAATAAATTTGTAATAAAATTAAAATAATTTTATTATAGCTTCTTTTTGTATTATCTAAGAACAAACACCCTTTCAAGTCCAATAAAGAAACAGCAAGAGCCCAGTTGAGGCTGGGGGGTTTCCAAAAAATTGGGTATTCACAACATGGACATTTTCACACACACAAGTAACGATTAACACTCTTGTAGGGATCGAATGTTGAAGGCGATCTAAAATTAAAACCACTTTTGATCTATAAGTCTGAAAATCCGCGAACTCTTAAGAATATCGCGAACGAATTTAGAAAGACGAGTTAATATTGTTTCGCAAATTAAAACGGCATATCAGTGTTACAGAGACATGCATGAAGCAAAGAAAAAAGAAGCAAAACAAACTATAATTGATTGTTTTTTCAAACTAGTTTAGTTTAGTTTAGTTATTACTAGTATCTACATTATTAATAAAGATAATATATTATTAAAAATCAGTTTCATTTTTCATTAAAATTTCTTGTGGAACGTAACCTTTCATTTTGTATGGAAACATACATGGAAAATGGTGCTACGAGTTACGTCGTTTCGATTTACGTCACATATTTTCGGAACCTAAGCTGCCCTAACTACGAGGACTGACTGTATATAATATATGTATAAATACCTTTTTGATAATAACAAATATTTCAAACAATCCAAATGAATCTCTAAGGATTAATAATTAATAATTTTATTATAGCTTCTTGTTGTATTATCTAAGAACAAACACCCTTTCAAGTCCAATAAAGAAACAGCAAGAGCCCAGTTGGGGTTTCTAAAAAATACGTTAAATATTATATCTCCACTATCCCTCTATAGCATCGGACTCCAAAGTGTTAATAATCATTTAAATAAATTTAAGATTTTTGTTGAATTGAGTATAAAACTATAAAATATATAATATTAATCGAAGAAAGAATCAAAAATAATTTTTTATCAACTTTTGAGAAATGAAGCTCATTCGGAAGAGCACCTACAACGTTTTCATTGTTTTTCCTCTAAACGGAACGTAAAAACAAAATTTGATAGTTTAATAGTTTTTCACATTATTAAAATTTGTATAAAACTACTATATATAGAATTTCAACTTTTGGTTAAAACGTTGAAAGTATAAAGATTATAAAGAATATTTTAAATTTTGACTTAAAAATGAAGGTAAAGGTTTGAAATTTAAATTTAATATAAATAATTAATCCAATTAAGATTTAGGAGATAGTCAAAGGAAGATATTCCAGATTTTTTCAAACATTATGCATTAATAAATGTTTAATAAATTTATTATTACAATAATTTCGTTCCTAAAGCTTTTTGCCTGTATGAATTAGTAAATGACAATTAAAAGCGATTAATTATATTCTTTTGTAAGAATTCAAATGAGAATTTTTAGAAAATTCGTTTATTTATAATTATAGATTAGTCAACATTTAGAATCATTCGAGATATTTTGGACTTGTATAAATAAATGAACATGAATAATAAAATGATAAGATAATTAAATGTGATAGATAATTAGTGATAATGTAATAATTAATGGACCAAATAAATAGTTAATATAAATACTAAGTTAGATAAATCAGGTTTTTATTGATTTACACATCGAATTATAAAGTATATAAGCTTTAATTAACTTTTCACAGTATGTATTAATAAATGTGATTTTAAATGCGATTTCCGATTAAATTTATTTTTACAATAATTTCATTCATGAGGTTTTTCTCCTGTATGAATTAATAAATGATTATCTAGACTTGATTTGTGATTAAATTTCTTAATTTTTACTTACAATTATAGATTAGTATTAATGTATTAGAAGTAATAAGGAATCATTTGAGATATTTTAGACTTGTATAAATAAAAAATAATAAATAAACGAACATAAAATGATAAGATTATAAAAAGTAATAGACCATTAGTAATTAGGTAATAATTAATGGACCAAATAAGAGTTAATATAAATACTAAGTTAGAAAAATCAGGTTTTTATTGATTAACAAATCGAATTATAAAGTATATAAGCTTTAATCAAAGAAAGAATCAAAGAAAATCTTTAGATTTCATTATTAAGCATAATTTTCAAGCAATATGTATTAATAAATGTTTATTTAAAGAAACTTTGTGATTAAATTTCTTTTTACAATAATTACATTCAAAAGGCTTTTCTCCTGTATGTATTAATAAATGTTTATTTAAAGAAACTTTGTGATTAAATTTCTTTTTACAATAATTACATTCAAAAGGCTTTTCTCCTGTATGAATTAATAAATGTGATTTTAAAGTTGAATTCTGATTAAATTCCTTTTTACAATAATTACATTCAAAAGGCTTTTCTCCTGTATGAATTAATAAATGTGTCTTTAAAGTTGATTTGTAATTAAATTTCTTTTTACAATAATTACATTCAAAAGGCTTTTCTCCTGTATGAATTAATAAATGTGTCTTTAAAGTTGATTTTATATTAAATTTCTTTTTACAATAATTACATTCATGAGGTTTTTCTCCTGTATGAATTAATAAATGATTATCTAGACTTGATTTGTGATTAAATTTCTTTTTACAATAATTACATTCAAAAGGTTTTTCTCCTGTATGAATTAATAAATGTCTATTTAAATCTGTTTTCTGATTAAATTTCTTTTTACAATAATTACATTCAAAAGGCTTTTCTCCTGTATGAATTAATAAATGTCTATTTAAATCTGTTTTCTGATTAAATTTCTTTTTACAATAATTACATTCAAAAGGCTTTTCTCCTGTATGAATTAATAAATGTTTATTTAAAGCTGATTTGTAATTAAATTTCTTTTTACAATAATTACATTCAAAAGGCTTTTCTCCTGTATGAATTAATAAATGATCATTTAAATGTGATTTCCGATTAAATTTCTTATTACAATAATTACATTCAAAAGGTTTTTCTCCTGTATGAATTAATAAATGTCTATTTAAATCTGTTTTCTGATTAAATTTCTTTTTACAATAATTACATTCAAAAGGTTTTTCCCTTGTATGAATTAATAAATGTTTTTTTAAAGTTGATTTGGAATTAAATTTCTTTTCACAATAATTACATTCAAAAGGCTTCTCACTTGTATGAGTTAATGAGTGCGGAATTAAATGAGATATATGATTAACCTTCAATTTAAAATTATTACTTTGGAAATGCCTGTCTTCTGTATGTTTTGTATTTGTATCTTCTCCAAATTTTTTGTCTAAATTTTCTTCTGTATCCTTTTTGAGTTTTACATCATTTTTTAAAATTGAAAATATAACTTTATGTAAACATTTTTTTAGATGTTTAGATAAAAATTCCTCACTAATGAAATTGGTATGACAATATAAACAAGAATATAGAGGACCTAAAAAAAGAATTGTTTTCATTATTTTAATTCATTATACTTTTACATATCTAAATCTTGAATAATTCAATTTAATGAATAATATCATTACAAATAATATTAAAAATAATAAATTAGTGACATTTATCATTACTTTAGATGAAAAATCATAGAAATAAAAATTACCTTTATATATTGGATATTTTCTGTCTTGTGAATAAAGATCCATTTTTAATTGATTAAAGTCTTAGCAATTATAAAATATTTAATTGTTAATAAATAATATAAATGTTTTAAATTTTGATTTTCATTTCCAAACAAAATAACAACCAACACCACTACAGCAACAGAGTATCTGTGACAGGGGGTGGAAACGCAATGTTATTTTTATGAAACAGCGTTTGGCGCTGCTATGCGGATGCATGCACGAACTAATTGAGAAAAAAACCGGACGGCCTGGCACCATTTTTAAAATCCATTTTGAATGAATGAGAGAGGGAGGAATGAAAAAATTATGAAATTTTTCAGTTAAGTGAAAAATTATTTATTTAAAGCTAAAACAGACATTTCAGAAATAATTTTTTTTTTTCAGAAAATTGCTTAATTGTGTTGGTCTTATCACAAAATAAATAATTTTTCACTTAACTGAAAAATTTAATAATTTTCATGGATATAATAAAAGATTAATGTTGTATGTGGCATATTTATTTGAAAATAGATTATTACAAAATATCATTAACAATAATGATGTTTATCTCATTTGTAAACAAATCCTTTATACATATTTTTCTTTAAACACCTTATATAAAATTTCTGTAAAAATAAAATAATAATAATAATAAAATACAAAAATAAAATTTGCACAATTTTTGAATTAAACAATAATGTTAATTTTATTTATAAATTAACCCTTTTCGCATGCATTTTTTTAAATTGTATAAAATTACTCATATAAATAAAATTTACACTATTTTTCAATTATACAATAATAATATAAAAATAATGTTAATTTTATTTATAAATTAACCCTTTTCGCATGCATTTTTTTAAATTGTATAAAATTACTCATATATAAATAAAATTTACACTATTTTTCAATTAAACAATAATAATTAATAAAACTTTATAAAACATTATATAAAATTTTTCACATAAATAAAATTTACACTATTTTTCAATTAAACAATAATAATTATATAAAACTTTATAAAACATTATATAAAATTTTTCACATAAATAAAATTTACACTATTTTTCAATCATACAATAATAATATAAAAATAATGTTAATTTTATTTATAAATTAACCCTTTACGCATGCATTTTTTTAAATTGTATAAAATTACTCATATATAAATAAAATTTAATGAATATTTAGAATGTGTAAACTTGGTATTGATAAAGAGCCAGTTCGTATTAGTTTATTGGTGTCAAATTTGATATTTGGTAATATTTATATATATATATAGAATAAAGTGCTACTTCCGGTTAACTGATATTTTAAATGTAAAAAAAAAACAGATATGGATATAATATAAATATTTTTAATTTTATTTTATTTATAATATATAAGGGCTGGCTGTGACGTCATGAAGTGCTGGGTGACGTCATATAATTTTAAATTAAGGAAAAACTAATGAAGATGATTTTTCTCGAGGATAAAACCAATACAAAGTGCATAACACGTGGAGATATGTCCTCACGTGAAATTTGATATGAAAATAACCCTTCACTTCCTCTCTTCAATCGCCAATACTAGCACTTCCGGTTTCCGGATTTGCACCAAAAGTTGATCAATTCATCCTACTGATGTATTAAGTAAATATACCAAATTTCATCAAAATTCGTTGAGCCGTTCAGGCTGTACACATCTATACGGACGGACGGACGGACAGACATGCTAAAAATACTTTTTTCTGTTAAGAAAATGCATGATTCTTGGAGATATGTACCTAAAAATATCCATAGGTGAAATTTGGTGTGAAAACAATACCTCCCTTACTATCGTCGGTCGGTAAAAAAGAAACGCTACTTGTATAGGTAAAATGTCACTTCCGGTAGTCAGATCATGATGAAATTTGGTATCTCAATTATTTTCATATTTTTAAATCTATATACAAAATATGAAGCAAATATCTCGAAGCAAACTGGTACTTTACTTGAAAGGTAAACGCAACCAGTGTAGGTAAAGTACCACTTCCGGTTAACCGATTTTGACGAAATTTTGATAGAAATCTACAAACTGTGAATAATATCGGTGTACCAAATTTCGAAGTCCTAGCTTAATTAGTTTTTGAGTAAATTTGCTTACAGACATTACATACATACATACATACATACATACACACACACAGACATAATTCGATAATTTTAGCTTTCCTCATGGAATGGGGATAGCTTATACGATGATCGGTTATACGATTACCAGTGATATCGAAAGTGTTTGAGAAATTGTTGAAGCCTATTATTGAAGTAAAACATCTCCTTCAATTTGGTTTTAGAGATAGACATTCTACAATAGATCAATTCCTTTGAAGATGCGTACTCTAGCTTCAGGAAAATCTCAGCAGTTGTACCCCAAGGAAGCGTTATAGGACCTATTTTATATCTTCTTTACACTGCAGACATCCCTAAGAGCTCGGAAATCAAGATCGCAACTTTTGCAGACAATACTGCCATCTTGGCCACTGGGATTGATACTGCCTTGGCAACAGTTAGGATACAAAAGACTTGTTAGAATTGTGGACTGGGATAAAAAGTGGCGTATCAAGTTGAATGAAACAAAGTCTCAACACATTTTTCACCTTAATAAACCAAGACCCTTTATCTATTATAATCAACTAACAAAGGGTTCCATATTCAAATTCTGCTAAGTATCTGGGCATGACACTCGATGCCAAACTTCGGTGGAAAGAACATATAAAAATAAAGTAGTGAGATCTAAAATGGAATGGCTAATTGGTAGTAATTCTAAACTCTCGGTTCACAACAAACTCCTGCTATATAAACAAATTTTAACACGTCTTTGGACATGTGGGGTTGTAGTGCAAAGTCGAATATAAAAATAATTCAAACTTTCCAAAATAAAGTGCAACGTAGTATTGTTAATGCTCCATGGTATTGTCGCGAAAAAGATATTCATCGAGATCTAAAAATGAATACGATTATTGAAGAACGAATTGCAATTTCCGAGAGAAATGAAATTTAATGATACATCCAATTTAGATAGACATTTGCTAAGTCATAAATAAGTAAAACCTTTTCAATGTAATTATTGTAAAAATAAATTTATGCATAAACCTTCTTTAAATATACATTTGTTAATACATACTGTATGAAAATTATGCTTAATAATAAAGACTAAAGATTTTCTTTCTTTGATTAAACCTTATATTACGTTAAAGTATCTTAACATTTTTAAATTCAAGTTCGTTTATATACGGGAGCCCGCTTTATTTTTAAATTAGTAATTATTTTCCTGATGGCGCTTGATGGTCTGTGTCAGGGTAAATGGTTGTTATTTTGGTTATATATGAAAATCAAAGTTTGAAGAATTTATATTATTTATTAACTATTAAATATTTAATAATTGATAACTCTTTATTCCATTAAAAATGGATCTTAATTCACAAGACAGAAAATATCCAATATATATAGGTATTTTTTATTTCTATGATTTCTCATCTAAAGTAATGATATTTGTCACTAAATTATTTTTTTAATATTATTTGTAATTATATTATTCCTAATATTGAATTATTCAATATTTAGATATGTAAAAATATAATGCATTAAAGTAATGAAAACAATTCTTTTTTAGGTCCTCTTTATTCTTGTGTATATTGTCATACCAATTTCATTAGTGAGGAATTTTTATCTAAACATCTAAAAAAATGTTTACATAAAGCTATATTTTCAATTTTAAAAAATGATGTAAAACTCAAAAAGGATACAGAAGAATATTTAGACGAAAAATATGAAGAGGATACAAAGTCACACCATACAGAAGACAGGCATTTTCAATGTAATAATTTTGAATTGAAGGATAATCATATGTCTCATTTAATTCCGCACTCATTAACTCATACAGGAGAAAATCATTTTGAATGTAATTATTGTAAAAAGAAATTTAAATGTAAATCAGATTTAAAAAATCATTTATTAATTCATACAGGAGAAAATAATTTTGAATGTAATT
This sequence comes from Labia minor, assembly GCA_963082975.1. Lineage (NCBI taxonomy): Eukaryota > Metazoa > Arthropoda > Insecta > Dermaptera > Spongiphoridae > Labia > Labia minor. The sequence goes on along the minus strand of OY720349.1, from coordinate 16,886,975 downwards.
ATTGTAAAAAGAAATTTAATCACAAATCACATTTGAATGAACATTTATTAATTCATACAGGTGAGAAGCATTTTGAATGTAATTATTGTAAAAAGAAATTTAATTGGAAATCAACTTTAAATTATCATTTATTAATTCATACAGGTGAAAAACCTTTTGAATGTAATAATTGTAAAAGAAAATTTAATCGAAAATCAACTTTAAAAACACATTTATTAATTCATAGAAATGAAAAGCCTTTTGAATGTAATTATTGTAAAAAGGAATTTAATCAAAAACCAACTTTAGATAATCATTTATTAATTCATGCAGGAGAAAATCATTTTGAATGTAATTATTGTAAAAAGAAATTTAATCACAATTCAACTTTAAAATTACATTTATTAATACATACAGGAGAAAAACCTTTTGAATGTAATTATTGTAAAAAGAAATTTAATCGAAAATCAACTTTAAAAACACATTTATTAATTCATACAAGAGAAAATCCTTTTGAATGTAATTATTGTAAAAAGAAATTTAATACGAAATTTTCTGTAAATAGACATTTAAGAACTCATACAGGAGAAAAAACTTTTGAATGTAAGCATTGTAAAAATTAATTTAATGTGAACTCACATTTAAATGATCATTTATTATTTCATAAAGGTGAAAAGCGTTTTGAATGTAATTATTGTAAAAAGAAATTTTATCGGAAACATTTATTAATTCATACATGAGAAAAACCTTTTGAATGTAATTATTGTAATCAGAAATTTAATCGGAAATCACATTTAACTCAACATTTAATATAATATTTACATTAAAGGAAATTTTTAATCCATGAATATTAAATATTAACAAGAACATTATTCGTTTCTTTTATTTATGTAAATTACATAAAAGATGGTAGAATCTTTTGTTAAGTTAAAAATTATTTATTTGGTTATAACTAACATTTTTGAAAAAAGTTGAAATATTTTAGTTTTATATCTCAATAAATAATTTTTTAATTCCCAATATTCATTCAAAAATAGAAAACAAAAAAAATTTAAAAATACCGGTAATAACACGCACACCCACAAGCCCGATTTTTTTTACAATTAGTTCACTGCGCATGCCCCATGGCGGCAATGTTTCACGAAATAACATTAAGTGTCCACGTCTGATACGGAATCTAGGTGTGTATTTGTATAATTTCTAGATGTTACAAAATCGTGTATTTAAATATTTGACATTAAAATCTCTCGCGACCCCAGAATTTTTCTATGCGACCCATAGTTTAAGAAGGCCTGATCTATAAGACTAGTAAACTCTATTGTTTTTGCTGAAACAAAGTTTTTGGCGCCACCATGCGAACAGCATTGTTGTAACCTTCCAATGCATTGTTTGTTCGTGGCAAACCCATCAAAGTGGCATCGTAGATGTTCCAATGTCGAATTCGGGGTCATAAAAGCCAACCAAAAAATGTTCACCTAGCCAAGTGCGCTCGAAGTAAGAAAAAAGATCACGAAGTTTTACCCTGTTGGTCGTCCAGATAATGCTTGGTAGGCTACAATGACTTTTGATGGTGGTACCAAAACCAAAGCTGCAAGAGTTGTCAGGAGTATCTATATCATTATAGAGCTTCAAAACTTCTGGCATTGATTTGATGTTTCTGTAAATGCATTGAGCAAAATGAAAAAGACAACCTCTGATAATAGTAAATTTCACAAATTGCGTTATATATTCCCTGGTGAAATATACGGTGCAAATGGTGTATTTTGTATTTGGAAGCTATTAAAACGTATGCTAATAAACGGAATTTGAGTAAATTCACTTTATTTTACATACGAATTTGACACCCCTATTTTTTGGAAAAATCACGTGTGTGGGCCCTATGTATGTATTTTTTGACCTATTTTTCCCTACTTTCGGTCCAGGCCCGATTACCTCCTTGGGAGGTCGTGTCTCAGGCAACTGGGTGTCATGCTCATCTTGTGATGTAATTTTCTGAGTCACAATTAAAATTAATACAAAAATGAAAAAATGTTTTTAGTGATTTTTTCTTTTAGGGATTTTTTCGGTCAGTGATATTTTTATTTAGGGATTTTCGCTTTTGGGGATTTTCGGTTTTAGGGATTTTTGACTTGGAGATGAAAGTGGACTATTTTGTGTTATATGCAGAGAGGGATATCGATTTCAACCTTCTAAGGTCCTTGGTATTTATACTTTCACAAAGAGGTGTAATGTCGAAGAATTTGAAACAAGACCCCGTAAGACCGCGGGTTACAGCACTGTAACTCACTTTGGTGCATATTTGATTGGGGCCCTCCACCTCCTGTATCTTCATGAAATGGTTTTTCAAGGCCAAATCTCATAAGGATAAGTTTTAAATCATGAATTGTTGATGAATAACTAATATCACGATGACCAGTACATTCCTGAAGATATGTATTATGCCTTGCAAGACAACTAGCAAATGCTGATTCTGGAACCTGGGGACCCCAAAGGGGCAAGAGTCCATTGCATTTGGTATTAGCATTTTAAAGCGCTGCTGATTCCCATTCATCTCTGGCTCTAGCAAGTCGTACTGCTGCCATGTGGCAATCAACATGTACAACATTAAAGTGAGGGTAATTGTTGAATTTAACCCCGTGAGGTAAGGGAGGTTAATTACTTTACCAAACTTGTTTCATTAAATATTCATAATCATCCTTTCTTAGAAATTTGCATGGGCATCTTATATTTTTCTATATATTTTTAGATAAAAAAGATTGAAATTTTAACATGTATTCCGTTTAACCTTTTTTGACAGCTATATTGCCATTATAGATTGGTTCAACCATTTGGCCTCTAGAGGGCAGCTCCTATAATGGCAATATAGCTGTCAAAAAAGGTTAAATGGAATACATGTTAAAATTTCAATCTTTTTTATCTAAAAATATATAGAAAAATATAAGATGCCCATGCAAATTTCTAAGAAAGGATGATTATGACTATTTAATGAAACAAGTTTGGTAAAGTAATTAACCTCCCTTACCTCACGGGGTTAAATTCAACAATTACCCAATTGAAAATGGATCTTTATTCAAAAGACAGAAAATATCCAATATATATAGGTATTTTTTATTTCTATAATTTCTCATCTAAAGTAATGATAATTGTCACTAAATTATTTTTTTTAATATTATTTCTAATGATATTATTCCTTAAATTAAATTCTTATATATATATGTAAAAATATAATGAATTAAAATAATGAAAACAATTCTTTTTTTAGGTCCTCTTTATTCTTGTGTATATTGTCATACCAATTTCATTAGTGAGGAATTTTTAACTAAACATCTAAAAAAATGTTTACATAAAGCTATATTTTCAATTTTAAAAAATGATGTAAAACTCGAAAAGGATACAGAAGAATATTTAGACGAAAAATATGAAGATACAAATTCACACCATTCAGAAGACAGGCATTTTCAATGTAATAATTTTAAATTGAAGGTTAATCATATATCTCATTTAATTCCGCACTCATTAACTCATACAGATGAGAAGCCTTTTGAATGTAATTATTGTGAAAAGAAATTTTTTAACAAATCATCTTTAAATAAACATTTATTATCTCATACAGGTGAAAATCCTTTTGAATGTAATTATTGTAAAAAGAAATTTAATACGAAATTTTCTTTAAATAGACATTTAAGAACTCATACAGGAGAAAAACCTTTTGAATGTAATTATTGTAAAAAGAAATTTAATCACAAATCAACTTTAAATGATCATTTATTAATTCATACAGGTGAAAAGCCTTTTAAATGTAATTATTGTAAAAAGAAATTTAATCACAAATCAACTTTAAAAGCACATTTATTTATTCATACGGGAGAAAATCCTTTTGAATGTAATTATTGTAAAAAGAAATTTAATCTGAAATCAACTTTAAAAAAACATTTATTAATTCATAGAAATGAAAATCCTTTTGAATGTAATTATTGTAATAAGAAATTTAATCGGAAATCACATTTAAAACAACATTTAATAATACATACAGGAGAAAAACCTTTTGAATGTAATTATTGTAAAAAGAAATTTAAACGGAAATCAGATTTAAATAGACATTTATTAATTCATACAGGAGAAAAACCTTTTGAATGTAATTACTGTAAAAAAAAATTTAATCAGAATTCAACTTTAAAATCGCATTTATTAATACATACTGTTTGAAAATTACGCTTAATAATGAAGACTAATGATTTACTCTGATTCTTTTTTGATTAAAACTTGTATACTTTATAATTCAACGTGTAAATCAATAAAAACCTGATTTATTTAACTTAGTATTTAATTTTATTTGGTCCATTAATTATTAGATTATTACTAATTGTCTATTACATTTTATTATCTTATTATTTTATTATTCATGTTCGTTTATTTATTATATTTATTTATACAAGTCCAAAATATCTCAAATAGAGATATGCAAGAATATTGTGATATAATTTCATGGGAATCTGTTCAGCCAATTTTGACGTCAAAATTTCCCGACAGAAAGATTTAATTTCTGCGGTTATTGAATATATATATATATATTGATAAAAATAGAGGTATGTTCTTTTAAATTATTTGAATGGCGATTCGGTGAATCAGGTATTCATATTACCAGCCAAACCCAATTGTAATAAATAATTAAAAAATTGTAAAGTATATAAAAATAAATTGTATAAATTTGTTAAATGGTCGAGCGAGAGCGATTTTTGTTTAACTTAATTACCGAGACGAGGCTCGGGGTCCCGGTACTCTTAACTTATTATGCTAGCTAAAATTGTATATATATATGTAAATGGGTTATCAAAAACCGCTCTAACGATTTTTTTGAAATTCAGGTCAGAGATAGTATAAAATGATTCATTATTATTGGGTTTAGCTGGTCATATTAATACCTGTGACACCGAGCTGTCGCTCGACCCTTTAAAACAGCGGTCGCCAAACTTTTTGACCTCACGGACCAGTGTTAAATATATTTATAAATAAAAATTGTGATCAAAGAACACATAAACATAGAGTTTTTATAACTTATCACGTATTGTTATGAATTGAATCATGTTTTAATGCATCTTAAAACATAACTTAACATGATGAGTAAGTATATTCCACAATTTTCTGCGGACCAGCGAAATTTTCTCGCGGACCACCACTTTGGCAACCGCTGCTTTAAAAATATTGATATACAATTCTTTAATTATTTATTACAATTATTAAATGTTGCATCATTGCATCAATCTGATTAAAATGAATGGAACTGGGGTCCTCAATAATACAAACAAACAATTTTAGCTAGCATAATAAGATTAATCCAAGTAATATCGTCTATTTCTATTCGACACTATTTTCAGTTATGAAATGAACAGTCAGTAGAGAGTAAAAAATTCTAATTGAGATTAGAATTTTTTAATTAAGAATTTAAAATTTAATTTAATTTTAATTTTAATTTAACAATTTAAAAATATGAAAAAAATTCAGATACCAAATTTCATCATGATCTGACTACCGGAAGTGACATTTTACCTATACAAGTAGCGTTTACCTTTTTACCGACCGACGATAGTAAGGGAGGTATTGTTTTCACTCCAAATTTCACCCGTGGATATTTTTAGGTACATATCTCCACTAATCATGCCTTTTCTTAACAGAAACAATTATTTTTAGCATATGCCTATCCGTTCGTCCGTATAGATGTGTATAGCTTGAACGGCTCAACGAATTTTGATGAAATTTGGTATATTTACTTAATGCATCAATATGATGAATTGATCAACTTTTGGTGCAAATCCGGAAACCGGAAGTACTAGTATTGCCGATCGAAGAGAGGAAGGGAAGGGTTATTTTCATATCAAATTTCACGTGAGGACATATCTCCACGTGTTATGCACTTTGTATTGGTTTTATCGTCGAGAAAAATCATCTTCATTAGTTTTTTCTTAATTTAAAATTATATGATGTCATCCAGCACTTCATGACGTCACAGTCAGCTCTTATATTATAAATAAAATAAAATTAAAAATATTTATATTATATCCATATCTGTTTTTTAGTAAAGTTACAGTTTACTTCCAGATATTTTACATTTAAAATATCAGTTAACCGGAAGTAGCACTTTATTCTAAATATATATAATGGGTTGTCAAATATCTCCCTTCCGCTTTTTTGCTCTTTATTCAATGCTTTATAAAAAGTGTTACAGTGATCGGATTTAGTTCAAATATGCGCCGTTTTGTTCGATAATCTGTTTCCATCTAGACGGCAACTTCATAATACCCCCCTCGTAGAAACCCCCTTCCTTATTTGCGAAGAACTCGGACAGCCACTTTTCACAAGCCTTTTTTGAGTCTAACTTTACACCACCAAGGGCGTTCGCCATGGACAGGAACAGGTGGTAATTACTTGTCCAGGCTATATGGTGGATGTGATAAATCCTCCCATCCGAGCTCCCGTAGCTTCTGACGAGTCATCAACGAAGTGTGTGGTCTGGCGCTGTCCTGTTGGAACACTACACCCTTCCTGTTGGCCAATTCTGGACGCTTCTGGTCGATCGCCTGCTTCAAGCGGTCCAGTTGTTCGCAGTAGATGGTAGAATTAAGCGTCTGGCCATATGGGAGCAGCTCATAGTGGATGATTCCCTACAGGAAAACCATGGTGTCGTTTTCACCGGCTCTGAATCGTCGAAACCATTCCTCCGCGATTCGAAGTGATAGAATATCATCCCCCAAAACACCATTAATCTCACGCAACGTTTCTCTAGCGGATTTGCCTTTAACGAAGGGAAACTTTAAAATAACGCGAATTTCGGCTTTAGTGAACTCCATGTTTACTCGTCTATAACTGTTGAACGCAATATCCAAACTAATCATGCATAGCGTCGTTTTGTAAGTTATGTCAAGACCTTTCAAATGATGTATAGTATTACCAGATACGAGCTCTGTAGCGCTTTGTACATAGCCGCGAAAAAGGCGGAAGGGAGATATTTGACAACCTATTATATATATATATATATATAAATGTTACCAAATATCAAATTTGACACCTATAAACTAACACGAACTGGCTCTTTATCAATACCAAGTTTACACATTCTAAATATTCATTCACAACTCTTTATACCTATTTATATGCGGGAAAGTCTAGGGGAGGACACTCCCGATTTTTTTTTCTGAATTTAATACCAAGTTGATTTTCAAAATTTTCTATTCTTTATGCATATGATTGATTACATGTGTTAAAATGTAAACAAATTCAAATATTCTAATTTTTAAATTTATATACAATTTAATATTATTTTTTCGAGACTAATGGCAAATACCGATGGCCCTAGTCAGAACAAGAGAAGACTCCTTAAGGTAGCGGCCCAGTCCATGATGTTATATGGATCGGAGATTTGAGCTTTACAACTATATTTTAAGTGAAAAAATGATTTCTTGGTTATATAAAAATTAATATATGATTCTTTATTGACTGGTAATATTAATACCTTATATATATATATATATTCACCAAATAATAACATACAAACACAAAAGTAGGCATGTTGATATAAAATATATACCTGGGACACCGAACTATCGCTCGACCCTTTAACCAATTTATACAATTTATTTTTATATACTTTAAAAATTTTACAATTTTTTAATTATTTATTATAATTCTTAAATGGGATTTCTAAAAATGACCCATTAAAAATTTGTTTCCTAAAATGTTTCAAATTAATTAAAATAAATTGTATAAATGTTCGTTTATAAAATCTATATATCTGTGTGTCTATCGCCAAAAATTTTCGTTTTTTTTTATTTATATATTCAAAACATTCAAGATTATATGAATAAATAATTTTAATTTTGAACTCATAATTGGATTTTCATTTTCAAGTAAATATAAGATATTATGAGTGGAATCACAATATATGAAGGGACACTTCTAGAAGATAGATATAACATTTACAATAATAATGTATAATTAATTTATTGATTAAATTAAAATATATTAAAAGTAAGAACACAAAAACAAATAAATGTTTTATCTACTGATTGAACAGCTAATATATGATATTTTATATTTACGAAGTCGCTGTTTAATAAATTGATGACGTCATTTATTTCTCTTATATATCGAAACGAATAAAGATAAATCTTCTAAACGTTGTGAAACAATTTCAAATAATTTAAATGTATCTATTAATGAAATAAAAAATCAAATATGAATATAATATAAATATTTTTAATTTTATTTTAAGAATAGATATATATCTCACAGGCGGTGGCTGTGACGTCACATATATACATTTAAATTAAAAAAAACTAATGAAGATGAATTTTTCCAGTGAAATGATCAATAAAACCCAATTTTTCTTTAAAAATACAATTTTAGCTAGCATAATAAGATTAGATAGATAGATTTTTGTTTTATTTATTTATGGTCTATTTCGTAACAGGTTAATGATCAAACGAACTACATTTTTCAATATTCTTCAAGAAGTTCATCAAAAATCATTAATTTTAATTCATTACAACCAGAGATATTCAATTTTAAAAATGGCATTTTTTTCACCTTTTACCATGTCCTTCGTCATTTTCAACATTGACAGGCCTACAGCCTTAACTACTGAACCGATTTTGATGAGGAATGTCTCATTTTGTTTGTCTTGGTGTGTAGGTGAAACCTTTGTATAAAAATGTTGCAAAAACATTTTGCAAAATTGCCAAAAATGCAAAAAACGCGCACAAAATCACTTTTTTGATATTTCAATTTCATTTTTAACCCAATTTATACGGGAGTAGTCTATGTCTTATAGGGGCATTCTACCAGACAAAAACAAAAAAAAAATCATTAATTTTAATTCATTCAACCAGAGATATTCAATTTTAAAAATGGCATTTTTTTTCACCATTTCCATTAATTCAATATTCACCAAAATAGAAAAAAAGAAATAAAAGAAAAAATTAATAAACAAATAAATAACACTTATTTAAATCAATGAATAAATTAAATTGAAAAGTTTGAAACAATTTTTTTTTATTTTAATTTGTTGAACAATTAATTAAGTGTTATTAAAGGGATTTTTATTTAAAGACCACATTGTTTGAATAAATTATTTATTAAAATAAAATAATTATAAAATAAATTATTTATTAAAATAAAATAATTATAAAATAAATTATTTATTAAAATACAATAATTATAAAATAATTATATTTATTAAAATATTATACATTTATTTTATTTATTAAAATATTATACATTTATTTTATTTATTAAAATATTATACATTTATTTTATTTATTAAAATATTATACATTTATTTTATTTATTAAAATATTATACATATTATGCATTTATTTTATTTTAATAAATATTGTTCAGGCGCACCGATTCAAAAGTGTAGTTGTTAGTAAAAATTCATCACGAATTAATTCTTTGGTACTAAGGTGAGGAACTTGGAGGCCGCCAAGGTTTGATTTCACTAATTTTTTTGAAAGACAACTTTGGGGGCCCTAAATTATTTGATTTCCTAACTTTTTAGGGCACACAACTTGGAGGGGAACCTCTACCACGGACTGGTTTTTTGTCAGATTACTCTAACCTTATAGATATTTACATTCAATGAAATATTACAATTACCGTTTCACTTTTAAAAAATCACAATTAGAACTTTGAAAATTAGAAATTAAAGATCCAAATTTAAATTCCCGTTTGGCGCATTTAGATTTTCATTTGCTTTATTTTATTTTTATACAATTAAATTCCTTTATAGAGCTATAATTTATATGAATATTTACATACAGAGGCGGATTATCCGTAAGGCAAACTAGGCACGTGCCTAGGGGCGTGTAGTTACAAGGGGCGCGCGAGCTCAGAATTTTTAAAATTTATAGTATTATGATGGGCATTTATGGCCGATACAGGGGCGCCGATAAAGTCATTGCCTAGGGCGCTCTGGACCTTTAATCCGCCACTGTTTACATACCACACTAAAACATTTCATTAACAAATAACACTATTTCTTTTGATATAATTAACCATTTTGTATTTGATTGATATGTAAATTTAAGAAAGTAATCATTCTTTTAAAATTTGTTACATACTTTGATATAAGTATATAACATTGAAAAATAATAAAATATTAATTTCTTAAATCTTAATCTATCATTCTATAATAAAAAAATAATAGTTAAAAAAAATGAATTTGTTACAAGTTTTCAAGTACATTTTATTATGAAGAGACTAAATAGAGAATATATAAAAATTAAAATAAAGAATAAGATGAAAATATGATTGAATTTTTTTGATGATCCCTTTTAAAAGAAATAAGTTGACCTGTCGCCAGGCGCAGAACCGACCGACGGTTTGAAGTAAATTAATTTCCTGCTACAGAAACAATTTCAAATAATTTAAATGTATCTATTAATGCAATAAAAACAGATATGGATATAACATAAATATTTTTAATTTTATTTTATTTTTAATATATAAGTAAGAGCTGGCTGTGACTTCATGAAGGGCTGGGTGACGTCATATAATTTTAAATTAAGAAAAAACTAATGAAGATGATTTTCCCGAGGATAAACCCAATACAAAGTGCATGATTTGTGGAGATATATAAAAAAATCTCCTCATGTGAAATTTGGTGTGAAAATAACCCTTCCCTTCCTATCGTCGATCGCTAATACTACCACTTCCAGTTTCCGGATTTGCACCAAAAGTTGATCAATTCATCATACTGATGCATTAAGTAAATATACCAAATTTCATAAAAATCCGTTGAGCCGTTCAAGCTGTACACATCTATACAGACACACAGCAGACGGACGGACAGACATCTGTTAAGAAAATGCATGATTCGTGGAGATATGTAAAAATCTCCTAATGTGAAATTTGGTGTGAAATCAATACTTCCCCTTACTATCGTAGGTCGATAAAAATTTGTCAGTTTATGTGTTTAATAAAATTTTTATTATTACAAAAATTTGACTTGATGTTTCATAGAAATAAATAAAACTAGATCCGCCCAACGTTTTTTCGTTGTATATGAAGAAATCCATCCATAAACTTTGTCAAGCTTATAGAAAATTTATTTTATTCTTTTTAGTGGATGAGAAAAAACGTTATTTTATAAAAAAAAATGTTATATTTATATTTATATTCATTTCTATTTCAATATAATTCGATTTAAATATTTTTAAATTATTTTTTCTAAGATGATTCAAAGCTATTTATATTTGAGAGCCAATGGGAGATGATCTGAAAAATGTTTTGGTAGTATCTCGAGTTAATAAATATATTAAGAAGCATCCGATGACTCAAATCTATTACTGAACTATCTAATGTTACCTCCATTGAAAATTGCTAAATTAAAATCAATTAAAAGTGTTAATAGCATTCTGCCTTTGGACTTAACCACACTATCCTTCAAAGATCTATATTTTTTTATAATTTTTCAATTCCATATCTCCCACCGATACCTCCGTTGATCCGACACCCTTCCATTAAAAATCTCCAATTAAAATAATTTGCTCATGTTGAATTCGTTCCATCAACTTATACAGGGAATTATTATCGTCAAACCACTTGTAACAATTCAAATATATATATAAGTGCCAGATAATTCTTGGTTGAGTGAATATCAATTTCAAAAATTATGATACTATCAATTTCTATCATTTTGACTATATTTATTAATTGATTATTTATGCCATAAATCATACCCCCGCTCGCTCTTTCATTTTTACAATAATAATCGAAAATGAATAAATAAGATTTTTAAATGTAATTAGATAATAATGTAATATTAATGATAGAAATACAATAATTAATATTAATATTCATTTAAATAAGATTTTGTTGAATAAAACATAAAACTAGTATATAAAATCAATCGAAGAAAGAATTAAAAATATAGATATCACATTAAATTTCTTGTTACAATAACTACGTTTTCATTTCTATGAATTAATAAATGTTTTTTTAAAATTAATTTTCAATTAAAATTCTTTTTACAATAATTACATTCAAAAAGTTTTTCCACTTTATGAATTAATAAATATATATTATTAAGAGAATTTTTATTAAAAAACCACATTGTTTGTATAAAATTATTTATTAAATTAAAATAACTGTACAACGTTTCGACTGCTTATTTTGCAGTCGTTTTCAAGTAACCGTACGCTTCCTCTGATTCAAGCAAACTAAAATAAATATATATTTAAAGTTGATTTGTCATTAAATTTATTTTTAAAATAATTACATTCAAAAGGCTTTTCTCTTGTATTTATTAATAAAATAAATGATCATTTAAAGTTGATTTCCGATTATATTTATTTTGTCAATAATTACATTCAAAAGGCTTTTCTCCTGTATGAATTAATAAATGACTATTTAAATTAGATTTCTGATTAAATTCCTTTTTACAATAATTACATTCAAAAGGCTTTTCTCCTGTATGAATTAATAAATGTTGTTTTAAATTTGATTTCACATTAAATTTCTTTTTACAATAATTACATTCAAAAGGATTTTCACCTGTATGAATTACTAAATGTTTATTTAAATTTGATTTCACATTAAATTTCTTTTTACAATAATTACATTCAAAAGGATTTTCATTTCTATGAATTAAGATATGTGTTTTTAAAGCTGCATTTCGCTTAAATTTCTTTTTACAATAATTACATTCAAAAGGTTTTTCATCTGTATGAACTAATAAATGTTCATTTAAAGTTGATTTTAGATTAAATGGTCTTTTACAATAATTACATTCAAAAGGCTTTTCTCCTGTATGTATTAATAAATGCGATTTTAAAGTTGATTTTCTATTAAATTTTTTTTTACAATAATTACATTCAAAAGGATTATCATTTCTATGAATTAAGAGATGTGTTTTTAAATTTGCATTTCGCTTAAATTTCTTTTTACAATAATTACATTCAAAAGGTTTTTCATCTGTATGTATTAATAAATGTGAATTTAAATTTGATTTCAGATAAAATTTCTTTTTACAATAATTACATTCAAAATGCTTTTCTCCTGTATGTATTAATAAATGCGATTTTAAAGTTGAATTCTTATTAAATTTCTTTTTACAATAATTACATTCAAAAGGCTTTTCATTTCTATGATTTAATAAATGTGAATTTAAATTTGATCTCGAATTAAATTTATTTTTACAATAGTGACATTCAAATGGCTTCTCTCCTGTATGTATTAATAAATGTTTAGTTAAATTTGATTTCTTATTAAATTTCTTTTTACAATAATTACATTCAAAAGGCTTTTCATTTCTATGAATTAATAAATGTTCATTTAAATCTGATTTACGTTTAAATTTCTTTTTACAATAATTACATTCAAAAGGCTTTTCATCTGTATGTATTAATAAATGTTCATTTAAAGTTGATTTTAGATTAAATGGTCTTTTACAATAATTACATTCAAAAGGATTTTCATTTCTATGAATTAAGAAATGTGTTTTTAAATTTGCATTTCGCTTAAATTTCTTTTTACAATAATTACATTCAAAAGGTTTTTCTCCTGTATGAGTTAATAAATGTCTATTTAAAGAAAATTTCGTATTAAATTTCTTTTTACAATAATTACATTCAAAAGGATTTTCTCCTGTATGAGATAATAAATGTTTATTTAAAGTTGATTTGTTAAAAAATTTCTTTTCACAATAATTACATGTAAAAGGCTTATCACCCGTATGAGTTAATGAGTGCGGAATTAAATGAGATACTTGATTAACCTTCAATTTAAAATTACTACATTGAAAATGCCTGTCTTCTGAATGGTGTGAATTTGCATCTCCATATTTTTCGTCTAAATATTTTTGTGTATCCTTTTTGAGTTTTACTTCATTTTTAAAAATTGAAATTATAGCTTTTTGTAAACATTTTTTTAGATGTTTAGTTAAAAATGCCTCACTAATGAAATTGGTATGACAATATACACAAGAATAAAGAGGACCTAAAAAAGAATTGTTTTCATTATTTTAATTCATTATATTTTTACATATCTAAATATTTAAGAATTCAATTTAAGGAATAATATCATTAGAAATAATATTTAAAAAAATAATTTAGTGAGATTTATATTACTTTAGATGAAAAATCATAATAATAAAAATTACCTATATATATTGGATATTTTTTGTCTTGTGAATAAAGATCCATTTTTAATTGATTAGTGTTATCAATTTTAAAATATATACTAGGTAGTAAGTAATATAAATGTTTAAAATCTTGATTTTGATTTATAATCAAAATAACAACATTCAATCCACAAACCAAACATATCAGCCAACTGCTGTTGACTCAGAGCATCCATACAAACATTTTTCAGTAATTTGCCATTTTTTTGTAAAATATTAAACTATCCAACACTTGCAATTTGACATTTTAAGTAAATATAATTTTGAATTTGCTTTAGAAATTAAAAATATTATATTAAAAAAAAGAGAGGGAGTAGAGAAGTGGATTTTCGCGAAAATTTCAAATAGTTGGTATAATCACTACATCACAGACTACCACAGATCATCCGTATCAGAGGGGATCACTCAGTGGGGTATCAGCACAATGGGACCGGCGTAACTCGAACACCAGATGGCGATACATGAAAAAAGTCGACTCTTCAGGCGCCCAATAGATGGCACCGCAAAAAAAAATGACCAAAGATCACCTCCTCCCACAGGCCTTCCGAATTCCCTGCAATTATTTGATTATCAAACAAACCCAGCATAAATATAAATATAAATTTTATTTAACATTTAACACAAATAAAATTTAAATTTTTTTTGTATGAATATTGGGAATTTAAAAATTATTTATTGAGATATAAAATTAGCATTACAGAAATCAAATATGCTTTTTTCAAATATCCAAATAAATAATTTAAATTAACAGAAAACTTCACCTACTTTTATGTAATTTACATAAATAAAATAAACGAATAATGTTCTTGTTAATATTTTATATGTATGGATTAAAAATTTTCTTCAATGCCAATATTTGAAACGAGAGAAAGACATACGAATTGTTCTTAGTGAGAAGGAAATTTATAAATAAATAAATAATCATTTCTATTTCCAAAAAGATACTATTTAAAAAGATAACAAGAAATCCATAAATCATTGATTAACTAAGAATAATTAATCCAACGCATTTTTAATCATAAAAGTTTATCAAAAAACTGAATTACGAACATTTGTGTAAATTTATAAATGAAAAAAATGTGGGATGTCTCCGGTCGGCTATCATGCAAATTCCAATTGGATAAATTAACACATATATATTATATTTAAATGAAATTATAAATTAAAATTAATAAATAGTATTTATTAAACCAGCGCGAGTTTGGCTCTTTGTTGAGGGCATCTGGTCACATGCTGGCGCGTGATTGTTAGTCAACGTGCTAAAAAATTAATTCCGGCACTTTTAGCGATTCAACCAAGCTGAAATTCTATATATAGCAGTTTTATGCAATTTTTAAACATGTGAAAAACGATAAAAGATATACTGAGAGGAGTATGTGAATATATTTGATTTAATAGTGCTTATTGTGAATTTCTATATTGCTGTGAAATTTGTATTTATTTATCAAATATTAAATAATTTAACTTTGATATTTGATTTGTTACAATGTAATTTAAATTATTTATCAAACAATTTATAATAAATTTTTCAATGTTATTTGTGTTAAATGTTAAATAAAATTTATATTTATATTTATGCTGGGTTTGTTTCGAATATTATGTGCACGGATACTCTATGTACGGATGGTATGTCGAGTTTGATATTCAAATAATTGCAGGGAATTCGGAAGGCCTGTGGGAGGGGGTGATCTTCGGCCATTTTTTTTTTGTTGTGCCATCTATTGGACGCCTGAAGAGTCGACTTTTTTCATGTAACGCCATCTGGTGTTCGAGTTACGCCTGTCCCATAAGAGTGATACTGGGTTGCAGACTACTATAAGATGCACTCTCCGTGATAAATACCGAAACCAAATTTTAGCACATCGCGCCATCTCTTAACATGGACCCAATACTAATTGTATAAAAAAGGTTATAAAAAGCGGGCTTGTGTGTGTGTTTTTTTTTTCTTTTTTTTATGTAGGAATATTGTGAATGTTGGGAATTAAAAAATTGTAGAAAATTATCTATTTGGAGATAAAAATTGGTTTAATTTCCAAATAAATAATTTTTCATTAATCTGAAAATTTTCTACAATCTTTTTATGTAATTAACATATCTAAAAGAAACGAATAATTTTTTATGTATATAAACAATATATATTTGAAAATTAATAAAAATTATAAAATTATATTTACAAATTATGTGGTGATCTCACTCACTATTAAACATATCTTATTTACATATTGTTTTTTTCATATATTGTATTAAAATCTTCTCTTGTGAGAAAATTTGGCAATTTTTAAATTGTTAATATCTAATTTGTATTTCCAACAGAAAGGAATATTTTTTTATGTATATATCTATAATAATAAAAGCAAGTGTAATGTGTCTGTTTGTCTGTGTTTGTTGGACCGAGCTCTCCAGCAAAAACTATCACACGCAGGGACCTGGAATTTTTAACACGGAAGCACAAAGTGGCTGGCCACCAGACCTCGAAGCCCGATTTTCGATTTTTTAATTAGAAAAATTTTTAAAAAATTATAAAGAGTAATTAATTAAAAATAGTTTAGTTACCATACTAGATCATAGAGGTGCTGGTGGCGATAATTTGGTGGTAATTTAAATTCTGAGCAATGTGCAGATAAAAATCTTTTTATATATCTATTGATATTTACAATATCTCAATTAATCTTATTGGCCTTTTAAACTTTGAAAACATTCACATTACGGCTATAATTTAATACTATTAATTTTTAAGATTATGTGAGTAAATTATTTTAATTAAGAAAATTTGATCTCATAATTGGATTTTCACGTAAGATTTTAATATATAATATATTTTTTAATATTATTTTTATAGTAGTTTAGTGTTATGCTAATTTTATATTTTATTTTTATTTTGTTTAAAATGATTTTTTTTTAAATAAATTAATAACATTTAAAGTAGCATAAAAAAATTAATCGAGGCAGGAAAATTGATGGGGTTTGAAATTAATAGTGATAAGACAAAATAATTAGTATCAGAGAGAATAATATTTGCAAAGAATTTAAATCGAGGTTGCAATCGGGAAATTATTATCAAAGGGGATCAAAATTATTAAATTATAGGTCATAAAATAGAGAAGGATGGGGCCTCAGGGCACATGGCTAGCATGGGAGAGGAAAATATATTGGTGGGGAGTTCGATTGGAAGACCAATTGTGAACAGGGTGGACAATGTAGGAAGGAACGTGAGAGAGATAGGATAGGGTAGGAGTTAGATGGTTATAGCTCAGAATAGGGACACTCGGGGGGGGGGGTACAGGGGGCGGAGCCCCCGTCTAGGTGTGAAGAGCGCCGAAGGCGCTCTGATCAGCTAGTAGTATATAATTTAAAAAAAAAACAATATAAGATGTATAAATTTACACCTTTGAAAATAGTTTTATTATTAAATACACAAAACATACCATCTTGGGTTTAACTTTTTCTTCTCGCTTGTTGTAAAATCGCTGTTTTCATGATTAATCCATCTGAAAAATGATAAATAATTTTAAAATAGTTTAATATATATGTTTGGAATTTCGAATTTTAAGTACATGAGTTGATCGACAGGTTATAAATATGGTCTGTTTAATAAAAACTTAGCCTATTGTCTTGGATCAGGTATACGAGGAAATAGAAGAATAATTAAAATAGAAAAAAAGTCGTTCATTTTCAATATGCAATAGAATATATTGTTGAAATTGTCTTTTGGATGAAAATATAAAAAAATAAATTTTTCATATTTTTTTAATTAAATTAATTTTAAATTATATGCATATATTAAAAATAATATAATTAATATAATTTAATATATAATAATATACACACAGTGACGCAACCAGGATTTGATCCTGGGACGGTTAACAAATTAAAACACTTAAATCTTACAAATGTAATGATTTTTCGGGGGGATAGGAAATTTTAGGTGGGGTTGGAATTTGAGAGGGAAGCGGGGAAATTTTGTCTGTAATATGCACTCTGGGTTGAATCCAACGAGAACGAATCCTGAGAAGAAGAAAGAAGTTAATAAAAAAATAATAAAAAAATTTAATTAAAAAAAATAACAAAATTAACTTGTTTTATTATTATCTTGAAAAAATTAATAAATATTTCTTTTCTTTTTATAGATATAAAAAAATTAAATTGCTATATTTAAATTTAAAATAAAAATTTAAAAAAATTATTATTATTATATAATTACATTTATATTCTAACAATAATTTTCTTATAAAAATAGCAATTTTTAAACACTTAATTAAATTCACTTAATACTATAAAAATTTTATCCATTAAACTCAAAATTAACTTAAATCTAAAAGTTTTATCCTTAAATCTAAAAAAATTATTTTTTTATATAACTAATTGTCTGATAAAAAGTAAATTTTGTTGAATAAATTATTATTTCTAATTAAAAAAATATAAAAAAAACGACCAAGTCCTTTATTGGGAAATAAATCACAAAACTTTTCTGCATTGACTCCGGGTGTTGTAGATGATTGGTTAAAAATTTTTATAAATTATTAGGGTCTGTTAATAGTATTACTGAGGTCAATGCTTTCTTTTTGTGCTAAGTCTTTCTAAAATTCCTTATTTCTACTAATATAGAGTGTTAACCAGTGTTTTTTTTTGTTAAAACCACCTGAGGAGCCTGCGAAAACCTAAAGTCAAAATTCCAAAATCGAGCTTTGACATAGCTTCTGGGTACACTGCAGGTAAAACTGCAGATGGTAGTTAATTTTGAGCGTAATCGGCAAATAATAAGCACATGTTTACATGAAGCTTACACTACATTTTATTTAAAATAAATGAATTAACCAATCAAAAAACTATGAAAATCAAAATCTGTAATTTAAATAGCATATATATTATATAGATACCATAATTTTTTTATTAGAAAGGTCCATTCTTAAATAAACATTGAGCTTTCATTACATTTTATTTAAGATACAAGGTTTCTTACAAGCAAAGTTACAGTGTAATGTGTATACAAAATCAATAGTTCTTCTTCAAATAATATGAAGTAAAACAATCTTTTAAATGTAAGGGAACTTTACAACCTTTACATATAAGATTGGTGATTTTTCGTATTTTATTTGCATAGCATACACGACACCTTCTTATACGTTAATTGGTTTCAGAAATTATAACCAATTGGTGCTGTTTTAATTGTCCGAGATGAACCATGTGACGTAGTTGGAATTTCCAAATTTTCAAGCTAATACATTTTGGATTTTGTATTAAGCGTTTGGTTTTTTTAAAAATTTATCCGGTATCAACTATTTCGGCAAAATTATTTCTGTTAGACATAATTGTCAAGTTATAAAATTTAAAAGATTCATTAAATGGAAGCTCGACACTACGAACATACTGTATCAGTAGCGCAATAATCCGAAAATAATTTATAAATTCAAGTACGGGTGAAAAATCGGTTTATTAGTCGAATGGACTAAATACATTAAAATTATATCTCCACTATCCCTCTATATATACTTTTCAAACATTATGTATTAATAAATGTTTAATAAATTTATTTTTACAATAATTACATTCAAAAGGTTTTTCTCCTGTATGAATTAATAAATAATTATCTAGACTTGATTTGTGATTAAATTTCTTAATTTTTACTTACAATTATAGATTAGTATTAATGTATTAGAAGTAATAAAGAATCATTTGAGATATTTTGGACTTGTATAAATAAAAAATAATAAAAAACGAACATTAAATGATAAGATAATTAAATGTAATAGACCATTAGTAATTAGGTAATAATTAATGGACCAAATAAAATAGTTAATATAAATACTAAGATAGATAATTCAGGATTTTATTGATTTACACATGGAATTATAAAGTATATAAGCTTTAATTAACTTTTCACAGTATGTATTAATAAATGTGATTTTAAATGCGATTTCCGATTAAATTTCTTATTACAATAATTACATTCAAAAGGCTTTTCTCCTGTATGAATTAATCAATGACCATTTAAATTAGATTTCTGATTAAATTCCTTTTTACAATAATTACATTCAAAAGGCTTTTCATTTCTATGAATTAATAAATGTGTTTTTAAAGTTGAATTTCGATTAAATTTTCTTTTACAATAATGACATTCAAAATGCTTTTCTCCTGTATGAATTAATAAATGTTGAGTAAATTTGATTTCAGATTAAATTTCTTTTTACAGTAATTACATTCAAAAGGCTTATCAACTGTATGAGTTAATGTGCGCGGAATTAAATGAGATATATGATTAACCTTCAATTTAAAATTATTTCTTTGAAAATGCCTGTCTTCTGTATGTTTTGTATTTGTATCTTCTCTAAATTTTTCGTCTAAATATACTTTAGTATCCTTTTTGAGTTTTACATCATTTTTTAAAATTGAAAATATATTTTTATGTAAACATTTTTTAGATGTTTAGACAAAAATTCCTCACTAATGAAATTAGTATGACAATATAAACATGAATATAGAGGACCTAAAAAAAGAATTGTTTTCATTATTTTAATGCATTATATTTTTACATATCTAAATATTGAATAATTCAATATAAGTTATAATATTATTACAAATAATATTAAAAAATTAATTTAGCGACAATTATCATTACTTTAGATGAAAAATCATAGAAATAAAAATTACCTATATATATTGGATATTTTCTGTCTTGTGAATAAAGATCCATTTTTAATTTTTACATGAAGTTTACACTACATTTTATTTAAAATAAATGAATTAACCAATCAAAAAACTATTAAAATCAAAATCTGTAATTTAAATAGCATATATATTATAAGATACCATAATTTTTTTATTAGAAAGGTCCATTCCTAAATAAACATTGACCTTTCATTACATTTTATTTAAGATACAAGGTTTCTTACAAGCAAAGTTACAGTGTAATGTGTATACAATATCAATAGTTCTTCTTCAAATGATATGAATTAAAACAATCTTTTAAATGTAAGGGAACTTTACAACCTTTACATATAAGATTGGTGGTTTTTCGTATTTTATTTGCATAGCATACACGACACCTTCTTCTTATAAGTTAATTGATTTCAGAAATTATAACCAATTGGTGCTGTTTTAATTGTCCGGATACCCTCCGAGTTGAATCATGAGGTGGACCACGTGACGTAGTTGGAATTTACAAATTTTTGTTGAGTATCTGGTAAATTACTCTGATAAATGTAGTAGGAAATCATGAAACTTCAATGTTTTAGTAGAATTTACATTTAAATGTTTGTAAACTCAGAATGCATTAAATTAAACACAATTGAACTGGTATAATATTATTTTTTTTTTACCATTTTATAGTTTTTCTATATATAGGTTAATAGCGGAGAAATTGATCAGCTCGATCCACTCCTTTCCTATGATGATTGTAGTCAAGTATACATTTTGGTTTTTGTATTAAGCGATTGGTTTTTTTTAAAAATTTTTCCGGTATAAACTATTTCGGCATTATAAATAGTATAAATCATTTTTATATCTTTACTTTCCGATGATTTCCATAATTGTAAAATTATTTCTCCTAAACATATGTGTAGAGGATATATTGTCAAGTAATAAAATCTAAAAGATTCCTTAAATGGAAGCTCGACACTACGAACACACCATCATAGCGTAATTATTCGAAAATAATAATATATTTATTTATTCAATTTTTAAGTTCACGTGCGAGTGAACAATCAGTTTATTAGTCGAATGGACTAAATACTTAAAATTATATCTCTCCACTATCTCTCTATATATACTTTTCAAACATTATTTATTAATAAATGTGGGACAGTGGCGCAACCAGTGGGGGGGTTTGGGGGTCAAAACCCCCCCCAGGAGGGAAAAAAATATAAATTGCTGTATATTATGTACTATATTACAAATAGAAAAGAAAAAAAAATTCTAAAAGTATAACTTAGTGCAGAGGTTCTTAAACTGTGGTCCGCGGACCCCTGAGGGTCCGCGAAGCCTTTACTGTGGATCCGCAAAGCCATCGTACAGGTGCACGAGAAAATGATGATTCTCCGTTAAAACTTTATTTAATATAAAAGGAGCGATGGCATGGCTTTGTGAGGAAACAGAGATCAAATACCCAAATTCAACGAAATGTGCAAGAAAACTATTGCTACCGTTTCCATCTTCATATTTAGCTGAATTTTCTTTCTTCAATATTATAATTTCTAATAAAATGTGTTCTACAATATGCAAAAAAATCGTTATTCACCAATCACTGTTAGAAATATTCATCATATATCCTTGTTCTTATGAGATCGTAAGCCAGAAATTAACTAATAAAATGTCGTAAAGTACCTAAAGTTGGGATGGGGTCCGTCAAAAAAAATTTTTTCAAGTGGGGGTTGGCGGAGTACATAAGCTTAAGAATCTCTGATTTAGGAGAAATAATAAAATACTTTTTTATTTCTTATATTTAATTCTGTACGAAAAAATAAGCAATTTTTATTTTTGTTAAAATTTTTTTAAAATAAAATAAACTTACTTATTATACACTAAGTCAGAGGTTCTTAAACCTTTGTGTATTAGTAATTAGGTAATAATTAATGGACCAAATAAAAGAGTTAATATAAATACTAAGTTAGATAAATCAGGTTTTTATTGATTTACAAATCGAATTATAAAGTATATAAGCTTTAATCAAAGAAAGAATCAAAGAAAATCTTTAGATTTCATTATTAAGCATAATTTTCAAGCAGTATGTATTAATAAATGTGTTTTAAGATGTGATTTCTGATTAAATTTTCTTTTACAATAATTACATTCAAAAGGTTTTTCACCTGTATGAATTAATATATGATTTTTTAAATCTGATTTTCGATTAAATTTTCTTTTACAATAATTACATTCAAAAGGTTTATCACCTGTATGAATTAATAAATGTTGAGTTAAATTTGATTTCCAATTAAATTTCTTTTTACAATAATTACATTCAAAAGGTTTTTCACCTGTATGAATTAATAAATGATTTTTTAAAATTAATTTAGTATTAAATTTCTTTTTACAATAATTACATTCAAAAGGATTTTCTGCTGAATGAATTAATAAATGTCTATTTAAATATGGTTTCTGATTAAATTTCTTTTTACAATAATTACATTCAAAAGGTTTTTCTACTGTATGAATTAATAAATGTGTATTTAAAGTTGATTTCTGATTAAATTCCTTTTTACAATAATTACATTCAAAAGGCTTTTCTCCTGTATGAATTAATATATGATTTTTTAAAATTAATTTAGTATTAAATTTCTTTTTACAATAATTACATTCAAAAGGTTTTTCTCCTGTATGAATTAATAAATGTGTATTTAAAGTTGATTTCTGATTAAATTCCTTTTTACAATAATTACATTCAAATGTCTTCTCTCCTGTATGAATTAATAAATGATTTTTTAAATCTGATTTCCGATTAAATTTCTTATTACAATAATTACATTCAAAAGGCTTATCACCTGTATGAATTAATAAATGTGTATTTAAAGTTGATTTGTAATTAAATTTCTTTTTACAATAATTACATTCCAAAGGCTTTTCACCTGTATGAATTAATAAATGATCATTTAAATGTGATTTCCGATTAAATTTCTTATTACAATAATTACAATCAAAAGGTTTATCACCTGTATGAATTAATAAATGTTGAGTTAAATTTGATTTTAGATTAAATTTCTTTTTACAATAATTACATTCAAAAGGTTTTTCACCTGTATGTATTAATAAATGTGATTTTAAAGACGAATTATGATTAAATTCCTTTTTACAATAATTACATTCAAAAGGCTTTTCTCCTGTATGAATTAAAAAATGTTTTTTTAAATCTGATTTCCGCGTAAATTTCTTTTTACAATAATTACATTCAAAAGGTTTTTCTCCTGTATGTATTAATAAATGTAATTTTAAAGTTGAATTGTGATTAAATTTCTTTTTACAATAATTACATTCAAAATGATTTTCTCCTGCATGAATTAATAAATGATTATCTAAAGTTGGTTTTTGATTAAATTCCTTTTTACAATAATTACATTCAAAAGGCTTTTCATTTCTATGAATTAATAAATGTGTTTTTAAAGTTGATTTTCGATTAAATTTTCTTTTACAATTATTACATTCAAAAGGTTTTTCACCTGTATGAATTAATAAATGATAATTTAAAGTTGATTTCCAATTAAATTTCTTTTTACAATAATTACATTCAAAAGGCTTCTCACCTGTATGAATTAATAAATGTTCATTCAAATGTGATTTGTGATTAAATTTCTTTTTACAATAATTACATTCAAAATTATTTTCTCCTGTATGAATTAATAAATGATTTTTTAAATCTGATTTACATTTAAATTTCTTTTTACAATAATTACATTCAAAATGATTTTCTCCTGTATGAGTTAATGAGTGCGGAATTAAATGAGATATATGATTAACCTTCAATTTAAAATTATTACTTTGAAAATGCCTGTCTTCTGTATGTTTTGTATTTGTATCTTCTCCAAATTTTTCGTCTAAATATATCTTGGTATCCTTTTTGAGTTTTACAACATTTTTTAAAATTGAAAATATAACTTTATGTATACATTTTTTTAGATGTTTAGATAAAAATTCCTCACTAATGAAATTGGTATGACAATATACACAAGAATAAAGAGGACCTAAAAAAATATTTGTTTTCATTATTTTAATTCATTATATTTTACATATCTAAATCTTGAATAATTCAATTTAAGGATTAATATCATTACAAATAATATTAAAAATAATAAATTAGTGACATTTATCATTACTTTAGATGAAAAATCATAGAAATAAAAATTACCTATATATATTGGATATTTTTTGTCTTGTGAATAAAGATCCATTTTTAATTGATTACAGTCTTATCAATTATAAAATATTTAATTGTTAATAAATAATATAAATGTTTTAAACAGTTTTAAATTTTGATTTTCATTTACAATAAAAATAACCTTTGACTCATTTTTAGCACATAGCGCCATCAGGGAAATAATATCTAACTAATTTAAAAAAGCGGGCACTTTTATGGGAATATGAGTTCGTGACGTTTTATTTTAATTTAATATCAATTTTGAGAATTCAATAATTAGAATTAGATAATTATTCATTTCATTTAAATGAAAAATTCTCTATATATAATGAAATGAAATTTATATCATTAAGCAATTACAATTATATTAATAAGCAAGGTCGACCACTTACCTGTATTGTGATAGGAATGAATGGAGAATTTTTAGAAACTTGAGTCTTGAGTGTCAGTTCTCTGGAACACATTTTCTCGAGGTAGGGGTTGGCCGGGATGTCATTCCTGCAAGGGATTCTGGTGTCTTTCTCCAATTCTAATCAAGACTGCTTTAAAATTCGCTTTAAAAAACGGTTCATCCCTTCCGCCATTTTTAACACACGGATGGGTCTCTGTACAACTGGAGATCCGATGTTTTATGACCCAAAGGTCTTTCATTTTCCAATTTATCAAAATTCTTTATATCATGCACATGTGTTAAAAATATTTTTCTAGAAGGTGGCCACACCATTGTATATTAAAATGCATTTTTGCTTATATATTACAATGTATAAATACCTTTTTGATAATAACAAATATTTCAAATAATCCAAAAGAAAGATTTCTAAGATTAATAAATTTGTAATAAAATTAAAATAATTTTATTATAGCTTCTTTTTGTATTATCTAAGAACAAACACCCTTTCAAGTCCAATAAAGAAACAGCAAGAGCCCAGTTGAGGCTGGGGGGTTTCCAAAAAATTGGGTATTCACAACATGGTCATTTTCACACACACAAGTAACGATTAACACTCTTGTTGGGATCGAATGTTGAAGGCGATCTAAAATTAAAACCACTTTTGATCTATAAGTCTGAAAATCCGCGAACTCTTAAGAATATCGCGAACGAATTTAGAAAGAAGAGTTAATATTATTTCGCAAATTAAAACGGCATATCAGTGTTACAGAGACATGCATGAAGCAAAGGAATAAGAAGCAAAACAAACTATAATTGATAGTTTTTTCAAACTAGTTTAGTTTAGTTTAGTTATTACTAGTATCTACATTATTAATAAAGATAATATATTATTAAAAATCAGTTTCATTTTTCATTAAAATTTCTTGTGGAACGTAACCTTTCATTTTGTATGGAAACATACATGGAAAATGGTGCTACGAGTTACGTCGTTTCGATTTACGTCACATATTTTCGGAACCTAACCTGCCGTAACTACGAGGACTGACTGTATATAATATATACCTTTTTGATAATAACAAATATTTCAAACAATCCAAAAGAATCTCTAAGGATTAATAATTAATAATTTTATTATAGCTTCTTGTTGTATTATCTAAGAACAAACACCCTTTCAAGTCCAATAAAGAAACAGCAAGAGTCCAATTGGGGTTTCTAAAAAATACGTTAAATATTATATCTCCACTATCCCCAGTGGCGCAACCAGGATTTGATCCTGGGGGGGGTTTTGACTAGCCGCTCCACCTTCTTATGCCCCCCCCCCCCCCCGGGCTCTCTCAAAGACAAATTTTCATTAAGATTTTTTTTTTATATTAAATATTTAAAAAAGTTTTGTAAATGAAACACTGATTTTACAAAATCTGGCAAAAAAATTTAATTTTGTATTTTATTTACTCGTATTCACAGTTTTAGAAAGAAAATATTTTTTCCAGCTATAAGTAAATTATTTTAGCTTTCCTCATGAAATAAGGATAGCTTATACGATGATCGGAAAATTTTGAAAATTTTTGCTCCGAGATTACGTCTAAACAAAATGAGATATTGTTTTGGAATTTGATATTTAGATGTTTTTTTTTGGGAATGATGGGCGGAGATTGGATTGTTGTTGGACAAGATCGGACCATAAGTAAGGGTAGTTTAAAGATGTGTCAAAGCATATTTTATTGATTTTCTCAATAAATACCGATTTTTATGAGAATTATCATACTATCGTTTTAAATTTATAGAGAATCGAATTTACTAAAAGTTTCATTATATTCACTTTTACCTAAACTTAATAATAAAGGAGTTATTTATAAAAAACTATTAGGTTGTCCCATAAGTTTTTTCCGCGTCACGCTATGAATGAATCTAACTGCCTATGTTTATATATATTGTAATGGTTTTCTTGGGTTTCTAGGGGGGGGGAAGGGGAAGGGGAAAGAATCAATTAAAAAAAAATTAATATAAATAATTTTTTTATTTTAATTAATATTTAATTTAATTTAAATTAAATTGATAAATTTAGAATTAATCAGAAGATAATTAATATTGATTTTAATATTAATTAATAAATACATTAATTAATTTCTTATATTCCAATCAATTAGTAATTATGATTTAAATTAATAATTGAGGTTTTAAAAGATAATGAAGGTAGGAGAAATGAGGGGAAAAAATATGGCGTCCTTCTAATTCGACAAGGGTCGTGAATGAAGGAGATAATTTTAATTTGTGGTCCAGATAAAGATATAGCACTCAGATAACAGTGATTCCAGCGTGAAATAGAGAAAGAGTTGTACAATGGAAGAGAGTGATTAGCTTATTAGATGTGAACTTTTATAAATTTTATTATAAGTAAAATAAATAACGTTAGAAAATTTTCTTTCAAGAATCTTTGTTATTTTAAGCAATAAATCATATTAATTAGTTTTACAAATGGTAATAGAAATAATATCAATTAGTAACAAGAACTTAAATTATAATAAAATAAAAGGAAGGAAATAAAGTCTTATCCGTGTCGTGGTGTGGAAAAGGCGGCTGACATATGATGTCGTGATGATTTCCAAGAGGTCCAGATGAGTAGATTTTGTGAGGATCGAAAGAACCAGGTTGTCTTGTGTCTTCACGGGTTGAGATCAATTCCAATATTTAAATATTTTGTTTGGAAACGAATGAGAGTTAAAAAGCATTTAGCAACGCAAACATTCTATAAAAGTTGATTGTGCAAAATAGAACACGTCTATTCTCTCTGGTGTCTCGATAAAGAATAATCTTTCCAACAATATCAATAATCAAAATCAACACTCGGATAAATTCACTCACACTCTCACATAAACACACACAGACCTGGAGTTCTTCCGTCTCTTTCTAATTCTAATTACAAAGTTGTATTTTAATTAAATAATTTATTTTATAAATTAACTAATTATCTCTCTAAGTGAGATCACATTTCAAATTCTTAGAACTATTAAATTATATAATATTAAAATACATAAAAAGAAAGGGATAGAGATATTGGCATTAATAAATAAAAAAAACTTAAATATAAAATAAAGAAATTATTAAAATTAGGGACTGAATTGAAAATATCAGTACATCCTCCACCTTTGTAAAAAAAAAAAAAATATTTCTTTTGGAGATGAAATGTTCACAAATCACAAAAAAATATAATTTTTTTTTTTTAACATAATTGTTATGAATACTTAAAAAATATTACATTGGCATTTGTATATAACAAAACAACAAAAAACTTTCAGATATTTGGCCCTTTTTTTTTTTTTAAAGAATACCAAATTAATACTGGCAATACAGAGGTTTGATATGGTGGATTCTAAGAAAACAATTTATAAAGAAGTTAACAAGTAGCAGAAACACAACGAATTGGTTCACACTGACACCCACAGAATAATTATAGTACTCTAACGTGACACATTAAGGTTGGAGCAAGTCTGGCAATAATCATATTTAATAATAAGTAATACAGGTCCATTGGAAAATTATCAGTTTCGATTTTCTCATTTCTACTTAAATTTAATTAGAATTCATGTTTCATTCTTTATTCAATACTTTATTGCTTTCATAGCATTTTATATTCTCTTTAATTATTCATATCTCATTTTCATTTAACATTTGTTTCTCTATAAAAATCCTATTATCTATAACATCAAATTCTTCTATATTATTTTTCGCAAATATCAGAAACCTCTCCTTACCATCTCACAATAGAAGCGATTTCAATCATCAAAACAGACTAAGAGACAGACCCGCTTGGTGGCTCATATGTCAAGGCAAAGTCTTCAAATTACACTTGTTAAAAAAATGACAAAAAATTATTAATTGGAATAAAAGGGTTTCAAAATCCTCCTATTATACTTGCCGATATTTTTATTTGTGTGAGCGTTCTTAATTTCATAAGTTCTCTCTCCACCATGGAGCTTTTTATTGATTTGAAATGGTCCTTCGATTTGATTTAACCAATACCAAATCTCTTTAAAACATCAGATAATTCAATATTCTTTTAAGGGGGATGGTTAAAAGAAACTTAGAAAATTTTTTTAAAATTGAAGAAGGCAAAGCAAGGTTTTTATTTACATAAAATTTTTTAATGAAGACAAATTAAAATTTTATCCGAGGCAATTAATTTAAATCTTTTCTTTCCTCGATCCCAGAGGATATTTTGGGATTTAAATTTTAGTGTTTTAAAATGTGATGTATAATTATCTTGATTGACAAACCATTGCTTCATTCTCTTCTTTGGCTTTCCCTTTTTCGTTAAATATGGTTTCAATCTCTTGTTATTTATACATTTTTTAAGATTTTTTATAAACATTTTTCTTTTCCATTTGTACTTAATATTTTCTAGTATCTGCTTCTTTATCAGATTCTTTATTTTCATTACTTTAGTATTTTCTTTAATTTCTTGTATATTTTCTAGTTCTTCTTTTGTTTCTACTTCCATCTTTTCAAATTCATTTTCATTTTCTATATTAAAATCGGTGTTCTCTTCTTTAGAAACCATTTCTTCAGCATTTTCATCAATTTCGATTTCAATTAACATTTTACTCTCCTCTTTCGGAGTAGATTTAGAAGAGGTTTCTTCTTCTAGGGGTGTTTCATCAGTTTTTCCAATTGATTCATTTACTTTTTCTTCTTCTTTCATATCAAGATTCTCTAGTTTATTTTCCTGTTCCTCTAGTGTTTTATTTAAATCATTACTATGTTGTGGTAATTTTCCATTTAATTTTAGAGAGAAATTTCGAACATCATTTCTTAAAAGGTTAGTATTTTTATTTAATTTTTCAGTTTGATTGTCTAGTTTTATATTTAATTCACTTCTAAATTCTCCCAATAGCTGTTTCAATAGCTGAGATTGATCATCAAATTTTTTATTTATTTCACTTCTAATTTCGCCAAACAACTTTGTCATTATTGTGACAAAATCCACTTGACTAAGAGGGTTATCACATGGAACCGCCTCAACACTCACCTGAGTATCCGTGTGACCAATCAATTGACTTTCTACAGACATCGGGCTAACATCATCAAATAATTGGGGTTGAAACATCTCTGTATCAGCCTCCGTATTAATATTACTATCAGTGGCCATATTGCTTAAAAATTAAAAAAATTAGTTACAAATAAAAATGTAAAATTCAATTTTAACAATACAAAATTTCCTGCGTGTCTTCTCTCTCTCTATTTCAACTCCGGTAAAAAACAATTAAATTAGAAGCCAAATTATTTAATTATTTTTAATTAAAACAATCTCGGGGGGATGCCTCCATGTAAAGGTTTTCTTGGGTTTCTAGGGGGGGAAGGGGAAGGGGAAAGAATCAATTAAAAAAAAATTAATATAAATAATTTTTTTATTTTAATTAATATTTAATTTAATTTAAATTAAATTGATAAATTTAGAATTAATCAGAAGATAATTAATATTGATTTTAATATTAATTAATAAATACATTAATTAATTTCTTATATTCCAATCAATTAGTAATTATGATTTAAATTAATAATTGAGGTTTTAAAAGATAATGAAGGTAGGAGAAATGAGGGGAAAAAATATGGCGTCCTTCTAATTCGACAAGGGTCGTGAATGAAGGAGATAATTTTAATTTGTGGTCCAGATAAAGATATAGCACTCAGATAACAGTGATTCCAGCGTGAAATAGAGAAAGAGTTGTACAATGGAAGAGAGTGATTAGCTTATTAGATGTGAACTTTTATAAATTTTATTATAAGTAAAATAAATAACGTTAGAAAATTTTCTTTCAAGAATCTTTGTTATTTTAAGCAATAAATCATATTAATTAGTTTTACAAATGGTAATAGAAATAATATCAATTAGTAACAAGAACTTAAATTATAATAAAATAAAAGGAAGGAAATAAAGTCTTATCCGTGTCGTGGTGTGGAAAAGGCGGCTGACATATGATGTCGTGATGATTTCCAAGAGGTCCAGATGAGTAGATTTTGTGAGGATCGAAAGAACCAGGTTGTCTTGTGTCTTCACGGGTTGAGATCAATTCCAATATTTAAATATTTTGTTTGGAAACGAATGAGAGTTAAAAAGCATTTAGCAACGCAAACATTCTATAAAAGTTGATTGTGCAAAATAGAACACGTCTATTCTCTCTGGTGTCTCGATAAAGAATAATCTTTCCAACAATATCAATAATCAAAATCAACACTCGGATAAATTCACTCACACTCTCACATAAACACACACAGACCTGGAGTTCTTCCGTCTCTTTCTAATTCTAATTACAAAGTTGTATTTTAATTAAATAATTTATTTTATAAATTAACTAATTATCTCTCTAAGTGAGATCACATTTCAAATTCTTAGAACTATTAAATTATATAATATTAAAATACATAAAAAGAAAGGGATAGAGATATTGGCATTAATAAATAAAAAAAACTTAAATATAAAATAAAGAAATTATTAAAATTAGGGACTGAATTGAAAATATCAGTACAATATATATATAAACATGCAGGCTTATCTCTTAGCCGTTTATGGCATCTTATTTAATCATCCCAGAGCTTTTTCGGAGTACGTTTCGTTGGTGACAGTCTCTTTAAAAATTTTTCTACTATGGAGAGCCAAAAGAAGCATTTGCGGCAGAAGAGATTTGCACCGTTTACGGGAGTGGTGCTTCGACTATTAGGACCGTCCGCAATTGGTTTAAGAAATTTAGAGCTGGCCGCCCAGCAACGACGGATATTATCAAGACTGTGCATGCTGAAAATCCACGATACAGTGTGCGCGAGATAGCGGGTGAAACTAACATTCCCAAAACAACGGCATATAAGCATTTAATCAAAATGGGATATGCGAATCGATATGAAGCTTGGGTTGGTTCCACACCAATTGACGGAGACCGGCCTTATAAAGCGCGTCCCTACGTGCGATTTGCATCTACAGCGACACAAAAGAAATCATTTCTTAAAGAGTCTTGTCACTGGCGACGAGACTTGGAGTTTGTATCAAAATGTGGATCGAAAACGGATTTGGTCTAAAGAAAATAGACCTTCAACTGTTGCAAAGTCTGGGCTTCATCCGAAGAAGGTTCTTTTGTGCATTTGATGGGACTGGAAGGGTGTACTGTACTATGAGCTCCTTCCTGAAGGTGATATGATCAATGCTGACAAATATTGCAATCAACTGAATTAACTAAAAACCGCCATAGCAGAAAAACGGCAAGAATTGGCGAACCGACGAGGTGTAGTATTCCATGACGGCAACGCAAGGCCGCTTATTGCGTTGATCGTAAGGCAAAAATTATTACAGCTTGATTGGGACGTTCTACCTCATCCTCCATACTCCCCATACCTTCCTCCATCCGATTATTACTTGTTCCTCTCCTTAAAAAACTCTCTCCGTGGTAAATCTTTCAAATCCATAATCGAAATAAAAACGCACCTAAATGAATATTTTGAAAGTAAGCCTCAACTATTTTGGAAACAGGGCATAATGAGGCTTCCTGGGAGATGGAAGAAGGTTATAGATCAGAATGGTTCATACATAACATAATAAATCAACCTTAAACAACAAATATCGTGTATTCATTTTGCATCAAAAAAAGCGAAGAAACTTATGGGACACCCCAAGTACTTTAAGATTTCGAAAGCTTTTCGTCCGCCCGTAGTGGCAGATTATTTTGAAAGAAATCATGTAAAAATCCCTAAGAAAAATCCCTAAAAGAATAAATCCCTAAATAAAAAATTTCCCTAATTTTTTTTTACTTATTTAATAATGAATAACCGAAGAGACTTGAATAAGGTAGTTATACATCATGCTTGGTGTCATCACATCTGTTCCATCTGGTTTTTTAGCGTCTCATTTTTCATGGTTTGCCTTCAATATGGTCAGAAGCTCATCATGAGAGTCGCTGAATCGTTTCCTTGGTGGATCAGGCTTCTTACCACGAACATCACGACAGATTTGGAAGGTTACAACATTGCTCTTCGTTCACGCTTAGGAGGTTTTAAGACATCAGTATGGACCTGATTAAGCAAATTCATATTGAGCATAACCTTATCTCTTTGTTCGAGGCAAACCCATCAACGTGGCATCGTAGATGTTCCAATGTTCCAATGTCGAATTCGGGGTCATAAAAGCCAGCCAAATATTGTTCACCTACCCAAGTGCGCTCGAAGTAAGAAAAAAGATCACGAAGTTTTGCCCTGTTGGTCGTCCAGCAAATGCTTGGTAGGCTACAATGACTTTTGATGGCGGTACCAAAACCAAAGCTGCAAGAGTTCGTAAATGAGTGGAGTTGTCAGGATTATCTATATCATTATAGAGCTTCAAAACTTCTGGCATTGATTTGATGTTTCTATAAATGCATTGAGCAAAATGAAAAAGACAACCTCTGATGATAGTAAATTTCACAAATTGCGTTATATATTCCCTGGTGAAATATACGGTGCAAATGGTGTATTTTGTATTTGGAATCATTAAGCTATTAAAACGTATGCTAATAAACGAAATTTGAGTAAATTCCCTTTATTTTACATACGAATTTGACACCCCTATTTTTTTTGAAAAATCACGTGTCTGGGCCATATGTATGTATTTTTTGACCTATTTTTCCCTACTTTCGGTCCAGGCTCGATTACCTCCTTGGGAGGTCGTGTCTCAGGCAACTGGGTGTCATGCTCACCTTGTAATTAAATTTTCTTAATCACAATTAAAATTAATACAAAAATGAAAAATTTTGTTTTTAGTGATTTTTTCTTTTAGGGATTTTTTAAGTCATGGATATTTTTATTTAGGGAATTTCGGTTTTAAGGATTTTTCTTTTTAGGGATATTTGGTTTTAGGGAGAGAGATTTTTGACTTTTATGGATTTTTTCCTTTAGGGATTTTTACCCGTTTCAATTTTGAAAAAATTAGTCTTCGCTTCATAATTTTTATGAAATATTTAGAATTTGAGTAATATTTGTATTTATTTTATATTTAAATAATAGTCAAATTGGAAAATTTCACAATCATCTAGTAATCTTATATTAAGTCTTTTGTTTTTTAGGATTTAGGAGAAATTTTATTTCTTATATTTAATTCTGTACGAAAAAATAAGCAATTTTTATTTTTGTTAAAATTTTTTTAAAATAAAATAAATTTACTTATTATACACTAAGTCAGAGGTTCTTAAACTGTGGTCCGCGGACCCCTGGGGGTCCGCGAAGCCTTTACTGGGGGTCCGCAAAGCCATCGTACAGGTGCACGAGAAAATGATGAGTCGGTTAAAACTTTATTTAATATAAAAGAAGCGATGGCATGGCTTTGTGAGGAAACAGAGATCAAATACCCAAATTCAACGAAATGTGCAAGAAAACTATTGCTACCGTTTCCATCTTCATATTTAGCAGAATTTTCTTTCTTCAATATTATAATTTCTAATAAAATGTGTTCTACAATATGCAAAAAAATCGTTATTCACCAATCACTGTTAGAAATATTCATCATATATCCTTGTTCTTATGAGATCGTAAGCCAGAAATTAACTAATAAAATGACGTAAAGTACCTAAAGTTGGAATGGGGTCCGTCAAAAAAAATTTTTTCAAGTGGGGGTCCGCAGAGTACATAAGATTAAGAACCTCTGCACTAAGTTATACTTTAAGAATTATTTTTTTTTTTTCAAATAAAAAGAATGATTATATTTTTTCTTTTCTATTTGTAATATAGTACATAATGTACAGCAATGTATATTTTTTTCTCTCCTGGGGGGGGTTTTAACCCCCAAAACCCCCCCCCTGGTTGCGCCACTGACTATCCCTCTATAGCATCGGACTCCAAAGTGTTAATAATCATTTAAATAAATTTAAGATTTTTGTTGAATTGAGTATAAAACTATAAAATATATAATATTAATCGAAAAAAGAATCAAAAATAATTTTTTATCAACTTTTGAGAAATGAAGCTCATTTAAAAGAGCACCTACAACGTTTTCATTTTTTTTCCTCTAAACGGAACGTAAAAACTAAATTTGATAGTTTAATAGTTTTTCACATTATTAAAATTTGTATAAAACTACTATATATAGAACTAGCTGATAAGAGCGCCTTCCAGGCGCTCTTCACACCTAGACGGGGGCTCCGCCCCCTGTA
This sequence comes from Labia minor, assembly GCA_963082975.1. NCBI lineage: Eukaryota > Metazoa > Arthropoda > Insecta > Dermaptera > Spongiphoridae > Labia > Labia minor. The sequence continues at coordinate 16,851,426 of OY720349.1, read as the reverse complement.
CCCCCGAGTGATACATAGTATTTGGTTGAAAGTCTGTATGTAAAAGGTTTTCATCCATTTTGTTTCAATCAGTATAAGTAGATAAGACATATATTTGTTTTCTTAGAAAATATATATTTTAATTTAATCAGTAAATTAATTATATATTATTATTGTATATGTTATATTTATCTAACTCTGTGTCTATACAGTTTTCGAAAGTTCTTAGCCGCAGCATCCACTTTTCTCTAAGAGTCCCTATCCTGAGCTACAACCAAATCCTACCCTGTCCCATCTCTCCCATGTCCCTTCCTTCATTGTCCACCCACCTTGATCTTTGGTCTTCCACCGGATGTTTCCCAATATTTGCATGTGTGTCTGCATACATATCTACGTATATGATAACTGAACACTTAATAATAATAATAATAATAATAATGTATTAAATAAATATAATTGAAATTTTAGTTTTAATTGTACTTTTTTTTTGGTTTTTATTTTTATTTATTTTTATTGGAATTATTACAAATAATAATAATAATATACCGTTTAATACGTGAAAATAATAATAATAATAATTTATTAAATTAATATAATTGAAATTTTATTTTTTATTATTACATTTTTATTTTTATTTTTTACCGACCGACGATAGTAAGGGAGGTATTGTTTTCACACCAAATTTCACATGTGGAGATTTTTACATATCTCCACGAATATTTCTTAATTTAAAATTATATGAAGTCACCCAGCCATTCATGAAGTCACAGCCTGGTCTTACATATATATTACAAATAAAATAAAATTAAAAATATTTATGTTATGTCCATATCTGTTTTTTTATTACATTAATAGATATATTAAAATTATTTGAAATTGTTTCTGTAGCTGGAAATTAATTTACTTCAAACCGTCGGTCGGTTCGGACCTGGCCACAGGTCAACTTATTTTGTTAATAATTTATTTTTATTTTTTATTTTTTTTGTTAATAATTATTACATTTTTATTTGTTCGAAAATTATTTCTACTTTATTAATTGTTAATAGTTATTACATTTTAATTAACAGTTTTCGGAATAAGTATATTCTCTTATTTTATAGAGATTTTTATTGTTTGTCTCAAAAGTCTACCTACAATATTTCATTACCATTGTATGATTCAAAATAAAATTCAAAATATTTAATAGGACATGACATGATCTTAGTATTTTTCCCATCCCAGAATATTTGCTAATATTACATGTTGGAGTTCCAATTACCTGCATATTTAATGGCAATTTCAATGCTGAATATACTTTTAAATAAAAAATTAAAAAAATTTGAAGTAAATGGAATTATTATACTTAATAAATCTATATATAAATTTAATATATATTCAAACAATAATTGAAACAATATAAATAAAACGATTCAATATTTTACTTACATTGTGATTTATATTTCTATTTTTATTACAACTGTTATTATGGGTATGTTATTTTTGACAGTTTAAAAAAAATTAAAAATATTTGAATTTGGAAGATTATATGTAGCGCCATCTGTCGATAGTTTTGTGACACTACAGACTTTTACCAAAATATTAATAATTAAATTAATTTTGGATTTAATTGAAACAATATAAATAAAACGATTCAATATTTTACTTACATTGTGATTTATATTTATATTTTTATTACAACTTTTATTATGGGTATGTTATTTTTGACAGTTTAAAAAAAATTAAAAATATTTGAATTTGGAAAATTATATGTAGCGCCATCTGTCGATAGTTTTGTGTAACTACAGATTTTTACCAAAATATTACTAATTAAATTAATTTTGGATAAATTAATTTTGGATTTAACTACACTAAAACCTTCCCTGGGATGCCCACAACAATCCCTGAAAGTTTCACCGTAATCGGACGGATAGTTTTTGAGTCTATAAGAGACAGACAGACAGACACACAGACATTGCCTTTTATATATATAGATAGATAGATAGATAGATAGATAGATAGAAGAAGAAGATAGATTTCAACTTTTGATTCAAACGTTGAAAGTAAAAAGATTATAAAGAATATTTTAAATTTTGACTTAAAAATAAAGGTAAAGGTTTGAAATTTAAATTTAATATAAATAATTTATCCAATTAAGATTTAGGAGATAGTCAAAGGAAGATATTCCAGATTTTTTCAAACATTATGCATTAATAAATGTTTAATAAATTTATTATTACAATAATTTCGTTCCTAAAGCTTTTTGCCTGTATGAATTAGTAAATGACAATTAAAAGCGATTAATTATATTCTTTTGTAAGAATTCAAATGAGAATTTTTAGAAAATTCGTTTATTTATAATTATAGATTAGTCAACATTTAGAATCATTCGAGATATTTTGGACTTGTATAAATAAATGAACATGAATAATAAAATGATAAGATAATTAAATGTGATAGATAATTAGTGATAATGTAATAATTAATGGACCAAATAAATACTTAATATAAATACTAAGTTAGATAAATCAGGTTTTTATTGATTTACACATCGAATTATAAAGTATATAAGCTTTAATTAACTTTTCACAGTAAGTATTAATAAATGTGATTTTAAATGCGATTTCCGATTAAATTTATTTTTACAATAATTACATTCATGAGGTTTTTCTCCTGTATGAATTAATAAATGATTATCTAGTCTTGATTTGTGATTAAATTTCAAATTTTTACTTACAATTATAGATTAGTATTAATGTATTAGAAGTAATAAGGAATCATTTGAGATATTTTAGATTTGTATATATAAAAAATAATAAATAAACGAACATAAATTGATAAGATAATTAAATGTAATAGACCATTAATAATTAGGTAATAATTAATGGTCCAAATAAAATAGTTAATATAAATACTAAGTTAGATAAATCAGGTTTTTATTGATTTACACATCGAATTATAAAGTATATAAGCTTTAATCAAAGAAAGAATCAAAGAAAATCTTTAGATTTCATTATTAAGCATAATTTTCAAGCAGTATGTATTAATAAATGTGTTTTAAGAGTTGATTTCCGATTAAATTTTCTTTTACAATAATTACATTCAAAAGGTTTTTCACCTGTATGATTTAATAAATGTTTAGTTAAATTTGATTTTTGATTAAATTTTCTTTTACAATATTTACATTCAAAAGGTAATTCTCCTGTATGAATTAATAAATGTTTTAATAAAGTTGATTTCCAATTAAATTTCTTTTTACAATAATTACATTCAAAAGGCTTTTCTCCTGTATGATTTAATAAATGTTTAGTTAAATTTGATTTTTGATTAAATTCCTTTTTACAATAATTACATTCAAATGTCTTCTCTCCTGTATGTATTAATAAATGTTGAGTTAAATTTGATTTTTGATTAAATTTCTTTTTACAATAATTACATTCAAATGTCTTCTCTCCTGTATGTATTAATAAATGTCTATTTAAAATTGAGTTGTGATTAAATTTCTTTTTACAATAATTACATTCAAAAGGCTTTTCTCCTGTATGAATTAATAAATGATTTTTTAAAGCTGAATTTCGATTAAATTTCTTTTTACAATAATTACATTCAAAAGGTTTTTCACCTGTATGAATTAATAAATGTTGAGTTAAATTTGATTTCCAATTAAATTTCTTTTTACAATAATTACATTCAAAAGGGTTTTCACCTGTATGAGATTATAAATGATAATTTAAATGTGCTTTCCAATTAAATTTCTTTTTACAATAATCGCATTCAAAAGGCTTATCACCTGTATGAGTTAATGAGTGCGGAATTAAATGAGATATATGATTAACCTTCAATTTAAAATTATTACTATGAAAATGCCTGTCTTCTGTATGTTTTGTATTTGTATCTTCTCCAAATTTGTCGACTAAATATACTTTGGTATCCTTTTTGAGTTTTACAACATTTTTTAAAATTGAAAATATAACTTTATGTATACATTTTTTTAGATGTTTAGATAAAAATTCCTCACTAATGAAATTGGTATGACAATATACACAAGAATAAAGAGGACCTAAAAAAATATTTGTTTTCATTATTTTAATTCATTATATTTTACATATCTAAATCTTGAATAATTCAATTTAAGGAATAATATCATTACAAATAATATTAAAAATAATAAATTAGTGACATTTATCATTACTTTAGATGAAAAATCATAGAAATAAAAATTACCTATATATATTGGATATTTTTTGTCTTGTGAATAAAGATCCATTTTTAATTGATTAAAGTCTTATCAATTATAAAATATTTAATTGTTAATAAATAATATAAATGTTTTAAACAGTTTTAAATTTTGATTTTCATTTACAATAAAAATAACCTTTGACTCATTTTTAGCACATAGCGCCATCAAGGAAATAATATATAACTAATTTAAATAAGTTGACCTGTGGCCAGGTCCGAACCGACCGACGGTTTGAAATAAATTAATTTCCAGCTACAGAAACAATTTCAAATAATTTTAATATATCTATCTATTAATGTAATAAAAAACAGATAGGCATATAACATAAATATTTTTAATTTTATTTTATTTATAATATATAGCTGAAATAGCCGGCGTTGCCGGCGTTACCCGAGGCTGTGACGTCATGAAGGGCTGGGTGACGTCATATAATTTTAAATTAAGAAAAACATAATGAAGATGATTTTTCCCGAGGATAAAACCAATACATTCGTGGTGATATGTAAAAAAATCTCCTTATGTGAAATTTGGTGGGAAAATAACCCTTCCCTTCTTATCGTCGATCGCTAATACTACCACTTCCGGTTTCCGGATTTGCACCAAAAGTTGATCAATTCATCCCACTGATGCATTAAGTAAATATACCAAATTTCATCAAAATCCGTTAAGCCGTTCAGGCTGTACACATCTATACGGACGGACAGACGGACAGACGGACAGACGGACGGACGGACAGACGGACGGACAGACATCATGCTAAAAATACTTTTTTCTGTTAAGAAAATGCATGATTCGTGGAGATATGTAAAAATCTCCACATGTGAAATTTGGTGTGAAAACAATACCTCCCTTACTATCGTCGGTCGGTAAAAAGCGGGCACTTTTATGGGAATATGAGTTCGTGACGTTTTATTTTAATTTAATATAAATTTTGAGAATTCAATAATTAGAATTAGATAATTATTCATTTCATTTAAATGAAAAATTCTCTATATATATTGGGAGATAAAAAATATCCCCTCTCTGATACAGATGGTCTGTGTATAAAAGCAAAAATTATTATAATATTAGAATTATTTCATTTTTACCGACCGACGATAGTAAGGGAGGTATTGTTTTCACACCAAATTTCACATGTGGAGATTTTTACATATCTCCACGCATCATGCATTTTCTAAACAGAAAAAAGTATTTTTAGCATGATGTCTGTCCGTCCGTCCGTCCGTCCGTCTGTCCGTCCGTCCGTCCGTCCGTCCGTCCGTCCGTCCGTATAGATGTGTACAGCCTGAACGGCTCAACCGATTTTGATGAAATTTGGTATATTTACTTAATGCATCAGTGGGATGAATTTATCAACTTTTGGTGCAATTCCGGAAACCGGAAGTGGTAGTATTAGCGATCGATGATAGGAAGGGAAGGGTTATTTTCACACCAAATTTCACATGAGGAGATTTTTTTTATATATCACCACGAATCATGACCTTTGTATTGGTTTTATCCTCGGTAAAATCATATTTATTAGTTTTTTCTTGATTTAAAATTATATGACGTCATCCAGCCATTCATGACGTCACAGCCTGGTCTTGCATATACACCTAAGTCTGTTTTTACACGGTCTTTTTGTACACGGTTATGATATAACACGGTTTGAAAATTGAATATTTTTAATTTTTTTACACGATTTTATTCCATTTAGCACGATTTGAAATTTTATGTACTTAAATTTTTTTTGTCAAATTTAATGACGACAGCAATTAAATTTATGTTGTTGTATTTATGATTATCACTTATTCTATTTTATTTTATTTTTTACCTTAAAAATTGAATAACCTATTCTTTTCGTTCACAACATAGTTTTTTAGTTCCTGAACTTGCCATACATTTAATTTATATTACTTTTAAGATTAGAGTGCATATCTTTTTTATCATTAATTACTATGCTTGTGAAAATAAGCATTATATATTTGATTTAATAAAATAAACATGAATTCTTGTTCTTAAAAATTCTTGTTTTTCACTAATTTTAATAGGTTTTAGAGATTAGGAACAAATCACCCATTTTTGTATAAGATCAATGTCTTTTTTTACACGGTTTTTTTTTACACGGCTTCTTCTGGAACCAATCTACCGTGTAAAAACAGACTTAGGTGTATATTATAAATAAAATAAAATTAAAAATGTTTATATTTATTATTTATGTATCCATATCTGTTTTTTATATATTAAAATTATTTGAAATTGTTTCTGTAGCTGCTAATTAATTTACTTCAAACCGTCGGTCGGTTCGGACCTGGCCACAGGTCAACTTATTTTTATTAGTATAATTTAGAAACTAATTATATTTAATTTAATCTTTGAAATAAAATAAAATTGAATATTATTCATTATCTTCTTATATTTTATTTCTAGTTTTAACCATCTAATTATCACATTTTTATATGCTCTATATATATGAACATATGAAAAATTCTATAGTCACTTCTGTATTTTAGAGGTCATCAAACGCGAATAAATGGAAAAAATTTTAAATTCCCGAGCAATGTGGAGATAAAAATCTTTATATATATATATATATATATATATTGATATTTACAATATCTCAGTTGATCATATTGGCCTTTTAAACTTTGAAAACATTCACATTACGACTATATTATCTCTGTTACCCAGCCAGAACGTAGACGTCTAGGAGATCTAGATTACATATAGAAATATCAATTTAGACGTCTATATAGAATTTAATTTAATTTAATTTAATTCAATTTAGATGTCTGGTCTAATTGTACGTCTAGAAATAACAATTTTCAGTTGTTATATTTTTATACGTAATCTAGTTTTCCTTGACGTCGACGTTCTGGCTGAGTAATTTTTACCGACCGACGATAGTAAGGAAGGTATTGTTTTCACACCAAATTTCACATGTGGAGATTTTTACATATCTCCACGAATCATGCATTTTCTTAACAGAAAAAAGTATTTTTAGCATGATGTCTGTCCGTCCGTCCGTCCGTCCGTCCGTATAGATGTGTACAGCCTGAACGGCTCAAACGATTTTGATGAAATTTGGTATATTTACTTAATGCATCAGTGGGATGAATTGATCAACTTTTGGTGTAAATCCGGAAACCGGAAGTGGTAGTATTAACGATCGACGATAGGAAGGGAAGGGTTATTTTCACACCAAATTTCACATGAGGAGATTTTTTTATATATCACCACGAATCATGCATTTTCTTAACAGAAAAAAGTATTTTTAGCATGATGTCTGTCCGTGCGTCCGTCCGTCCTTCCGTCTGTACATATAGATGTGTACAGCCTGAACGGCTCAACCGATTTTGATGAAATTTGGTATATTTACTTAATGCATCAGTGGGATGAATTGATCAATTTTTGGTACAAATCCGGAAACCGGAAGTGGTAGTATTAGCGATCGACGATAGGAAGGGAAGGGTTATTTTCACACCAAATTTCACATGAGGAGATTTTTTTACATATCACCACGAATGTATTGGTTTTATCCTCGGGAAAAATCATCTTCATTATGTTTTTCTTAATTTAAAATTATATGACGTCACCCAGCCCTTCATGACGTCACAGCCTCGGGTAACGCCGGGTAACGCCGGCTACTTCAGCTATATATTATAAATAAAATAAAATTAAAAATATTTATGTTCTATCCATATCTGTTTTTATTACATTAATAGATTTATTAAAATTATTTGAAATTGTTTCTGTAGCTGGAAATTAATTTACTTCAAACCGGTCGGTTCGGTCCTGGCCACAGGTCAACTTATTATGATTATATGAATAAATAATTTTAATTAAGAAAATTTGATCTCATAATTGGATTTTCACATAAGATTTTAATATATATTTTTTAATATTATTTTATAGTAATTTAGTATTATTCTAATTTCTTTATATTTTAATTATATTTTTATTGTTTACTTTTTTTTTTAATAATTTAATAACATTTAAAGTGGCCTAAAAAATTAATCGAGGCAGGAGAAGAGAGAGTAAGACAACAGAAAATATTAAAAAAAAATCTTAAGTTTAAACACAAAACTTATCCTAGCTTATAATAAATCTAAACTATAATTATAAATTGAATAAAATTCAAAAATACAAAGAAAGCTGGTTAATTAGAAAAAATGGGTTGAAAATAAGATTAAATTAATTTGGAAGCACCCTGGATTAATTTTGAAGAATAAATGGGGAATTGAATCAGCGAAGGTTGATAAGGGAAATTATAAAATTGAATTCGTTCAGAATAAAAAATGCAGATATAAAATTAAACTAAAATTAAATATTTAATAAAATAAAAGAATTGATATTTTAATAATTGATAACAAAGTAGTTATAAAGAGTTGTTTGTTTATCAAGGTACCTAATAAATATTATAAATGAAATGAAATTTATATCATTAAGCAATTACAATTATATTAATAAGCAAGGTCGACCACTTACCTGTATTGTGATAGGAATGAATGGAGAATTTTTAGAAACTTGAGTCTTGAGTGTCAGTTCTCTGGAACACATTTTCTCGAGGTAGGGGTTGGCCGGGATGTCATTCCTGCAAGGGATTCTGGTGTCTTTCTCCAATTCTAATCAAGACTGCTTTAAAATTCGCTTTAAAAAACGGTTCATCCCTTCCGCCATTTTTAACACACGGATGGGTCTCTGTACAACTGGAGATCCGATGTTTTATGACCCAAAGGTCTTTCATTTTCCAATTTATCAAAATTCTTTATATCATGCACATGTGTTAAAAATATTTTTCTAGAAGGTGGCCACACCATTGTATATTAAAATGCATTTTTGCTTATATATTACAATGTATAAATACCTTTTTGATAATAACAAATATTTCAATTAATCCAAAAGAAAGATTTCTAAGATTAATAAATTTTTAATAAAATTAAAATAATTTTATTATAGCTTCTTTTTGTATTATCTAAGAACAAACACCCTTTCAAGTCCAATAAAGAAACAGCAAGAGCCCAGTTGAGGTTGGGGGGTTTCCAAAAAATTGGGTATTCACAACATGGTCATTTTCACACACACAAGTAACGATTAACACTCTTGTTGGGATCGAATGTTGAAGGCGATCTAAAATTAAAACCACTTTTGATCTATAAGTCTGAAAATCCGCGAACTCTTAAGAATATTGAGAACGAATTTAGAAAGAAGAGTTAATATTGTTTCGCAAATTAAAACAGCATATCAGTGTTACAGAGACATGCATGAAGCAAAGAAAAAAGAAGCAAAACAAACTATAATTGATAGTTTTTTCAAACTAGTTTAGTTTAGTTTAGTTATTACTAGTATCTACATTATTAATAAAGATAATATATTATTAAAAATCAGTTTCATTTTTCATTAAAATTTCTTGTGGAACGTAACCTTTCATTTTGTATGGAAACATACATGGAAAATGGTGCTACGAGTTACGTCGTTTCGATTTACGTCACATATTTTCGGAACCTAAGCTGCCCTAACTACGAGGACTGACTGTATATAATATATGTATAAATACCTTTTTGATAATAACAAATATTTCAAACAATCCAAATGAATCTCTAAGGATTAATAATTAATAATTTTATTATAGCTTCTTGTTGTATTATCTAAGAACAAACACCCTTTCAAGTCCAATAAAGAAACAGCAAGAGCCCAGTTGGGGTTTCTAAAAAATACGTTAAATATTATATCTCCACTATCCCTCTATAGCATCGGACTCCAAAGTGTTAATAATCTTATAAATAAAAATGACTTTTGTAATTGCATCACTCAATAACGCCTGGACCAATTTTGACAATTCTTTTTTTAAAATGTTCGTTGAAGTCCAAGGATGGTTTTTCCGGCGAGAAAAAATCGAATAATTGTCGGGAAAACCCTAAAAACAGCACTTTTCTTTACATTTTCTTATTGATGACGTCACAGCTAGGGATAAAAAATGATTACCGCCGTTTTTTAAAATAATTAAATTATTCTATAGATTATAAAATATTTTTAAGATAAATAATTAATTTTATCAAATAAATATCTAATTATTTTCAGGTAATTTTATATATATTTTAATATTATTATTATAGTTTTAATTTTTTTAAGTAATTTCTTTTTATTTTAATTTTTATATTTAAGCTAAATATCATTTAATATTTTTTAAATTTATTAATTTAATTAAATACATTTGTTTAAAATTGTTTTTCATAATATCAATTAGTTAGTATTTCTATTTAAAACGTTTTATTTATTTAATTTAATTTTATTTATTTTTTGATCATTTTATTTGTATTTTTAGTTACAATGCTAGATCATAGAGGCACTGCCGGCGATAATTTGGCGGTAATTTAAATTCTGAGCAATGTGCAGATAAAAATCTTTTTATATATCTATTGATATTTACAATATCTCAATTGATCTTATTGGCCTTTTAAACTATGAAAACATTCACATTACGGCTATAATTTAATACTATTAATTTTTAAGATTATGTGAGTAAATCATTTTAATTAAGAAAATTTGATCTCATAATTGGATTTTCACGTAAGATTTTAATATATAATATATTTTTTAATATTATTTTTATAGTAGTTTAGTGTTATGCTAATTTTATATTTTATTTTTATTTTGTTTACTTTGATTTTTTTTAAAATAAATTAATATCATTTAAAGTAGCATAAAAAAATTAATCGAGGCAGGAAAATTGATGGGGTTTGAAATTAATAGTGATAAGACAAAATAATTAGTATCAGAGAGAATAATATTTGCAAAGAATTTAAATCGAGGTTGCAATCGGGAAATTATTATCAAAGGGGATCAAAATTATTAAATTATTAATTGTATTATATGGGTGGGAGGCATGGTCTATAACCCTGGGAGATGAGAGTAGATTCAGAGTATTTGAGAATAGGATTCTTCCCAGCATTTATGGGCCAAAGAAAGATGAGGACACCGGGGAATGTCGGAGACTGCATAACAAGGAATTGCATGACCTCTATGCATCTCTAGATATAGGTCATAAAATAGGGAAGGCTGGGATCGGCAGGGCACATGGCTAGAATGGGATAGGAAAAATATATTGGTGGGGAGTTCGATTGGAAAACGTCCGTGTGGAAGATCAATTGGGAACAGGGTGGACAATGTAGGAAGGAACATGAGAGAGATGGGACAGGGTAGGAGTTAGATGGTTATAGCTCAGAATATATAGGGACACTCGGGGGGTACAGGGGGCGGAGCCCCCGTCTAGGTGTGGAGAGCGCCGAAGGCGCTCGGAGCAGCTAGTCATTTAAATAAATTTAAGATTTTTGTTGAATTGAGTATAAAACTATAAAATATATAATATTAATCGAAAAAAGAATCAAAAATAATTTTTTATCAACTTTTGAGAAATGAAGCTCATTTAAAAGAGCACCTACAACGTTTTCATTTTTTTTCCTCTAAACGGAACGTAAAAACTAAATTTGATAGTTTAATAGTTTTTCACATTATTAAAATTTGTATAAAACTACTATATATAGAACTAGCTGATCAGAGCGCCTTCCAGGCGCTCTTCACACCTAGACGGGGGCTCCGCCCCCTGTACCCCCGAGTGATACATAGTATTTGGTTGAAAGTCTGTATGTAAAAGGTTTTCATCCATTTTGTTTCAATCAGTATAAGTAGATAAGACATATATTTGTTTTCTTAGAAAATATATATTTTAATTTAATCAGTAAATTAATTATATATTATTATTGTATATGTTATATTTATCTAACTCTGTGTCTATACAGTTTTCGAAAGTTCTTAGCCGCAGCATCCACTTTTCTCTAAGAGTCCCTATCCTGAGCTACAACCAAATCCTACCCTGTCCCATCTCTCCCATGTCCCTTCCTTCATTGTCCACCCACCTTGATCTTTGGTCTTCCACCGGATGTTTCCCAATATTTGCATGTGTGTCTGCATACATATCTACGTATATGATAACTGAACACTTAATAATAATAATAATAATAATAATGTATTAAATAAATATAATTGAAATTTTAGTTTTAATTGTACTTTTTTTTTGGTTTTTATTTTTATTTATTTTTATTGGAATTATTACAAATAATAATAATAATATACCGTTTAATACGTGAAAATAATAATAATAATAATTTATTAAATTAATATAATTGAAATTTTATTTTTTATTATTACATTTTTATTTTTATTTTTTACCGACCGACGATAGTAAGGGAGGTATTGTTTTCACACCAAATTTCACATGTGGAGATTTTTACATATCTCCACGAATATTTCTTAATTTAAAATTATATGAAGTCACCCAGCCATTCATGAAGTCACAGCCTGGTCTTACATATATATTACAAATAAAATAAAATTAAAAATATTTATGTTATGTCCATATCTGTTTTTTTATTACATTAATAGATATATTAAAATTATTTGAAATTGTTTCTGTAGCTGGAAATTAATTTACTTCAAACCGTCGGTCGGTTCGGACCTGGCCACAGGTCAACTTATTTTGTTAATAATTTATTTTTATTTTTTATTTTTTTTGTTAATAATTATTACATTTTTATTTGTTCGAAAATTATTTCTACTTTATTAATTGTTAATAGTTATTACATTTTAATTAACAGTTTTCGGAATAAGTATATTCTCTTATTTTATAGAGATTTTTATTGTTTGTCTCAAAAGTCTACCTACAATATTTCATTACCATTGTATGATTCAAAATAAAATTCAAAATATTTAATAGGACATGACATGATCTTAGTATTTTTCCCATCCCAGAATATTTGCTAATATTACATGTTGGAGTTCCAATTACCTGCATATTTAATGGCAATTTCAATGCTGAATATACTTTTAAATAAAAAATTAAAAAAATTTGAAGTAAATGGAATTATTATACTTAATAAATCTATATATAAATTTAATATATATTCAAACAATAATTGAAACAATATAAATAAAACGATTCAATATTTTACTTACATTGTGATTTATATTTCTATTTTTATTACAACTGTTATTATGGGTATGTTATTTTTGACAGTTTAAAAAAAATTAAAAATATTTGAATTTGGAAGATTATATGTAGCGCCATCTGTCGATAGTTTTGTGACACTACAGACTTTTACCAAAATATTAATAATTAAATTAATTTTGGATTTAATTGAAACAATATAAATAAAACGATTCAATATTTTACTTACATTGTGATTTATATTTATATTTTTATTACAACTTTTATTATGGGTATGTTATTTTTGACAGTTTAAAAAAAATTAAAAATATTTGAATTTGGAAAATTATATGTAGCGCCATCTGTCGATAGTTTTGTGTAACTACAGATTTTTACCAAAATATTACTAATTAAATTAATTTTGGATTTAACTACACTAAAACCTTCCCTGGGATGCCCACAACAATCCCTGAAAGTTTCACCGTAATCGGACGGATAGTTTTTGAGTCTATAAGAGACAGACAGACAGACAGACACACAGACATTGCCTTTTATATATATAGATAGATAGATAGATAGATAGATAGAAGAAGAAGATAGATTTCAACTTTTGGTTCAAACGTTGAAAGTAAAAAGATTATAAAGAATATTTTAAATTTTGACTTAAAAATAAAGGTAAAGGTTTGAAATTTAAATTTCATATAAATAATTAATCCAATTAAGATTTAGGAGATAGTCAAAGGAAGATATTCCAGATTTTTTCAAACATTATGCATTAATAAATGTTTAATAAATTTATTATTACAATAATTTCGTTCCTAAAGCTTTTTGCCTGTATGAATTAGTAAATGACAATTAAAAGCGATTAATTATATTCTTTTGTAAGAATTCAAATGAGAATTTTTAGAAAATTCGTTTATTTATAATTATAGATTAGTCAACATTTAGAATCATTCGAGATATTTTGGACTTGTATAAATAAATGAACATGAATAATAAAATGATAAGATAATTAAATGTGATAGATAATTAGTGATAATGTAATAATTAATGGACCAAATAAATACTTAATATAAATACTAAGTTAGATAAATCAGGTTTTTATTGATTTACACATCGAATTATAAAGTATATAAGCTTTAATTAACTTTTCACAGTATGTATTAATAAATGTGATTTTAAATGCGATTTCCGATTAAATTTATTTTTACAATAATTTCATTCATGAGGTTTTTCTCCTGTATGAATTAATAAATGATTATCTAGACTTGATTTGTGATTAAATTTCTTAATTTTTACTTACAATTATAGATTAGTATTAATGTATTAGAAGTAATAAGGAATCATTTGAGATATTTTAGATTTGTATATATAAAAAATAATAAATAAACGAACATAAATTGATAAGATAATTAAATGTAATAGACCATTAATAATTAGGTAATAATTAATGGTCCAAATAAAATAGTTAATATAAATACTAAGTTAGATAAATCAGGTTTTTATTGATTTACACATCGAATTATAAAGTATATAAGCTTTAATCAAAGAAAGAATCAAAGAAAATCTTTAGATTTCATTATTAAGCATAATTTTCAAGCAGTATGTATTAATAAATGTGTTTTAAGAGTTGATTTCCGATTAAATTTTCTTTTACAATAATTACATTCAAAAGGTTTTTCACCTGTATGATTTAATAAATGTTTAGTTAAATTTGATTTTTGATTAAATTTCTTTTTACAATAATTACATTCAAAAGGATTTTCATTTCGATGAATTAATAAATGATTTTTTAAAGCTGAATTTCGATTAAATTTCTTTTTACAATAATTACATTCAAAAGGATTTTCTCCTGTATGAATTAATATATGATTTTTTAAAATTAATTTAGTATTAAATTTCTTTTTACAATAATTACATTCAAATGGCTTTTCTCCTGTATGTATTAATAAATGTGATTTTAAAGTTGAATTCTGATTAAATTCCTTTTTACAATAATTACATTCAAAAGGCTTTTCTCCTGTATGAATTAATAAATGTGTCTTTAAAGTTGATTTGAAATTAAATTTCTTTTTACAATAATTACATTCAAAAGGTTTTTCTCCTGTATGAATTAATAAATGATGATCTAAAGTTGATTTCTGATTAAATTCCTTTTTACAATAATTACATTCAAAAGGCTTTTCTCCTGTATGAATTAATAAATGATGATCTAAAGTTGATTTCTGATTAAATTTCTTTTTACAATAATTACATTCAAAAGGATTTTCTCCTGTATGAATTAATAAATGATTTTTTAAAATTGATTTAGTATTAAATTTCTTTTTACAATAATTACATTCAAAAGGCTTTTCTCCTGTATGTATTAATAAATGTGATTTTAAAGAAGAATTCTGATTAAATTCCTTTTTACAATAATTACATTCAAGGTATATATTTCCAAACCCATACACCTCGCAGAATTTGATGAAACTTCGCCAGTAGATTCTTTGATTAATTCTAAGAAACTTTTTCCTTAGGCATTTCTTGGGAGAACTTCTAGTTTTCGAGATACAAGTGATTAAAGATTGGATATCAATCCATTGATATCCCATTTAGCTACCATGTCTTAGCAGTTTGACCAGCAGAGGGCGCGACTAATTTTCGGTTTTTTCAGTTCGGATTGTATATAGAAAAATTAAAAAATTAATTAATAAAATAATTTTCCTATATCCAAACCGAACATGTGAATAATTAGTGAATTAGTCAATGGAAATTTCTTAATGGCTGCACATTTCGACATTCATAACCATCTAATTGATATCCAATCTTTAATCACTTGTATCTCGAAAACTAGAAGTTCTCCCAAGAAATGCCTAAGGAAAAAGTTTCTTAGAATTAATCAAAGAATCTACTGGCGAAGTTTCATCAAATTCTGCGAGGTGTATGGGTTTGGAAATATATACCAAATATTTAATTGATAATAAATAATATAAATGTTTTAAACAGTTTTAAATTTTTATTTTCATTTACAATAAAAATAACCTTTGACTCATTTTTAGCACATAGCGCCATCAGTGAAATAATATCTAACTAATTTAAAATAAGCTGGAGTGTCTCCACTCAACTATCTCACAATTTGAATTGGATTAAATAACATAATATATTATATTTAAATTAAATTTAATTAATTATAAATTATAAATAATAAATATTAAACCAGCGCATGTTTGTCTTTTTATTGATGGCACTACGTCACGTGTTGGCGCGTGAGATTTGCAGTGTTAAAAAATTATTTCTGGTACTTTCAGCGACTCAATCAAGCTGAAATTCTATATATATCAGTTTTATACAATTATTAATCATGTTAAAAATTATCAAACATATATCTTTATTTTTACGGTCACTTTAGAGGAAAAAAAATCAAAACGTTGTAGGTAATGATCCTCTTTCGGTTGAGCTACATTTCTCAAAAGTTGATAGAAAACTATGAATTTTGAATAATGTCCATGTACCAAATTTCATCATTCTAGCTCAAACCGTTTTTGCGTAATCTTGTCTACATACACACACACACACACACACACACACACACACACACACACACACAGACATTTTTCTCAGCCTTAGTGAAAATGATTCAGGAACCTTCAAAACGTATAAAAACATCAAAATCTCAACATCGAAAATTTTCGTGATCGCAATACTATCTCTTACGAGATAGTAAAAAGTGTGCACTTTTATGGGAACATGAGTGCGTGACGTTTTATTTTATTTTAGTATGAATTTTGAGAATTAAATAATTATTCATTTCATTTAAATGAAAAATTATCTATTTGGAGATAAAAAATATCCTCTCTCTGATACAGATGGTCTGTGTATAAAAGCAAAAATTATTATAATATTAGAATTATTTCATTTTTTTTTTATTAGTATAATTTAGAAAATAATTATATTTAATTTAATCTTTGAAATAAAATAAAATTGAATATTATTCATTATCTTCTAATATTTTATTTCTAGTTTTAACCATCTAATTATCACATTTTTATATGCTCTATATATATGAACATATATGAAAAATTCTATAGTCACTTCTGGATTTTAGAGGTCATGAAACGCGAATAAATGGAAAAAATTTTAAATTCCCGAGCAATGTGGAGATAAAAATCTTTATATATATATATATATATATATATTGATATTTACAATATCTCAGTTGATCATATTGGCCTTTTAAACTTTGAAAACATTCACATTACGACTATATTATCTCTGTTACCCAGCCAGAACGTAGACGTCTAGGAGATCTAGATTACATATAGAAATATCAATTTAGACGTCTATATAGAATTTAATTTAATTTAATTTAATTCAATTTAGATGTCTGGTCTAATTGTACGTCTAGAAATAACAATTTTCAGTTGTTATATTTTTATACGTAATCTAGTTTTCCTTGACGTCGACGTTCTGGTTGAGTAATTTTTATGATTATATGAATAAACAATTTTAATTAAGAAAATTTGATCTCATAATTGGATTTTCACATAAGATTTTAATATATATTTTTTAATATTACTTTATAGTAATTTAGTATTATTCTAATTTCTTTATATTTTAATTATATTTTTATTGTTTACTTTTTTTTTTAATAATTTAATAACATTTAAAGTGGCCTAAAAAATTAATCGAGGCAGGAGAAGAGAGAGTAAGACAACAGAAAATATTAAAAAAAAAATCTTAAGTTTAAACACAAAACTTATCCTAGCTTATTATAAATTGAATAAAATTCAAAAATACAAAGTAAGCTGGTTAATTAGAAAAAATGGGTTGAAAATAAGATTAAATTAATTTGGTAGCACTCTGGATTAATTTTGAAGAATAAATGGAGAATTGAATCCGCGAAGGTTGATAAGGGAAATTATAAAATTGAATTCGTTCAGAATAAAAAATGCAGATATAAAATTAAACTAAAATTAAATATTTAATAAAATAAAAGAATTAATATTTTAATAATTGATAACAAAGTAGTTATAAAGAGTTGTTTGTTTATCAAGGTACCGTAATAAATATTATAAATGAAATGAAATTTAATTTCATTAAGTAATTACAATTATATTAATAAGCACGATCGACCACTTACCTGTATTGTGATAGGAATGAATGGAGAATTTTTAGAAACTTGAGTCTTGAGTGTCAGATCTCTGGAACACATTTTCTCGCGGTAGGGGTTGGCCGGGATGTCATTCCTGCAAGGGATTCTTGTGTCTCTTTCTCCAATTCTAATCAAGACTGCTTTAAAATTCTTGTTACATCAATAACGAAAACTCTTCATCCCTTCCCCCATTTTGGACACTCGGATGGGTCTCTGTACAAATGGAGATCCGATGTTTTATGACCCAAAGGTCTTTCATTTTCCAATTTATCAAAATTCTTTATATCATGCACATGTGTTAAAAATATTTTTTTAGAAGGTTGCCGCACCATTGTATAATAAAATGCATTTTTATGCTTATATATTACAATGTATAAATACCTTTTTGATAATAACAAATATTTCAAACAATCCAAAAGAAAGATTTCTAAGATTAATAAATTTGTAATAAAATTAAAATAATTTTATTATAGCTTCTTTTTGTATTATCTAAGAACAAACACCCTTTCAAGTCCAATAAAGAAACAGCAAGAGCCCAGTTGAGGCTGGGGGGTTTCCAAAAAATTGGGTATTCACAACATGGACATTTTCACACACACAAGTAACGATTAACACTCTTGTAGGGATCGAATGTTGAAGGCGATCTAAAATTAAAACCACTTTTGATCTATAAGTCTGAAAATCCGCGAACTCTTAAGAATATCGCGAACGAATTTAGAAAGACGAGTTAATATTGTTTCGCAAATTAAAACGGCATATCAGTGTTACAGAGACATGCATGAAGCAAAGAAAAAAGAAGCAAAACAAACTATAATTGATTGTTTTTTCAAACTAGTTTAGTTTAGTTATTACTAGTATCTACATTATTAATAAAGATAATATATTATTAAAAATCAGTTTCATTTTTCATTAAAATTTCTTGTGGAACGTAACCTTTCATTTTGTATGGAAACATACATGGAAAATGGTGCTACGAGTTACGTCGTTTCGATTTACGTCACATATTTTCGGAACCTAAGCTGCCCTAACTACGAGGACTGACTGTATATAATATATGTATAAATACCTTTTTGATAATAACAAATATTTCAAACAATCCAAATGAATCTCTAAGGATTAATAATTAATAATTTTATTATAGCTTCTTGTTGTATTATCTAAGAACAAACACCCTTTCAAGTCCAATAAAGAAACAGCAAGAGCCCAATTGGGGTTTCTAAAAAATACGTTAAATATTATATCTCCACTATCCCTCTATAGCATCGGACTCCAAAGTGTTAATAATCATTTAAATAAATTTAAGATTTTTGTTGAATTGAGTATAAAACTATAAAATATATATTAATCGAAGAAAGAATCAAAAATAATTTTTTATCAACTTTTGAGAAATGAAGCTCATTCGGAAGAGCACCTACAACGTTTTCATTGTTTTTCCTCTAAACGGAACGTAAAAACAAAATTTGATAGTTTAATAGTTTTTCACATTATTAAAATTTGTATAAAACTACTATATATACAATTTCAACTTTTGGTTAAAACGTTGAAAGTATAAAAATTATAAAGAATATTTTAAATTTTGACTTAAAAATGAAGGTAAAGGTTTGAAATTTAAATTTAATATAAATAATTAATCCAATTAAGATTTAGGAGATAGTCAAAGGAAGATATTCCAGATTTTTTCAAACATTATGCATTAATAAATGTTTAATAAATTTATTATTACAATAATTTCGTTCCTAAAGCTTTTTGCCTGTATGAATTAGTAAATGACAATTAAAAGCGATTAATTATATTCTTTTGTAAGAATTCAAATGAGAATTTTTAGAAAATTCGTTTATTTATAATTATAGATTAGTCAACATTTAGAATCATTCGAGATATTTTGGACTTGTATAAATAAATGAACATGAATAATAAAATGATAAGATAATTAAATGTGATAGATAATTAGTAATAATGTAATAATTAATGGACCAAATAAATACTTAATATAAATACTAAGTTAGATAAATCAGGTTTTTATTGATTTACACATCGAATTATAAAGTATATAAGCTTTAATTAACTTTTCACAGTATGTATTAATAAATGTGATTTTAAATGCGATTTCCGATTAAATTTATTTTTACAATAATTTCATTCATGAGGTTTTTCTCCTGTATGAATTAATAAATGATTATCTAGACTTGATTTGTGATTAAATTTCTTAATTTTTTCTTACAATTATAGATTAGTATTAATGTATTAGAAGTAATAAGGAATCATTTGAGATATTTTAGACTTGTATATATAAAAAATAAAATAAATAAACGAACATAAAATGATAAGATTATAAAAAGTAATAGACCATTAGTAATTAGGTAATAATTAATGGACCAAATAAGAGTTAATATAAATACTAAGTTAGAAAAATCAGGTTTTTATTGATTAACAAATCGAATTATAAAGTATATAAGCTTTAAACAAAGAAAGAATCAAAGAAAATTAATTAATAATTTTTTATAATTAAAATTAAATTAAATTAAATTAAATTAAATAATAATAATAATAATAATTAAATTAAATTAATTAATTAAATTAAATTAAATTATTAATTAAATTAATTAAATTTAATTAATAATTAAATTAAATTAATTATGCTTAATAATGAAAATTAATTAAAATTAATTTTCATTATTAAGCATAATTTTCAAGCAATATGTATTAATAAATGTTTATTTAAAGAAACTTTGTGATTAAATTTCTTTTTACAATAATTACATTCAAAAGGCTTTTCTCCTGTATGTATTAATAAATGTTTATTTAAAGAAACTTTGTGATTAAATTTCTTTTTACAATAATTACATTCAAAAGGTTTTTCTCCTGTATGAATTAATAAATGTCTATTTAAATATGGTTTCTGATTAAATTTCTTTTTACAATAATTACATTCAAAAGGCTTTTCTCCTGTATGAATTAATAAATGTGTCTTTAAAGTTGATTTGGAATTAAATTTCTTTTTACAATAATTACATTCAAAAGGTTTTTCTCCTGTATGAATTAATAAATGTCTATTTAAATCTGTTTTCTGATTAAATTTCTTTTTACAATAATTACATTCAAAAGGATTTTCACCTGTATGATATAATAAATGTTTATTTAAAGTTGATTTGTTAAAAAATTTCTTTTTACAATAATTACATTCAAAAGACTTTTCGCCTGTATGAATTAATAAATGATTTTTTAAAGTTGATTTCCGTTTAAATTTCTTATTACAATAATTACATTCAAAAGGCTTTTCTCCTGTATGAATTAATAAATGTCTATTTAAATCTGTTTTCTGATTAAATTTCTTTTTACAATAATTACATTCAAAAGGTTTTTCCCTTGTATGAATTAATAAATGTTTTTTTAAAGTTGATTTGGAATTAAATTTCTTTTTACAATAATTACATTCCAAAGACTTTTCACCTGTATGAATTAATAAATGATCATTTAAATGTGATTTCCGATTAAATTTCTTATTACAATAATTACATTCAAAAGGTTTTTCACCTGTATGTATTAATAAATGTCTATTTAAATCTGTTTTCTTATTAAATTTCTTTTTACAATAATTACATTCAAAAGGTTTTTCCCTTGTATGAATTAATGAGTGCGGAATTAAATGAGATATATGATTAACCTTCAATTTAAAATTATTACTTTGAAAATGCCTGTCTTCTGTATGTTTTGTATTTGTATCTTCTCCAAATTTTTCGTCTAAATATACTTTGGTATCCTTTTTGAGTTTTACAACATTTTTTAAAATTGAAAATATAACTTTATGTATACATTTTTTTAGATGTTTAGATAAAAATTCCTCACTAATGAAATTGGTATGACAATATACACAAGAATAAAGAGGACCTAAAAAAATATATGTTTTCATTATTTTAATTCATTATATTTTACATATCTAAATCTTGAATAATTCAATTTAAGGAATAATATCATTACAAATAATATTAAAAATAATAAATTAGTGACATTTATCATTACTTTAGATGAAAAATCATAGAAATAAAAATTACCTATATATATTGGATATTTTTTGTCTTGTGAATAAAGATCCATTTTTAATTGATTAAAGTCTTATCAATTATAAAATATTTAATTGTTAATAAATAATATAAATGTTTTAAACAGTTTTAAATTTTGATTTTCATTTACAATAAAAATAACCTTTGACTCATTTTTAGCACATAGCGCCATCAGGGAAATAATATCTAACTAATTTAAAAAAGCGGGCACTTTTATGGGAATATGAGTTCGTGACGTTTTATTTTAATTTAATATAAATTTTGAGAATTCAATAATTAGAATTAGATAATTATTCATTTCATTTAAATGAAAAATTCTCTATATATATTGGGAGATAAAAAATATCCCCTCTCTGATACAGATGGTCTGTGTATAAAAGCAAAAATTATTATAATATTAGAATTATTTCATTTTTTTTATTAGTATAATTTAGAAACTAATTATATTTAATTTAATCTTTGAAATAAAATAAAATTGAATATTATTCATTATCTTCTAATATTTTATTTCTAGTTTTAACCATCTAATTATCACTTTTTTATATGCTCTATATATATGAACATATATGAAAAATTCTATAGTCACTTCTGGATTTTAGAGGTCATGAAACGCGAATAAATGGAAAAAATTTTAAATTTCCGAGCAATGTGGAGATAAAAATCTTTATATATATATATTGATATTTACAATATCTCAGTTGATCATATTGGCCTTTTAAACTTTGAAAACATTCACATTACGACTATATTATCTCTGTTACCCAGCCAGAACGTAGACGTCTAGGAGATCTAGATTACATATAGAAATATCAATTTAGACGTCTATATAGAATTTAATTTAATTTAATTTAATTCAATTTAGATGTCTGGTCTAATTGTACGTCTAGAAATAACAATTTTCAGTTGTTATATTTTTATACGTAATCTAGTTTTCCTTGACGTCGACGTTCTGGCTGAGTAATTTTTACCGACCGACGATAGTAAGGGAGGTATTGTTTTCACACCAAATTTCACATGTGGAGATTTTTACATATCTCCACGAATCATGCATTTTCTTAACAGAAAAAAGTATTTTTAGCATGATGTCTGTCCGTCCGTCCGTCCGTCCGTCCGTATAGATGTGTACAGCCTGAACGGCTCAAACGATTTTGATGAAATTTGGTATATTTACTTAATGCATCAGTGGGATGAATTGATCAACTTTTGGTGTAAATCCGGAAACCGGAAGTGGTAGTATTAACGATCGACGATAGGAAGGGAAGGGTTATTTTCACACCAAATTTCACATGAGGAGATTTTTTTATATATCACCACGAATCATGCATTTTCTTAACAGAAAAAAGTATTTTTAGCATGATGTCTGTCCGTGCGTCCGTCCGTCCTTCCGTCTGTACATATAGATGTGTACAGCCTGAACGGCTCAACCGATTTTGATGAAATTTGGTATATTTACTTAATGCATCAGTGGGATGAATTGATCAATTTTTGGTACAAATCCGGAAACCGGAAGTGGTAGTATTAGCGATCGACGATAGGAAGGGAAGGGTTATTTTCACATGAGGAGATTTTTTTACATATCACCACGAATGTATTGGTTTTATCCTCGGGAAAAATCATCTTCATTATGTTTTTCTTAATTTAAAATTATATGACGTCACCCAGCCCTTCATGACGTCACAGCCTCGGGTAACGCCGGGTAACGCCGGCTACTTCAGCTATATATTATAAATAAAATAAAATTAAAAATATTTATGTTCTATCCATATCTGTTTTTATTACATTAATAGATTTATTAAAATTATTTGAAATTGTTTCTGTAGCTGGAAATTAATTTACTTCAAACCGGTCGGTTCGGTCCTGGCCACAGGTCAACTTATTATGATTATATGAATAAATAATTTTAATTAAGAAAATTTGATCTCATAATTGGATTTTCACATAAGATTTTAATATATATTTTTTAATATTATTTTATAGTAATTTAGTATTATTCTAATTTCTTTATATTTTAATTATATTTTTATTATTTACTTTTTTTTTTAATAATTTAATAACATTTAAAGTGGCCTAAAAAATTAATCGAGGCAGGATAAGAGAGAGTAAGACAACAGAAAATATTAAAAAAAACCTTAAGTTTAAACACAAAACTTATCCTAGCTTATAATAAATCTAAACTATAATTATAAATTGAATAAAATTCAAAAATACAAAGAAAGCTGGTTAATTAGAAAAAATGGGTTGAAAATAAGATTAAATTAATTTGGAAGCACTCTGGATTAATTTTGAAGAATAAATGGGGAATTGAATCAGCGAAGGTTGATAAGGGAAATTATAAAATTGAATTCGTTCAGAATAAAAAATGCAGATATAAAATTAAACTAAAATTAAATATTTAATAAAATAAAAGAATTGATATTTTAATAATTGATAACAAAGTAGTTATAAAGAGTTGTTTGTTTATCAAGGTACCTAATAAATATTATAAATGAAATGAAATTTATATCATTAAGCAATTACAATTATATTAATAAGCAAGGTCGACCACTTACCTGTATTGTGATAGGAATGAATGGAGAATTTTTAGAAACTTGAGTCTTGAGTGTCAGTTCTCTGGAACACATTTTCTCGAGGTAGGGGTTGGCCGGGATGTCATTCCTGCAAGGGATTCTGGTGTCTTTCTCCAATTCTAATCAAGACTGCTTTAAAATTCGCTTTAAAAAACGGTTCATCCCTTCCGCCATTTTTAACACACGGATGGGTCTCTGTACAACTGGAGATCCGATGTTTTATGACCCAAAGGTCTTTCATTTTCCAATTTATCAAAATTCTTTATATCATGCACATGTGTTAAAAATATTTTTCTAGAAGGTGGCCACACCATTGTATATTAAAATGCATTTTTGCTTATATATTACAATGTATAAATACCTTTTTGATAATAACAAATATTTCAATTAATCCAAAAGAAAGATTTCTAAGATTAATAAATTTTTAATAAAATTAAAATAATTTTATTATAGCTTCTTTTTGTATTATCTAAGAACAAACACCCTTTCAAGTCCAATAAAGAAACAGCAAGAGCCCAGTTGAGGTTGGGGGGTTTCCAAAAAATTGGGTATTCACAACATGGTCATTTTCACACACACAAGTAACGATTAACACTCTTGTTGGGATCGAATGTTGAAGGCGATCTAAAATTAAAACCACTTTTGATCTATAAGTCTGAAAATCCGCGAACTCTTAAGAATATTGAGAACGAATTTAGAAAGAAGAGTTAATATTGTTTCGCAAATTAAAACAGCATATCAGTGTTACAGAGACATGCATGAAGCAAAGAAAAAAGAAGCAAAACAAACTATAATTGATAGTTTTTTCAAACTAGTTTAGTTTAGTTTAGTTATTACTAGTATCTACATTATTAATAAAGATAATATATTATTAAAAATCAGTTTCATTTTTCATTAAAATTTCTTGTGGAACGTAACCTTTCATTTTGTATGGAAACATACATGGAAAATGGTGCTACGAGTTACGTCGTTTCGATTTACGTCACATATTTTCGGAACCTAAGCTGCCCTAACTACGAGGACTGACTGTATATAATATATACCTTTTTGATAATAACAAATATTTCAAACAATCCAAATGAATCTCTAAGGATTAATAATTAATAATTTTATTATAGCTTCTTGTTGTATTATCTAAGAACAAACACCCTTTCAAGTCCAATAAAGAAACAGCAAGAGCCCAATTGGGGTTTCTAAAAAATACGTTAAATATTATATCTCCACTATCCCTCTATAGCATCGGACTCCAAAGTGTTAATAATCATTTAAATAAATTTAAGATTTTTGTTGAATTGAGTATAAAACTATAAAATATATAATATTAATCGAAGAAAGAATCAAAAATAATTTTTTATCAACTTTTGAGAAATCAAGCTCATTCGGAAGAGCACCTACAACGTTTTCATTGTTTTTCCTCTAAACGGAACGTAAAAACAAAATTTGATAGTTTAATAGTTTTTCACATTATTAAAATTTGTATAAAACTACTATATATAGAATTTCAACTTTTGGTTAAAACGTTGAAAGTATAAAGATTATAAAGAATATTTTAAATTTTGACTTAAAAATGAAGGTAAAGGTTTGAAATTTAAATTTAATATAAATAATTAATCCAATTAAGATTTAGGAGATAGTCAAAGGAAGATATTCCAGATTTTTTCAAACATTATGCATTAATAAATGTTTAATAAATTTATTATTACAATAATTTCGTTCCTAAAGCTTTTTGCCTGTATGAATTAGTAAATGACAATTAAAAGCGATTAATTATATTCTTTTGTAAGAATTCAAATGAGAATTTTTAGAAAATTCGTTTATTTATAATTATAGATTAGTCAACATTTAGAATCATTCGAGATATTTTGGACTTGTATAAATAAACGAACATGAATAATAAAATGATAAGATAATTAAATGTGATAGATAATTAGTAATAATGTAATAATTAATGGACCAAATAAATAGTTAATATAAATACTAAGTTAGATAAATCAGGTTTTTATTGATTTACACATCGAATTATAAAGTATATAAGCTTTAATTAACTTTTCACAGTATGTATTAATAAATGTGATTTTAAATGCGATTTCCGATTAAATTTATTTTTACAATAATTACATTCATGAGGTTTTTCTCCTGTATGAATTAATAAATGATTATCTAGTCTTGATTTGTGATTAAATTTCTTAATTTTTACTTACAATTATAGATTAGTATTAATGTATTAGAAGTAATAAGGAATCATTTGAGATATTTTAGATTTGTATATATAAAAAATAATAAATAAACGAACATAAATTGATAAGATAATTAAATGTAATAGACCATTAGTAATTAGGTAATAATTAATGGACCAAATAAGAGTTAATATA
This sequence comes from Labia minor, assembly GCA_963082975.1. Classification (NCBI taxonomy): domain Eukaryota; kingdom Metazoa; phylum Arthropoda; class Insecta; order Dermaptera; family Spongiphoridae; genus Labia; species Labia minor. The sequence goes on along the minus strand of OY720349.1, from coordinate 16,824,135 downwards.
AATACTAAGTTAGAAAAATCAGGTTTTTATTGATTAACAAATCGAATTATAAAGTATATAAGCTTTAAACAAAGAAAGAATCAAAGAAAATCTTTAGATTTCATTATTAAGCATAATTTTCAAGCAATATGTATTAATAAATGTTTATTTAAAGAAACTTTGTGATTAAATTTCTTTTTACAATAATTACATTCAAAAGGCTTTTCTCCTGTATGTATTAATAAATGTTTATTTAAAGAAACTTTGTGATTAAATTTCTTTTTACAATAATTACATTCAAAAGGCTTTTCTCCTGTATGAATTAATAAATGTGATTTTAAAGTTGAATTCTGATTAAATTCCTTTTTACAATAATTACATTCAAAAGGCTTTTCTCCTGTATGAATTAATAAATGATTATCTAGACTTGATTTGTGATTAAATTTCTTTTTACAATAAATACATTCAAAAGGCTTTTCTCCTGTATGAATTAATAAATGATTTTTTAAAGTTGATTTCCGTTTAAATGTCTTATTACAATAATTACATTCAAAAGGCTTTTCTCCTGTATGAATTAATAAATGTCTATTTAAATCTGTTTTCTGATTAAATTTCTTTTTACAATAATTACATTCAAAAGGTTTTTCCCTTGTATGAATTAATAAATGTTTTTTTAAAGTTGATTTGGAATTAAATTTCTTTTTACAATAATTACATTCCAAAGGCTTTTCACCTGTATGAATTAATAAATGATCATTTAAATGTGATTTCCGATTAAATTTCTTATTACAATAATTACATTCAAAAGGTTTTTCACCTGTATGTATTAATAAATGTCTATTTAAATCTGTTTTCTTATTAAATTTCTTTTTACAATAATTACATTCAAAAGGTTTTTCCCTTGTATGAATTAATAAATGTTTTTTTAAAGTTGATTTGGAATTAAATTTCTTTTTACAATAATTACATTCCAAAGGCTTTTCTCCTGTATGAATTAATAAATGTTTTTTTAAAGTTGATTTGGAATTAAATTTCTTTTTACAATAATTACATTCCAAAGGCTTTTCACCTGTATGAATTAATAGATGTTGAGTTAAATTTGATTTTAGATTAAATTTCTTTTTACAATAATTACATTCAAAAGGTTTTTCACCTGTATGTATTAATAAATGTTGAGTTAAATTTGATTTTAGATTAAATTTATTATTACAATAATTACATTCAAAAGGTTTTTCACCTGTATGTATTAATAAATGTTGAGTTAAATTTGATTTTAGATTAAATTTCTTATTACAATAATTACATTGAAAAGGTTTATCACCTGTATGAATTAATAAATGTTGAGTTAAATTTGATTTTAGATTAAATTCCTTTTTACAATAATTACATTCAAAAGGCTTTTCTCCTGTATGAATTAAAAAATGTTTTTTTAAATCTGATTTCCGCGTAAATTTCTTTTTACAAAAATTACATTCAAAAGGGTTTTCACCTGTATGAGTTAATGAGTGCGGAATTAAATGAGATATATGATTAACCTTCAATTTAAAATTATTACTTTGAAAATGCCTGTCTTCTGTATGTTTTGTATTTGTATCTTCTCCAAATTTTTCGTCTAAATATACTTTGGTATCCTTTTTGAGTTTTACAACATTTTTTAAAATTGAAAATATAACTTTATGTATACATTTTTTTAGATGTTTAGTTAAAAATTCCTCACTAATGAAATTGGTATGACAATATACACAAGAATAAAGAGGACCTAAAAAAATATTTGTTTTCATTATTTTAATTCATTATATTTTACATATCTAAATCTTGAATAATTCAATTTAAGGAATAATATCATTACAAATAATATTAAAAATAATAAATTAGTGACATTTATCATTACTTTAGATGAAAAATCATAGAAATAAAAATTACCTATATATATTGGATATTTTTTGTCTTGTGAATAAAGATCCATTTTTAATTGATTAAAGTCTTATCAATTATAAAATATTTAATTGTTAATAAATGTTAACGCCTCTCCCTGATTTAGATTTATTTATTTTTAAGGTCAATTTATTTTTATATAATTTTTGTAATTTTTCGTTTTTAAATATGTATGTTTTTATTTTATTATATTGGTATGCCATGTGTTGAGTTTAGTGGCTACGTTAACGCCACTAGTTGGGGTCACATGACTTCTCACAGCCAATCACCATGCTCGATTTTGGCCCATGGCGCCAACGGCTAGCTACCTTGAGGCAGCGGCGATCTCTCTCACTTGCATTTGAGACTTGCTTGTGTGACTTGGTCTTGAGAACTTGTATTTTGAACGTGGATTCCTTTTCCACGCATTTTAGATGTAAATTCGCCATTTCGTTGTTAAACACGTGGAGACACTGTGTTTCAATTATTATTACTATATTTTTGTAATTTGTTTGTTTTAGCTGAGTATTAGCCAGCATTTATTTCTTTTATTTTTATATTTTAATTTTATTTTAGTTTCTTTACTTTATATTAATTTTTCTTTAATTAAATACATTTTATAGCGTGGCAACGAACACTTATCTTTTATTTAGAAAAAGTGAACCTAATCTTTCCTTTGCAGGCCCATATGTTAGCATCGGATATTTTATTAATTTAATTTGTTATTGCTTTACGATTTTGGATGTTCAAAGCGATTCTCCTAAGCGCTAATAGTCAAACGTACTGCACTCTTTGGTGAAGTATATTTAAGGGTTCCTTTCCCAAATAATTTGTTTTATTCCCCGTGTGAAAGAGTTGAGAATTCTTTTTTTTAACTCCTTCATTAGTGGCACAGGTGGTCCGACAGGCCGAACAATATTTATTTAGTCAACGGCTTGTCCATACCCCTTAACTTTTGGCGACCGTTGACCACAGGACTGCGCGGGAGTTTCGGTTGGATAGCCAAATCGAGAAGTACAGGTTCATTTTTTTTTAATTAATTTATTATATATATTTTTTTTTTTTAGTTTTTATACATTTTTAAAATGTCCAGCACTCCATCCTCAGTTTTATTTCTGTATGCACAGGCAGATGAGGTTGTAGATGATTGGACATTGTTAAATATTAATTTAGAAGATATTAAAAGTCTTGTTGAGTCGATCGATAATTTACCAGACTCGAGTCTCTCAAGGTTGGCAAATGATATCGAAAAATCGCTCAATGAATTAAAAACGTTGCGTTTAAATATTTTTAAATCGAAATTGAACAATGAGGTACAAGTCCAACCAATATTGAATTTAATTAAAGCTGAATTGTTATTTTTAAACACAATTCAGCTTAAAAACATTTCAGCAAGTGATAATGGGCCAAAGTTTGATTTGAACGCCACGTTTAGTGCCCAGAGTGCAAATACGGTGAACTTACCTAAACTTAATTTACCTATATTTAGTGGCTCATTTGAAGATTATATTCCCTTCAAGAACCAATTTGAAGCAGCCGTTACCAACAATCTGCAGCTATCCGCTTCCCAAAAGCTGCAGTATTTAAAATCTTACCTGGCGGGACCAGCAAAGGATCTCATCAACCATTTGCCGACTTCCGACGAGAATTTTACCATCGCTTTCGATATGTTGGAAGCTAAGTATTATAATTATCGCAAGATTGTTTTCAATCTTGTCGATAAATTCTTAAATTTAAAACCCATTAAAACTCCCAGTGCTGAATCTTACACTGGATTAGTCTCTACGGTAAGAGAAACGATTTTGCAGTTGGATAATTTAAAAATTGATACTGATGCTTGGAACCATTTCCTTGTGAGATTGGTTACCTCAAAATTGGATGAGCATACTCATCAAAAGTGGATTTTTTCCCTTAATAAGGATGAAATTCCAAAATTGAAAAAAGTTCTAGAATTTTTAGATAAATTAGCGGACTCTTTCCACGAGGCTCATGCTAATAAATTTTCAATGAATTATAATAATAATTACCATAATAATCCAAATGCAAATTCGTTTCATAAAAGAAACAACAAAGTTTTTAATGTTAGAAATACTGAAAGCAAGAATAAAAATGCTTACATTAAATGCACCATGTGCAGAGGTGCACATTATTTGCAAAGCTGTAAAAGTTTTTTAAATTTAGCAGTTAAAGATAAAATTAAATTTGTAAAGGAGAACGAATTGTGTTCTCTATGCTTTTCTAATAAACATACTTCAAAGCAATGCAAATGGAGTAATTGTAAATTATGTAATAATCCACACAATTTTCTTTTACATATTTTTAGAGATAAGAATCGAAGGGGATCTTCTAGATCACCTACAAAGAGTACAAAGGATGGTGCGTCAGTGAGTAGCAACTCCAGGTCATCCTCTCCACAAGAAAATCCTGCCTCTTCAAATTCCAGTGTTCATTTTTGTCGTGGAAAAAATACGACTTCTTTACTGGGCAAAGCAACAGTTATTTTAAATGATAATGCAGGTAAACCTTTTAAAGTTAAAGCCTTAATTGATATGGGCTCTGAAATCTCACTTATCTCTAACTCCTTAGTGGACAAGATGAAATTACATAAGCAATCCTCCAATATAAAACTTACTGGCATTAAAGATCAACCTTTAGGCAAAAGCAATTCTTTTGTCAAAGTCAATATTTCTTCCCCAGTTGATGATTCGTTTCATTTAAACACTACTTTCAATGTAGTGGATAATTTAAATTTAAAATTGCCATCGTTGCCATTGAAACGCAATCAATTTAATTTCGCTAAACATTTGCCTTTATCTGACCCCAGTTTCTTCTCTCCTAGTCAAGTTGATATAATAATAGGAGTTAAATTATTTAGCAAAATTATTAAACCCGAAATTATTAAAAATAAAGATAGCTCTATTATAGCACAATCTACCGAGTTAGGGTTTGTTATGTTTGGTCAGGCTATTCCCCTTAACGTCAAATGTTTCAACATTAATAAAAAATGCCAAAATAAAAATCAAATAAGGGATGTGCTCAATATCAGAGCACAAATTTACAAAAATTACAGGAATTAGAATTGGTTTGGTGGAGTTCAATACCCTGCTTTGCCAGTGGAAGTTGTATTAAATTCTCTACCTCCCACTCCTGAAACCGTTGATCCTTAATCCATTGAATTCATTTCTCCCGGTCATTTTTTCTCACTGGAGAAGCACTGACTCATCTACCTTTTATTAATTAAAAATCAAAATTGTAAACTTAATTGTAAAAGTTGACTTTAAAAAATCTGTGCAAGTTGGCACCTCAAATAAATTTTATTAGGTCATTTATTTTAATAATGTATCCTACTACTTAAACATATATATTTTCTTTGTAAGCTAATTTTATGTAAATTACTTTTAAGTTTTGGTCAGTGATAAACTGCGTTTCTTCACTGAAGGGGGGAGGATGTTAACGCCTCTCCCTGATTTAGATTTATTTATTTTTAAGGTCAATTTATTTTTATATAATTTTTGTAATTTTTCGTTTTTAAATATGTATGTTTTTATTTTATTATATTGGTATGCCATGTGTTGAGTTTAGTGGCTACGTTAACGCCACTAGTTGGGGTCACATGACTTCTCACAGCCAATCACCATGCTCGATTTTGGCCCATGGCGCCAACGGCTAGCTACCTTGAGGCAGCGGCGATCTCTCTCACTTGCATTTGAGACTTGCTTGTGTGACTTGGTCTTGAGAACTTGTATTTTGAACGTGGATTCCTTTTCCACGCTTTTTAGGTGTAAATTCGCCATTTCGTTGTTAAACACGTGGAGACACTGTGTTTCAATTATTATTACTATATTTTTGTAATTTGTTTGTTTTAGCTGAGTATTAGCCAGCATTTATTTCTTTTATTTTTATATTTTAATTTTATTTTAGTTTCTTTACTTTATATTAATTTTTCTTTAATTAAATACATTTTATAGCGTGGCAACGAACACTTATCTTTTATTTAGAAAAAGTGAACCTAATCTTTCCTTTGCAGGCCCATATGTTAGCATCGGATATTTTATTAATTTAATTTGTTATTGCTTTACGATTTTGGATGTTCAAAGCGATTCTCCTAAGCGCTAATAGTCAAACGTACTGCACTCTTTGGTGAAGTATATTTAAGGGTTCCTTTCCCAAATAATTTGTTTTATTCCCCGTGTGAAAGAGTTGAGAATTCTTTTTTTTAACTCCTTCATTAGTGGCACAGGTGGTCCGACAGGCCGAACAATATTTTATATAATCAACGGCTTGTCCAATAAATAATATAAATGTTTTAAACAGTTTTAAATTTTGATTTTCATTTAAAATAAAAATAACCTTTGACTCATTTTTAGCACATAGCGCCATCAGGGAAATAATATCTAACTAATTTAAAAAAGCGGGCACTTTTATGGGAATATGAGTTCGTGACGTTTTATTTTAATTTAATATAAATTTTGAGAATTCAATAATTAGAATTAGATAATTATTCATTTCATTTAAATGAAAAATTCTCTATATATATTGGGAGATAAAAAATATCCCCTCTCTGATACAGATGGTCTGTGTATAAAAGCAAAAATTATTATAATATTAGAATTATTTCATTTTTTTTATTAGTATAATTTAGAAACTAATTATATTTAATTTAATCTTTGAAATAAAATAAAATTGAATATTATTCATTATCTTCTAATATTTTATTTCGAGTTTTAACCATCTAATTATCACATTTTTATATGCTCTATATATATGAACATATATGAAAAATTCTATAGTCACTTCTAGATTTTAGAGGTCATGAAACGCGAATAAATGGAAAAAATTTTAAATTTCCGAGCAATGTGGAGATAAAAATCTTTATATATATATATTGATATTTACAATATCTCAGTTGATCATATTGGCCTTTTAAACTTTGAAAACATTCACATTACGACTATATTATCTCTGTTACCCAGCCAGAACGTAGACGTCTAGGAGATCTAGATTACATATAGAAATATCAATTTAGACGTCTATATAGAATTTAATTTAATTTAATTTAATTCAATTTAGATGTCTGGTCTAATTGTACGTCTAGAAATAACAATTTTCAGTTGTTATATTTTTATACGTAATCTAGTTTTCCTTGACGTCGACGTTCTGGCTGAGTAATTTTTACCGACCGACGATAGTAAGGGAGGTATTGTTTTCACACCAAATTTCACATGTGGAGATTTTTACATATCTCCACGAATCATGCATTTTCTTAACAGAAAAAAGTATTTTTAGCATGATGTCTGTCCGTCCGTCCGTCCGTATAGATGTGTACAGCCTGAACGGCTCAAACGATTTTGATGAAATTTGGTATATTTACTTAATGCATCAGTGGGATGAATTGATCAACTTTTGGTGCAAATCCGGAAACCGGAAGTGGTAGTATTAACGATCGACGATAGGAAGGGAAGGGTTATTTTCACACCAAATTTCACATGAGGAGATTTTTTTATATATCACCACGAATCATGCATTTTCTTAACAGAAAAAAGTATTTTTAGCATGATGTCTGTCCGTGCGTCCGTCCGTCCTTCCGTCTGTACATATAGATGTGTACAGCCTGAACGGCTCAACCGATTTTGATGAAATTTGGTATATTTACTTAATGCATCAGTGGGATGAATTGATCAACTTTTGGTACAAATCCGGAAACCGGAAGTGGTAGTATTAGCGATCGACGATAGGAAGGGAAGGGTTATTTTCACATGAGGAGATTTTTTTACATATCACCACGAATGTATTGGTTTTATCCTCGGGAAAAATCATCTTCATTATGTTTTTCTTAATTTAAAATTATATGACGTCACCCAGCCCTTCATGACGTCACAGCCTCGGGTAACGCCGGCTACTTCAGCTATATATTATAAATAAAATAAAATTAAAAATATTTATGTTCTATCCATATCTGTTTTTATTACATTAATAGATTTATTAAAATTATTTGAAATTGTTTCTGTAGCTGGAAATTAATTTACTTCAAACCGGTCGGTTCGGACCTGGCCACTGGTCAACTTATTATGATTATAGAATAAATAATTTTAATTAAGAAAATTTGATCTCATAATTGGATTTTCACATAAGATTTTAATATTATTTTATAGTAATTGTTTAAGCCAAATCTAAATTTCACTTAATAATTTTCTATTAATATTATTCTACGTTTTTTGAATTATGAGACTAAGGTAACTGTTGAGGGTTCGGGTTGGTTCGGATAGGCTCGCTATGATTCGTATCTGCTAAGTGGGCTTGGTGCGTGGCTGGGCAGAGACATATTGGATAACAGGCTTGAGGTTGACAGTCAAGACTGGTCAAGACAACAGCTGAAAGACAACACGTTTCTCTACACAATATTGTATTAATATTCTTCATTCTTCAATATTCACATTTCAACATGTATATTAGGATTGTGTAATCGTAATGTATTATAATATAACATATTTCAAATCGAAAAGGTATTTATTTAATATATATATACGAATGATTCGCTCAACGCTGGCTCAACTTACTGTGACGCCATTACGAACGATCATTCAATGCATTTATATCAGGCCTATTGGCTATTATCATATAACAGACCTCTTGATCATTACTATATACAATTAACATTTATAACAAACACACTCCTTTACGTATGCATATAGCTTTCATCAACGGAATAATCTTCAGGGAGTTTTTTCCTTAGTTATACTAAGGTTTTCTCCCTTCTTGGGGCTAATAAATTCTTCAATATACACCCCAAATTGAGTATAATTATTTAATAATACCTATTCATATTTAATCCTTCTCCAAACATTTATTTTACAGTAAACAAAAAAAAGGGTTTAAAACTGAAGCACGAGAATTAGTCTTAAGGACTAGTTTTCGACGAAACAGATGGTGCCTCCTGTGAGGTCTGAATTGATAATATCTACATACAGCGAGATTAAAAATTGAAGAACATTTCAAAATCAGTGCCTGATCTCCATCAACATTGTGAAACGCAATCAAATTAAGATAAGTTACAAATTTAACTTATTAACAACGCTGTATCCTTTAATTCTATTCTTTAATTATTATTATTAAAATTTAATTTTCAATCAATTATCAATTTTAAAATTTTCAATTCCAACAATTAAATCTTATAAGGATTAACAACGCTATAGTCTTTAATTCCATTATTTAATTATTATTATCATTATAAAATTATCAATTTTAAATTTTCAATTCGAACAATTAATTCTTATAAAGATTAATAACGATATATTCTTTAATTCCATTATTTAATTATTACCAAAATTATCAATTTTAAATTTTCAATTCGATCAATCAATTCTTATAAAGATTAATAACGCTATATTCTTTAATTCCATCATTTACTTATTATTATCAAAATTATAAATTTAAAATTTGTCACTTCCATCAACTAATTCTTATAAAGATTAACGACATTAAATATATCAATACATTATTAATTGGTATTTTTGTTATTATAATTAATTAATCTTTCTGCTATTGATATTTAATTATTGTTTTTTAAATACTCTTTTCTAATAATAATATTACTATAGTTATTAAAACATTTCAAAATTATACAAGAAATACTATAGTAACTATAGTTATTAAAACATTTCAGAATTATACAAGAAATAGCAATTTTGCAATTTGCAAAGTTAACAAAACCTACTTTATAGAACTCTTACAAGGGTACAATATGTAAATATATATATATTGTATCAATTTTATTCATATATAAACAGTAGCCTTTTTATAGAGCTATGACCAGGATACAATATTTAAACATGTGTATTGTATCAATTCATTCATATAATTATTAAAACGTATCTTATGGTATTCCCATCATGGGACACTATTAAAACATACGCCTGCTTGCGACTTTCATGCCCGTGGCTGAAGTATGTCTGGCCCACGGTCATCATACATTCGATCCGTGATCGTTGTTATAAAACAAACATATGCCTGCTCGCCTTATTGCGACTTTCATGCCCATGGCTGAAGTATGTCTGGCCCATGGTCATCATACATTCGATCTCTCAATCGTTGTTATGAACAATCAGTTTCCACGAAACATACACATCGAACAATTTATTCAATAAACCCATTTGGCTAAAGTATATTTAGCCTCATAGTCTCCATACATATCATACTAATTAATTTTATAATTAGTGAACTTTTCATGAGACACTTTTTACAATACATATCCCTAATTCATTCATATAATTAGTATCTTCCTTTTTCCGATATTTAACCATATACATTACACAAATACATTCATTAGGCCCACTTGGCTATCCCATTCTCCTGGCTATCATATACTCTTTAAGTGTCCATCTTTCAACTCTCTCTCTCGATTGATCAACGCATATATGATGTTTATAAAATCCTCAAAACACTACCCGTCATTTAACAGTATTTCATAATGATACGTCTAAATGATTGGTCCACACAATCTCACGACTTATCTTAAACATCCCAGATTCCAATTGATGATGAGTGCCATTATAATGATGCAGGATTCATCAGGTAATTTCATACCAGCTCATTGAGTATACCTGTGCGACTGCTAATTTCATTATTGAATCGTTAACACATAAATTTTAAATTCGCAAACAAACACGTTCTCTAAGGGAATTTTGTGGATTGGACCGCGTATTGGTGCTTGTTGTTGTGGGTTTGTTCGGGGGATGCGGGCGTGTGCGCGGCGTTTCGGTTGCTGCTTCCGCGGTCGTTTGGTGGCGATCAAGGGGATGACGGTCGGGGCGTTGTGTGTGTGTTTGTGCTCTTTGGATGGATTCGCGGTGGCGGGTGTCGGTGTGTGGTTTGGTTTGCGGGGTTCCACTGTAAATAAAAATAACCACCAAAGCTTTAATAAGTAAACATGTTCTATTCCTATAGGAGTAGTTAATGAAATGCAAACTTTCTCAAAAAATCTAATACAAATCAAGTGCAAATCCATGAATAATAACTTCTAAAGATCATTATCCTTCTTGACAGTTAATCAAATTGCTGATCTGAGTACCAGTCAAGTTTTTCCACGTGACATGTCAACGTTTCCACGAAACATTAAATTAACTGATCCACAATTCCATTTACCACGTCCAAAAGATGTTCTTAAGGAACAAGTTTCTCTCTTCTATCCATTGGACAGATCAACCTTTCAACACATGATTGTTATTTAATTTTGCAAAAACAACCTGTGTCCTGACAACTGACTGATCTGTCAAATCAATTAACTCAATTTTTGGAAAATGAAAACATAAATCAAAGGTGCTCTAGATCTTTAGATGATTTCATATGTGAAACTTATTATCAAATTCACACTACTCGCAATCCATATGGTCAATATATTGTTAAATTGTCATTCCATATAAATAATATTGAATTTGGAAATTTTAGAAATCAAGCTTATCGACAATTTTACAGAGGAGATTGAATGCTAACTCACAATTAAAAACTGAATATTGCAAGGTAATGCAAGAAAATATTGATATGGGCCATATGATATATGTCCCCGATGTCCAAGAGCCAGGATGTTACAAGCCTCATCATCCAGTAATCAAAACCTCCAGCACCACTACAAAGGTGCGGGTCGTGTTCGATTTCTTTTGCCAAATCAGAGAAATATCTCATTGAATGAGGTTCTATTGATTGATCCTACTATCCAAGATGGTCTATTCACTATGCTGCTACGTTTTCGATCTTACATCTGTGTTATGACTTCAGATATCGCTCAGATGTATTGACAAATCCAACCATCGTAAGTTTCAAAGGATTCTATATTATCATAATAATGTTATCAATATCTTTGATCTTCAGAGAATTATCTTTGGAGTCTCTGCTCCATACTTCCTTGCTATTCGAACTATTAATCAGTTTGTTGATGACCAAGCTCATAACTCTTCTAGAACTTTCGAAATTCTAAAAAAGGGATCTTTATGTAGACGATCTCTTAACTGGAACCAATTCTCTGGCTGAAATTCTTCGACTGCGTGTTGATATTAATCGATTGACAAACAAGGTGTTTTTACAGTTGGATGGCGTCTAAAACATGCCGCACTCTCATTCACGTAAAGAAAAAACATCATCACGTGACCGATTTGATTATCCGTGATATTCACAAATACACATCTCATGCCGGAATCCAAATTTCTCTATCCAATCTTCGTCAGAGACTTTGGACTCTGAATGGTAAGGGTCCAGTTCGACGAATCATTCGATGATGCATTCGTCTTCGATACAGACCAGTGTTATTGCATGGAAAGATGGTAGATTTACCTTCTGCTCGGGTCACCGAGTCAGCTGCATTTTCTCATGTGGCTGTCGATTACTTCGGTCTCCTGTACATCAAGGAATGAAAATTCCGTAATTGAACAGAGTTTTTTTATATGGATGTTTCTTCATCTGCATGGCCACAAAGGCCGTACATCTCGAAATAGTGAGTGATCTAACAACTAACGGTTTTTAGGATGCATTTGGACGGTTCATTGGTCGACGAGGTGTCCCGTCTCACGTGTATCCTGACAATGGTACACATTTCATAGGTGCAAACAATCAATTACGTGAGCTTTATATATTGTTCTCATCTAAATCCCATCAAGGCATTGTCAACGATTTTGCCTTGGAAAAAAGGTATTACTTGGCGATTTAATCCACCCCCTATCTCCTCATTTTAGTGGCATTTGGGATGCTGAAATGAAATCCTTTAAACATCATTTCAAAACGTGTGGTGAAAGATCAATTATTAACTTTTGAAAAACTAACTTGCTATACATATAGAATCTATATTCAATTCTCACCTCTTGTCTTCATTATCTAACGATCCTAATGATCTTATTGTATTAACTCTTGCTCACATTCTAATCTCTCACGACGTTTCCCGAAAATAATATCTCTGATGTTCCAGATTATCGTCTCAACATATGACAATTCATTACTAAGGCCACACAGTAACTCTGGAAACGATGGTATTTAGAATATCTACACGAACTTCAAACTTGTCAAAGAATGGCAATGTTCTCAAGGTAAACTCGAGATCAATCAGATCATCGTCGACGTCCTTCCTGCAGATGATGGAATATCTCGAGTCGCAAGGGATTTTCAAACGAAAACATCACTTTGCTATGTTTTTTAACAATTAATTCATCAATACTTGTTGTTAACATTCTAAACCATTGTCCATTCTATTGTAATCACTATACATATATCTTGCTCATTGATTCGCAACGGGGGGAGTGTGTTTAAGCCAAATCTAAATTTCACTTAATAATTTTCTATTAATATTATTCTACGTTTTTTGAATTATGAGACTAAGGTAACTGTTGAGGGTTCGGGTTGGTTCGGATAGGCTCGCTATGATTCGTATCTGCTAAGTGGGCTTGGTGCGTGGCTGGGCAGAGACATATTGGATAACAGGCTTGAGGTTGACAGTCAAGACTGGTCAAGACAACAGCTGAAAGACAACACGTTTCTCTACACAATATTGTATTAATATTCTTCATTCTTCAATATTCACATTTCAACATGTATATTAGGATTGTGTAATCGTAATGTATTATAATATAACATATTTCAAATCGAAAAGGTATTTATTTAATATATATATATGAATGATTCGCTCAACGCTGGCTCAACTTACTGTGACGCCATTACGAACGATCATTCAATGCATTTATATCAGGCCTATTGGCTATTATCATATAACAGACCTCTTGATCATTACTATATACAATTAACATTTATAACAAACACACTCCTTTATGTTAAGTACGACTAATTGCCACCTGTAGCGTTGCTATGAAAACGAATATATATTTATGTTTATTATTATGATGTAAATAAAAAGGAAAATAAAATTATATTTTTGTTGTTCTAATTCAAGAGAATTTCCTTTAATTTTAATTTCTTTCAATAGGTTATGGGCCCAGGAAGAAATTAAAAAATATTATTTAAATAAAGAACATCAAAAAAAAAAAAAAAAAAAAAATAACATGAACTTTCAAAAGCATACTGAAAGGAATATCACACCATTCAAAGGTAAAGATTTTGATAATTGGAAATTTAGGATGAAGATTATTTTAGTTGAGAATGAATGTGAAACAGCTATAGAAAGAGAAATAAAAAATGATGCGCCAAATGCAGATCTTAAAAAGGAACGTAAGTGTAAATCTTTAATAACTATGGCTATTGATGATACTCATCTTGAATATATAAAAGATAAAGAAACCGCATATGAAATGTGGCAATCTTTAGAAAAGACATTTAATAGAAAAGGGATTTCTAGTTTATTGTTTATTCAAAAGAAATTAATAAATCTTAAATTTATTGAAGGTGATGGATCAATGGTTGAATACTTATCAAAATTTGATAGTTTAATTCGCCAATTAATAAGCGCCGGTGGATCGCTGGATAAAATCACTTCAATTTGTTATTTACTAAATTCATTACCTCAAAGTTATAAAAATATTGTAACCGCTATCGAAACTCTTAATCCCCAAAACTTAGAATTAGAGTTTGTTAAAAATAGATTATTGGATGAAGAAGCTAAAAGGAATCATTTACGAAATGAAAATAATATTTCAAATAATAAATCAGCTTTTATTTCAAAGCCAAAATATGAAGAATTTAATAACAATAAGAATAGAAGATTTAGTTTTAAGAAGAATTTTAAATGCACCCATTGTAATAGGACCAATCATAAAAGTCAGTATTGTTGGTTTAATAAAGAAAATTTTAAGAATAGATCGAGTTTAGGTGAATCTCATTTTTCAAAAAATAATGATATTGATAAAGAATTAAATTTCTTATCATTCAATTTCAAAGAAGAAGAATGTCCTCTAACAAATTTAAGTGAATCTAGGGACAAATTTACTCATTTTTATTTAGATTCTGGTGCCACAGAACATATGATTAATGATGATTCTTATTTTATTAAATATGAAAATTTACAACCAAATATTAAGATAGGGACAGCTAAGAATAATCAAAGTTTAAATGCTACTAAAAGGGGAATATTAAAAACTAGAACATTATCAGGAGATAATTGTTTTATTAAAGATGTACTTTATATTCCTGATTTGTCCCATAATTTATTATCGGTAAAGAAGATGAATCAAAATAATCTAAAAATAATTTTTAATAATGAACAAGCTAAAATATATAATGGAAATAATTTATTATTTGCTTCAGATATTAATCATAAAAAATTATATCGTGTCTCTTTAAGACTTCAAGAAATGATGGAATCCGAGGCAGGAATTTGTCAATCATCGATTATTGAAGATATTTGGCATAGAAGATTTGGTCACATTGGAAGATCCGGCTTAGAAAAATTATCTAAATATAAAATGGTACATGGACATGAAAAATTATCGAAGGATGTTCAAAAAATTTTGTGAAATTTGTGTTCAGGGTAAGCAAGTAAAAGAATCCCATAAAGGATCTCCTCCAAAGGCGAAAAGACCTCTAGAAATAATCCACTCAGATATTTGTGGCCCAATAAATCCGATTTCTTTAGACGGAGGTAAATATTTTTTGACATTCCTAGATGATTTTACGAATTTTACAATTGTTTATATCCTTAAGGATAAATCTGAAACTGAAAAATCTTTTAAACAATACAAGTCTTTTGTAGAAAGCAAATTTAATTTTAAAATACATTGTCTTAAATGTGATAATGGGGGAGAATATTCATCACGTTCATTTAAAAACTTCTGTTTAGAAAGTGGGATTAATATAAGTTTTACTTCTCCTTATACTCCTCAACAGAACGGTAAAGCAGAAAGGTTAAATAGATCCCTTGTTGAGAAAGCTCGTTCTATGATATTGGGAAGTAATTTGTCTAAAATATTTTGGAGTGAAGCTATAAAAACGGCTGCATATTTACTAAATAGAAGTCCAACGAGTAATTTAATTAATAAAACTCCAGCCGAACTATGGTATGGATTTAAGCCTAATATAAAAATTTTAAGAATATTTGGATGTGTTGCATATTGTTATATACAAAAGTTTAAAAGAAATAAATTTGATAAAATTAATGAAAAATTATATATGATTGGTTACACAGAAAATGGATATCGATTATGGAATCCTATAACTAATAGAATAGTGACAAGCTGTGATGTAATATTTGATGAATCAATTTTTTCTGATCCACAGAAGAAAAGAGAAATTTATAGAAATGAAGAAAATAATGAAGATGAATTTGAAGAAAATAGTAAGGAAAAAGTAGAAAGTGAAGTAAGAAGATCATCCAGAGAGACAAAAGGAATTCCTCCTGAAAGATTGGCATATGTTGTCGAAGATATAAATTTTGAAACTAGCCAACCAAATTCTTGGAAGGAAATGATTCAATTACCTGAAAATGAAAGAAAATATTGGTTAGAAGCTGTTTCAGAAGAATTGATTTCTCTAAAAAATAATAAGACCTGGGAATTAATAGATTTGCCTCAAGGAAAGACAGCAATTGGAAATAAATGGGTTTTTAAACTGAAAAGAAATTCCGAAGGAGAAATTGAAAAATTTAAAGCCCGTCTTGTTGTCAAAGGTTATTCTCAAAAATTTGGTCAAGATTATAACGAAACATTTGCACCTGTTGTGAAACAGAATACATTTAGAACATTTTTAGCAATTGCAAGTACGAAGAATATGAAAGTACGACAATTTGACGTAAAAACAGCATTTTTGAACGGAGAAATTGAAGAAGAAATTTATATGAAGCAACCAGAAGGTTGTGAAGATGAAAAGAATAAAGGAAAAGTTTGTAAATTGGTGAAATCTTTATATGGATTGAAACAGTCAGCTCGAAGTTGGAATATTAAAATTAATCAAACTTTATTAAAAAATGGTTTTATACGAGGAAAAGCGGATAATTGTTTATATAAAAAGAAGAAAGATGGAGAATGGATATATTTTCTGGTTTATGTTGATGATTTACTTTTAGCATATACAAATCCTGAAACATTAGATTATTTTAAAGAAATTTTAAACAAGGATTTTGAAACAAAGGATTTAGGAGAAATATCATCTTATTTAGGAATTCAAGTGATAAGGAAAGGAAATAATTTTTATTTAAACCAGAAAAATAAAATAGAAATGATTTTAGAAAAATATGAAATGAAAGAATCGAAAAGTACGTCTACGCCCATGAATATAGATCATCTAACTGATGAAGAAAATGAAGAATTATTTTCAGATAATGATATGTATCGAGAAGCAGTGGGGGGACTTCTATACTTATCTACAACCACAAGACCGGATATTTCTTTTGCTATAGGAGTGTTAAGTAGAAAAGTGTCAAATCCAAGAAAAAAGGATTGGATGGCAATCAAAAGAATTTTAAGATATTTAAATGGCTCGAAGAATTTAAATTTAGAAATATCTGAAATTAAAGAAAATGAAGAATTGAAATTAACTGCATACGTCGATGCAGATTGGGCAGGAAACAATGAAGACAGGAAGTCAACAAGTGGCTTTATCCTGAAGCTAAATCAAAATATTATCAATTGGTCCAGTAAAAGACAAAATATTGTTGCTTTGTCTTCAACTGAAGCTGAGTATATTGCTCTTTCACAAGCATGCCAAGATATTCTATGGAACATAGAACTTCTAAAAGATTTTGAAATTAAAGTTACACTTCCAGTCATTATATATGAAGATAACCAAAGTTGCATAAAATTGGCATCAAATGAAAAAATTCAACCGAGGACCAAGCATATTGATGTGAGACATCATTTTATAAAAGATTTAATTATCCAAAAAATAATAAAAATTGAATATTGTGAAAGTCAAAAAATGATCGCAGATATATTGACAAAACCGCTTGGAGGAAGTAAATTTCAAGATTTCAAAAATTTTTTGGGATTCTCCGGCAATGAGTCGAGTGGGGGTGTTAAGTACGACTAATTGCCACCTGTAGCGTTGCTATGAAAACGAATATATATTTATGTTTATTATTATGATGTAAATAAAAAGGAAAATAAAATTATATTTTTGTTGTTCTAATTCAAGAGAATTTCCTTTAATTTTAATTTCTTTCAATACTTTACGTATGCATATAGCTTTCATCAACGGAATAATCTTCAGGGAGTTTTTTCCTTAGTTATACTAAGGTTTTCTCCCTTCTTGGGGCTAATAAATTCTTCAATATACACCCCAAATTGAGTATAATTATTTAATAATACCTATTCATATTTAATCCTTCTCCAAACATTTATTTTACAGTAAACAAAAAAAAGGGTTTAAAACTGAAGCACGAGAATTAGTCTTAAGGACTAGTTTTCGACGAAACAGTAATTTAGTATTATTCTAATTTCTTTATATTTTAATTATATTTTTATTATTTACTTTTTTTTTTAATAATTTAATAACATTTAAAGTGGCCTAAAAAATTAATCGAGGCAGGAGAAGAGAGAGTAAGACAACAGAAAATATTAAAAAAAATCTTAAGTTTATACACAAAACTTATCCTAGCTTATAATAAATCTAAACTATAATTATAAATTGAATAAAATTCAAAAATACAAAGAAAGCTGGTTAATTAGAAAAAATGGGTTGAAAATAAGATTAAATTAATTTGGAAGCACTCTGGATTAATTTTGAAGAATAAATGGGGAATTGAATCAGCGAAGGTTGATAAGGGAAATTATAAAATTGAATTCGTTCAGAATAAAAAATGCAGATATAAAATTAAACTAAAGTTAAATATTTAATAAAATAAAAGAATTGATATTTTAATAATTGATAACAAAGTAGTTATAAAGAGTTGTTTGTTTATCAAGGTACCTAATAAATATTATAAATGAAATGAAATTTATATCATTAAGCAATTACAATTATATTAATAAGCAAGGTCGACCACTTACCTGTATTGTGATAGGAATGAATGGAGAATTTTTAGAAACTTGAGTCTTGAGTGTCAGTTCTCTGGAACACATTTTCTCGAGGTAGGGGTTGGCCGGGATGTCATTCCTGCAAGGGATTCTGGTGTCTTTCTCCAATTCTAATCAAGACTGCTTTAAAATTCGCTTTAAAAAACGGTTCATCCCTTCCGCCATTTTTAACACACGGATGGGTCTCTGTACAACTGGAGATCCGATGTTTTATGACCCAAAGGTCTTTCATTTTCCAATTTATCAAAATTCTTTATAGCATGCACATGTGTTAAAAATATTTTTCTAGAAGGTGGCCGCACCATTGTATATTAAAATGCATTTTTGCTTATAAATTACAATGTATAAATACCTTTTTGATAATAACAAATATTTCAAATAATCCAAAAGAAAGATTTCTAAGATTAATAAATTTGTAATAAAATTAAAATAATTTTATTATAGCTTCTTTTTGTATTATCTAAGAACAAACACCCTTTCAAGTCCAATAAAGAAACAGCAAGAGCCCAGTTGAGGCTGGGGGGTTTCCAAAAAATTGGGTATTCACAACATGGACATTTTCACACACACAAGTAACGATTAACACTCTTGTAGGGATCGAATGTTGAAGGCGATCTAAAATTAAAACCACTTTTGATCTATAAGTCTGAAAATCCGCGAACTCTTAAGAATATCGCGAACGAATTTAGAAAGACGAGTTAATATTGTTTCGCAAATTAAAACGGCATATCAGTGTTACAGAGACATGCATGAAGCAAAGAAAAAAGAAGCAAAACAAACTATAATTGATTGTTTTTTCAAACTAGTTTAGTTTAGTTTAGTTATTACTAGTATCTACATTATTAATAAAGATAATATATTATTAAAAATCAGTTTCATTTTTCATTAAAATTTCTTGTGGAACGTAACCTTTCATTTTGTATGGAAACATACATGGAAAATGGTGCTACGAGTTACGTCGTTTCGATTTACGTCACATATTTTCGGAACCTAAGCTGCCGTAACTACGAGGACTGACTGTATATAATATATGTATAAATACCTTTTTGATAATAACAAATATTTCAAACAATCCAAATGAATCTCTAAGGATTAATAATTAATAATTTTATTATAGCTTCTTGTTGTATTATCTAAGAACAAACACCCTTTCAAGTCCAATAAAGAAACAGCAAGAGCCCAATTGGGGTTTCTAAAAAATACGTTAAATATTATATCTCCACTATCCCTCTATAGCATCGGACTCCAAAGTGTTAATAATCATTTAAATAAATTTAAGATTTTTGTTGAATTGAGTATAAAACTATAAAATATATAATATTAATCGAAGAAAGAATCAAAAATAATTTTTTATCAACTTTTGAGAAATGAAGCTCATTCGGAAGAGCACCTACAACGTTTTCATTGTTTTTCCTCTAAACGGAACGTAAAAACAAAATTTGATAGTTTAATAGTTTTTCACATTATTAAAATTTGTATAAAACTACTATATATAGAATTTCAACTTTTGGTTAAAACGTTTAAAGTATAAAGATTATAAAGAATATTTTAAATTTTGACTTAAAAATGAAGGTAAAGGTTTGAAATTTAAATTTAATATAAATAATTAATCCAATTAAGATTTAGGAGATAGTCAAAGGAAGATATTCCAGATTTTTTCAAACATTATGCATTAATAAATGTTTAATAAATTTATTATTACAATAATTTCGTTCCTAAAGCTTTTTGCCTGTATGAATTAGTAAATGACAATTAAAAGCGATTAATTATATTCTTTTGTAAGAATTCAAATGAGAATTTTTAGAAAATTCGTTTATTTATAATTATAGATTAGTCAACATTTAGAATCATTCGAGATATTTTGGACTTGTATAAATAAACGAACATAAATAATAAAACGATAAGATAATTAAATGTGATAGATAATTAGTAATAATGTAATAATTAATGGACCAAATAAATAGTTAATATAAATACTAAGTTAGATAAATCAGGTTTTTATTGATTTACACATCGAATTATAAAGTATATAAGCTTTAATTAACTTTTCACAGTATGTATTAATAAATGTGATTTTAAATGCGATTTCCGATTAAATTTATTTTTACAATAATTACATTCATGAGGTTTTTCTCCTGTATGAATTAATAAATGATTATCTAGTCTTGATTTGTGATTAAATTTCTTAATTTTTACTTACAATTATAGATTAGTATTAATGTATTAGAAGTAATAAGGAATCATTTGAGATATTTTAGACTTGTATAAATAAAAAATAATAAATAAACGAACATAAAATGATAAGATTATAAAAAGTAATAGACCATTAGTAATTAGGTAATAATTAATGGACCAAATAAGAGTTAATATAAATACTAAGTTAGATAAATCAGGTTTTTATTGATTAACAAATCGAATTATAAAGTATATAAGCTTTAATCAAAGAAAGAATCAAAGAAAATCTTTAGATTTCATTATTAAGCATAATTTTCAAGCAGTATGTATTAATAAATGTTTATTTAAAGAAAATTTGTGATTAAATTTCTTTTTACAATAATTACATTCAAAAGGCTTTTCTCCTGTATGTATTAATAAATGTTGAGTTAAATTTGCTTTCAGATTAAATTTCTTTTTACAATAATTACATTCAAAAGGCATTTCTCCTGTATGAATTAATAAATGAACATTTAATTGAAATTTCTGATTAAATTTCTTTTTACAATAATTACATTCAAAAGGTTTTTCTCCTGTATGAATTAATAAATGATTATCTAAACTTGATTTGTGATTAAATTTCTTTTTACAATAATAACATTCAAAGGGCTTTTCATTTCTATGAATTAATAAATGTGTATTCAAAGTTGATTTTCGATTAAATTTTCTTTTACAATAATTACATTCAAAAGGTTTTTCACCTGTATGAATTAATAAATGTTGAGTTAAATTTGATTTTAGATTAAATTTCTTTTTACAATAATTACATTCAAAAGGATTTTCTCCTGTATGAATTAAAATATGATTTTTTAAATCTGCTTTCAGATTGAATTTCTTATTACGATAATTACATTCAAAAGGATTTTCACCTGTATGAAATAATAAATGTTTATTTAAAGTTGATTTGTTAAAAAATTTCTTTTTACAATAATTACATTCAAAAGACTTTTCGCCTGTATGAATTAATAAATGATTTTTTAAAGTTGATTTCTGATTAAATTTCTTTTTACAACAATTACATTCAAAAGGCTTTTCTCCTGTATGAATTAATAAATGATTTTTTAAATCTGATTTCCGATTAAATTTCTTATTACAATAATTACATTCAAAAGGCTTATCACCTGTATGAATTAATAAATGTGTATTTAAAGTTGATTTGTAATTAAATTTCTTTTTACAATAATTACATTCCAAAGGCTTTTCACCTGTATGAATTAATAAATGATCATTTAAATGTGATTTCCGATTAAATTTCTTATTACAATAATTACATTCAAAAGGTTTTTCTCCTGTATGAATTAATAAATGTCTATTTAAATCTGTTTTCTGATTAAATTTCTTTTTACAATAATTACATTCAAAAGGTTTTTCCCTTGTATGAATTAACGAATGTTTTTTTAAAGTTGATTTGTAATTAAATTTCTTTTCACAATAATTACATTCAAAAGGCTTATCACCTGTATGAGTTAATGAGTGCGGGATTAAATGAGATATATGATTAACCTTCAATTTAAAATTATTACATTGAAAATGTCTGTCTTCTGTATGGTGTGAATTTGTATCTTCTTCATATTTTTCGTCTAAATATTTTTGTGTATCCTTTTTGAATTTTACATCATTTTTTAAAATTGAAAATATAGCTTTATGTAAACATTTTTCTTGATGTTTAGATAAAAATTCCTCACTAATGAAATTGGTATGACAATATGAACAAGAATATAGAGGACCTAAAAAAGGTGTCAATTAACATTAGACATTAGTTTAGATGAATTAACATAGAAATAAAAATTACCTATATATATTGGATATTTTCTATCTTGTGAATAAAGATCCATTTTTAATTGATTAAAGTGTTATCAATTTTAAAATATATACTAGGTTAGTAAGTAATAAAAATGTTTTAAATTTTGATTTTCATTTACAACCAAAATAACAAACATTCAACCCAAAGACCACATATATCAGACAGGCCCTGGACCATAAACCATCCGTTATCAGACCTGGACACACAATGACTGACAATGACAGATCACAGACCATCTGTGCATCAGACCCAGGGGGTGGACACGTAATGTTAAATTTTTGAAACAGCGTTTGGCGCCGCTGCTTCAAAGTGTCCCTTAAATGAACTAATTGAGGTAAAAAAACCGAATAGTTAACTTTTCTGAGATAAACAAAAATGTCAACCGGGAAGTTAGCAACGATATTCGTCTCACCGACTATCCCTATGTGGATTTTTGAACTTTCCTGAGATAAACAAAGTTAACTATTCCCCTATGTGTGTGTGTTAGTGTTAGTACTCTTTGCATCCACAAGAGGTGCGAATTTAAAAAAATTGTGTGTGCCATTATTTAAATTCAAATTATATTTGTTTTTATAATAAATATAATAATTTGTTTGGCCGCAGTAACATCATTTCTCCAAGTGTCCCTATTCTGAGATGCACACATCTAACTAGTATTTTCTCCCATCTTTCCCACGCTTGAATATATATATATATATATTTTTGATATTAATAATTTTCTTTGTGATGAGTAGATGTATAGTGTTTCTCTCAATAGGGCCCTATATTCTATTTTTGGATACATCTCCCTTTAATTTAACTATACAAAAATGAGAGGAAAATAAAAAATTGTTTTTCTTTTACTTGATTAAAGTTTTGAAAATAATTATATATTAATTAAATTATTAGAAATTCTAAATTGCTGATCAGGATTTTACATAAGTATTATAAATAAGATATATCTTTAATATTATCTAAAATGGAACGAGGAAAGGCGCAAAGAGATAATGATTAGAATAATTTTCCACAAGAAGGTCTCACCTTAGATAACTTTTATGAATTTTTTGCTCCGTATGGAGCTATAGAAAATATTCAGATGCGAATTTAAATTGATAATGCAGCAAATAAAACTATTTTTAAAGGATCCGTTGCGCCACTGTATAGAGCATATAAAAATGTGCTAATTAGATGGTTAAAACTAGAAACAAAATATAAGAAGATAATGAATAGTATTCAATTTTATTTTAGATCAAAGATTAAATTAAATATAATTAGTCTAATTATTCGAATAAAAAAAAATATGAAATAATTCTAATATTATAATAATTTTTGCTTTTATACACAGACCATCCGTATCAGACAGGGGATATTTTTTATCTCCAGATAGATAATTTTTCATTTAAATGAAATGAATAATTATTTAATTCTCAAAATTCCTTCTAAATTAAAAAAAAAACGTCACACACTAATATTCCCATAGAGCCCGCTTTTTTTTTTAAATTAATTAGATATTATTTCCCTGCTGGCGCTAGGTGTGCTAAAAATGATTCAATGGTTATTTTGTTTATAAATGAAAATCAAAATTTTAAAGATTTATATTATTTATTAACTATTAAATATTTTATAATTGATAAGACTTTAATCAATTAAAAATGGATCTTTATTCACAAGACAGAAAATATCCAATATATATAGGTAATTTTTATTTCTATGATTTTTCATCTAAAGTAATGATAATTGTCACTAAATTATTTTTTTAATATTATTTGTAATAATATTATAACTTATATTGAATTATTCAATAATTAGATATGTAAAAATATAATGCATTAAAATAATGAAAACAATTAATTTATAGGTCCTCTATATTCTTGTTTATATTGTCATACTAATTTCATTAGCGAGGAATTTTTATCTAAACATCTAAAAAAATGTTTACATAAAGCTATATTTTCAATTTTAAAAAATGATGTAAAACTCAAAAAGGATCCAGAAGTATATTTAGACGAAAAATTTGGAAAAGATACAAATACAAACCATATAGAAGACAGGCATTTTCAATGTAATAATTTTAAATTGAAGTTTAATCATATATCTCATTTAATTCCGCACTCATTAACTCATACAGTTGATAAGCCTTTTGAATGTAATTACTGTAAAAAGAAATTTAATCTGAAATCAAATTTAACTCAACATTTATTAATTCATACAGGAGAAAAGCATTTTGAATGTAATTATTGTAAAAGAAAATTTAATCGAAAATCAACTTTAAAAACACATTTATTAATTCATAGAAATGAAAAGCCTTTTGAATGTAATTATTGTAAAAAGGAATTTAATCAGAAATCTCATTTAAATGGCCATTTATTAATTCATACAGGAGAAAACCCTTTTGAATGTGATTATTGTAAAAAGAAATTTTATCAGAAATCAGATTTAAAAAAACATTTATTAATTCATACAGGAGAAAAGCCTTTTGAATGTAATTGTTGTAAAATGAAATTTAATCGAAAATCAACTTTAAAATCACATTTATTAATTCATAAAGGGGAAAAACCTTTTGAATGTAATTATTGTAAAAGAAAATTTAATCGAAAATCAACTTTAAAAACTCATTTATTAATTCATAGAAAAGGAAAACTTTTTGAATGTATTTATTGTAAAAAGAAATTTAATTACAAATCACATTTAAATGTACATTTATTAATTCATACAGATGAAAAACTGTCAGATAATTATTTGACATAAAATGTTCTATCTTATTTTACCTATCTAAATGATTCTTGTTTCCTTTGTTTTTATTCTATTATTTTTTTTTTTTATCATTTCAAATATATTATTATTTAATTATCTTAATCGATATTCTTCATTTAAATATACACAACACCCAATCATATCCCACTGTTTCCCTTGAATCTAATTTTTTATTCGACATTTGGCATCCCTTGTGGGAAAACAATTATTTTCGATGGCATCTGAGGAAAGTGAAACGAAAATGGAGGATATAGAACTCATAACGAACAACAAGTAAGTGAATTATTATATTTTACAATACAAGACCAAGATGAAATAGTTAATGAACTTGATTCGGCCTTAGAATATAAAGACAAATGGATCGAAATAAATACTCTTTACCAACGAATGAAAATTAATAATAATTCATCTGACGAATCCGGTCATACCCGATCTTCTTCGGTCAAATCAAAAAATCGGACTTATAAATTACCAAAATTACAATTATATAAATTCGACGGCAATTTAAAAAACTGGATTTGCTTTTGGGCACAATTTAATAAAATCCACGAGGATAATTCTTTAGATGATGAGGACAAGTTTCAATACTTGATTCAGTCCACATTAGAAAAATCCCCAGCCCGGGAACTAGTTGAAAGTTTTCCGCCCTCAGCTAATAATTACAAAAAGGTCATAATACAAATGAAGAAACGTTTTGGAAGAGACGAACTTCTAATCGAATTGTATGTTCGTGAACTTCAAAAATTAGTTTTAGACCAAAACGTTAATACGAAAAAATTGTCTTTACGATCTCTTTATGATAAAATTGAGACACAAGTTAGAGCTCTCGAGAGTCTCGGGGTTACGGCTGACAAATACTCATGTATGCTATTTCCTCTTATCGAATCTGCACTCCCTGATAATATTTTACGACTATGGTAAAGGCAGAAAGCATCGATTAGCTCTAAAAATTATGACGAAAAAAACAGAAAGTCTATCTCATCTGGATGACTTATTAAAACATCTTCGTAAAGAAGTTGAGTGCGAAAAACGCCTCAACTTAGCTCGATCCTCATTCTAGAAGCGTGAAGGAACCGACATTAAAAGAAAACCTAATAATTTCAATGAAAAAATTCCTACAGCTGCGTCATTAGTAGATGTAAAAAACCCTGTTAAGCTTAAATGTATATTTTGTGAAGGACATCATGTAAATGAAAACTGTTTCAAGGCTCGCACGTTAGAATTAGAAGTTCTTAAAAAGTCACTTAGAGACAACGAATGTTGTTTTATTTGTTTAAAAAGAGGACACACTCATAATAATTGTAAAACAATGGTTAAATGTATAATCTGCAACAAAAGACATCAACCCATTTTGTGTCCAGAAAGGAAAAAGAATGAAAATTGCGAACCTGAAAAGACCATTTCCAGTGCAAACTTCAACCAAGGCCAAGTATATATGCAATCTTTAAAAGTTGTTCTTAGTAATGAAAACAAAAAATGTGATTCAAGATTATTAATCGACACGGGTTCTCAGCGCTCGTGTATAACAAAACGACTTGCCTCCTTTATGAAATTCGATTCTCCAGATGAAGAACAAATTGTACATGCTCTATTTGGTGGTATTTGTACAAAGCCTCAAACTCATACTCGATACATCATTCATATAGAAGATCCTAATAATTATCAATCTTGTAAAATCGAAGTCTTGGATGTATAAAAATTATGTCCTTCAGTGCCTTGTGCTGGCGGTCCGTGGAAAGAAGAATTGAAGAAAAAAGGAATAATTTTATCAGATGTCCCAAATTCACCTATTGATATACTAATCGGCTCCGATGTAGCAGAAAAAACGTCACAACCATATTCACTCATAAGACCCCGCTTTATTTTTAAATATTTCACTGATGGCGCTATGTGCTAAAAATGAGACATTCGTTTTTGATTTTCATTTAGAATCAAAATAACCATCTAAATGAAAAACTAAAATTTGAACCATTTATATTATTTATTAACTATTAAATATTTTTGTAATTATTTACATGAGTGCCACAAGCTTTATTAATTAAACTAAAAGAGATCATGCAAAAAGTTATAAGAAAAAGTTGTTTAGAATCATACAAGGAATAGAGCAGGGTAAGTTTCATGAACCCACCTAGCTGCGGCTGTCAACAAAATAATTACCATTTTAGAAATAGTTTTATTCATACTAAAGTTATATAAAGACATTTTCGGTTTTTTAAATTCGGTTTATTTTATTTTAGAAATAGTTTTATTCATACCAAAGTTATTTAAACGATTTTTCGGAGTTTATATTTTCTAAAATAAAATAAACCTAATTTAAAAAACGGAAAAGTCGTGGGAATTCAACGTTGGGATAAGATACAGGTTGTTGATATAATCCAAATTTTGAATTTGATTCTCGCTCCCATCAATAGCGCCACCTGATAGTGTGCCGTGGTGTTGCCACCAACAACCATAAAAGAAAAGAGTCAAAATGAATAGGAAAATTGGTAATTATTTCGTTGACAGCCGCAGCTAGGTGGGTTCATGAAACTTGGCCTGCTCTATTCCTTGTATGATTCTAAACAACTTTTTCTTATGACTTTTTGCTTAATCTCTTTTAGTTTAATTAATAAAGCTTGTGGCACTCATGTAAATAATTACCTTTTATTTCTATGATTTTTCATGTAAATTAATGATAATTGTCACTAAATTATTTTTTTAATATTATTTGTAATTATATTATTCCTTATATTGAATTATTCAATATTTAGATATGTAAAAATATATGCATTAAAATAATGAAAACAATTATTTTTTTAGGTCCTCTATATTCTTGTTTATATTGACATACTAATTTCATTAGTGAGGAATTTTTATCTAAACATCTAAAGAAATGTTTACATAAAGTTATATTTTCAATTTTAAAAAATCATTTAAAACTCAAAAAGGATACAGAAGAATATTTAGACAAAAAATTTGGAGAAGATACAAATACAAACCATACAGAAGACATGCATTTTCAAAGTAATAATTTTAAATTGAAGGTTAATCATATATCTCATTTAATTCCGCACTCATTAACTCATACAGGTGAGAAGTCTTTTGAATGTAATTATTGTAAAAAGAAATTTAATAAGAAATCAAATTTAACTCGACATTTATTAATACATACAGGAGAAAAACCTTTTGAATGTAATTATTGTAAAAAGAAATTTAATCTGAGATCAAATTTAAATTCACATTTATTAAGTCATACAGGAGAAAAACCTTTTGAATGTAATTATTGTAAAAAGAAATTTAATCACAAATCAACTTTAAATGAGCATTTATTAATTCATACAGGTGAAAAGCCTTTTGAATGTAATTATTGTAAAAAGAAATTCAATCACAAATCACATTTAAATGAACATTTATTAACTCATAGAAATGAAAAGCCTTTTGAATGTAATTATTGTAAAAAAAAATTTAATAAGAAATCAAATTTAACTCGACATTTATTAATACATACAGGAGAAAAACCTTTTGAATGTAATTATTGTAAAAAGAAATTTATTCTGAGATCAAATTTAAATTCACATTTATTAAGTCATACAGGAGAAAAACCTTTAGAATGTAATTATTGTAAAAAGAAATTTAATCACAAATCAACTTTAAATGAGCATTTATTAATTCATACAGGTGAAAAGCCTTTTGAATGTAATTATTGTAAAAAGAAATTCAATCACAAATCACATTTAAATGAACATTTATTAATTCATACAGGAGAAAATAATTTTGAATGTAATTATTGTAAAAAGAAATTTAATCACAAATCACATTTGAATGAACATTTATTAATTCATACAGGTGATAAGCCTTTTGAATGTAATTATTGTGAAAAGAAATTTAATAAGAAATCAAATTTAACTCGACATTTATTAATACATACAGGAGAGAAGACATTTTAATGTAATTATTGTAAAAAGAAATTTAAAAGTAAATCAGATTTAAAAAATCATATATTAATTCATACATGAAATGACATTCATTTTCAACACTAATTCAGTTATACCAGTCATGTGTGCTTGGCGTTATGCTATATGGTTCCGAATTGTGGGCATTGCGTTATCCGGACATCATAGAAAAGGGACGGACACACTTCTTCAAATCGATCTTTATTTTGGAAAAATCCACTCCGGGTTATGTCATCCGAGCGGAATTCGGCAGGCCGAAACTAATAGCTTTTGTCGTGAAGCGTGCTATCTCATGGTTATGCAGAGTGCTTCAGATGTCCTCAGAAAGACTACCCAAAATCTGTTACAATAGATTGCTTCATCTGAGTAAGTTAGATGGGGCCAACGGAAATTACAACTGGGTAACGCAATTAAAATCCTTTTTTAAATCCAGCGACATGACAGCCGTATGGAACTCCAGAGACGCAGACATCATTAATTCAAATTCTGAACAAATAGTTGATAGATTAATGGATTTAGGATTTTCGGAAGACTTCAGGGAAATCGAGTCATCCTCATACACGCCTTTGTACCGCAGACTGGATATGGTGAGAAACCATTTTATGTGGCCTAGATTCCGACTGTTTAGTTCGAGAGTGGTCGTTCAGATGAGGGTGGCTAGCACAAGGACAATCCAGCTGTATGTGGGAAAAAATGGATATAGGATAGATCCAAATGAAAATTGTAGTATTTGCAACTTATTAAAAAAGGAAAACCTTTTCCACATACTGGTTGAGTGCCCTATCTACAGCCCGACCAGGGGGGAATATTTGAATAGATATTTAAATACATGTGAGGCAGTGAACGAAGATAATTTCAAGGAAATTCTATTGAATGTGGGGAACGAGAGACAGATGAGTGATATTTATAACTACACAATAACAATCCTGAGAATAAGAAGTTTTATAATTAATGAGTGAGACGGAAGGTGAAATCTCTTGCCATTTATGTGGGAACATGTACTATTACTGTTTATTTTCTTGTTTTTAGCGTTTTTATATTTTTTATATTTTTTATATTTGTGTTTGATTTTTGTGTAATTTTGTAAAACTGTGCGAAATTATGAAATTGTATAATTTTGTATGCCGGATTAGGCAAAGACAAATAAATACTTATTATTATTATTATTATATTAATTCATACAAGAGAAAAAACATATTGAATGTAATTATTCTAAAAGAAAATTTAATCACAATTCAACTTTAAAATCACATTTATTAATACACTAGCTGCTTCGAGCGCCTTCGGCGCTCTCCACACCTAGACGGGGGCTCCGCCCCCTGTACCCCCGAGTGTCCCTATTCTGAGCTATAACCATCTAACTCCTACCCTGTCCCATCTCTCTCACGTTCCTTCCTACATTGTCCGCCTTGTTCACAATTGGTCTTCCAAACGGACGTTTTCCAATCGAACTCCCCACCAATATATTTTTCCTCTCCCATTCTAGCCATGTGCCCTGCCGAACCCAGCCTTCTCGCTTTTATAACCCTAACTATATCTAGAGATGCATAGAGGTCATGCAATTCCTTGTTATGCAGTCTCCGCCATTCCCCGGTGTCCTCATCTTTCTTTAGCCCATAAATGCTGGGAAGAATCCTATTCTCAAATACTCTGAATCTACTCTCATCTCCCAGGGTTATAGACCATGCCTCCCACCCATATAATACAATTAATAATTTAATAATTTTGATCCCCTTTGATAATAATTTCCCGATTGCAACCTCGATTTAAATTCTTTGCAAATATTATTCTCTCTGATACTAATTATTTTGTCTTATCGCTATTAATTTCAAACCCCATCAATTTTCCTGCCTCGATTAATTTTTTATGCTACTTTAAATGTTATTAATTTATTTAAAAAAAAATCAGAGTAAACAAAATAAAAATAAAATATAAAATTAGCATAACACTAAACTACTATAAAAATAATATTAAAAAATATATTATATATTAAAATCTTACGTGAAAATCCAATTATGAGATCAAATTTTCTTAATTAAAATAATTTACTCACATAATCTTAAAAATTAATAGTATTAAATTATAGCCGTAATGTGAATGTTTTCAAAGTTTAAAAGGCCAATAAGATCAATTGAGATATTGTAAATATCAATAGATATATAAAAAGATTCTTATCTGCACATTGCTCAGAATTTAAATTACCGCCAAATTATCGCCACCAGCGCCTCTATGATCTAGTATGGTAACTAAACTATTTTTAATTAATATTCTTTATAATTTTTTTAAAATTTTTCTAATTAAATAATCGAAATCGTCTGGTGGCCAGCCCCTTTGTGCTTCCGAGTAAAAAATTCCATGTCCCTGCGTGCGATAGATTTGCCTGGAGAGCTCGGTCAGACAGACAAACAGACACACACATTACACTTGCTTTTATTATTATAGATACAGGAGAAAAGCCTTTTGAATGTAATTATTATAAAAAGAAATTTAATCTGAAATCATATATTTTTAATTCTTTCTTCGATTGAAGTTATATACTAGTTTTATGTTCAATTCAACAAAAATCTTATTTAAATGAATATTAATATTAATTATTGTATTTCGGTCATTAATATAACATTATCTAATTACATTTAAAAATCTTATATATTATTCATTTTCGATTATTTGTTATCTATTTATTCGAGACTAACATATGTAAATGATCCTTATGAATAAATAAGAATACATTTTATGCAGTGGCGTAACTAGGGGGAGCAGGGGGGGACATATGTCCCCGAGCGCCAAATTTAGGGGACGCAAAATTAGGGAAGCCAATTTGGAACAAAAGAAGAATTAATATTT
This sequence comes from Labia minor, assembly GCA_963082975.1. NCBI lineage: Eukaryota > Metazoa > Arthropoda > Insecta > Dermaptera > Spongiphoridae > Labia > Labia minor. The sequence goes on along the minus strand of OY720349.1, from coordinate 16,791,781 downwards.
AAAGTTAAACTGTATTTTGTGTAAGTCAATAAATATTATTTATACGCTTATTAAAATCTGTTAAACCTGTTTCGTTATTCGTCATTAATATTCTTTAAAAAAAAATTAAATTATATATATATATACGAAAGGGGGCGCTGATTTCTCAGTTGCCCCCAGACGCAAGAACCTCACGGTACGCCACTGATTTTGACAATTTTAATTATCCGATACCATAATCTAGAACACCTGGAGTCAATGCAGAACAAGAATGTGTTTTATTTCCCAAAAAGGACATTATTTTTATATTTTTTTAATTAGAAATTACAATTAATTCAAAAAAATTTACTTAAAAAAAAAAAACGTCACACAATCATATTCACTCATAAGATCCCGCTTTATTTTTAAATATTTCCCTGGAGGCGCTATGTGCTAAAAATGAGACATTGGTTTTTGATTTTCATTTAGAATCAAAATAACCATCTAAATCACAGAGCATACGTACACAGAGGTATACATTCAATGCTATTTTTTTTTCGTCACTAGTGCGGCTAGGCAGGTTGGACATGTGTGAGCGTTTTTACCGACCGACGAGGGATGCATTTTTAAATTGTTTTTCAATGAATATTTGGAATTTAAAAATTATTTATTGACATATAAAATTAGCATTACAGAAATCAAATATGCTTTTTTCAAAAATATTAGTTTTATATCCAAATAAATAATTTTTAAATTAACAGAAAACTCCACCTACTTTTATGTAATTTACATAAATAAAATAAACGAATAATGTTCTTGTTAAAATTTAATATGTATGGATTAAAAATTTTCTTCAATGTCAATATATGAAACGAGAGAAACACATGCGAATTGTTCTTATTGAGAAGGAAATTTATAAATAAATAAACATGTGAAAAACTATAAAAGATATACTGAGAGGAGTACGTGAATATTTTTGATTTAATAGTGCTTATTGTGAGTTTCTATATTGCTGTGAAATTTGTATTTATTTATCAAATATTAAATAATTTAACTTTGATATTTGATTTGTTACAATGTAATTTAAATTATTTATCAAACAATTTATAATAAATTTTGTTTTTCCTGTAATAAATTATGGTATATAAAAAGGTTTCTTAAAATAATTGTAGGTGAAAATGCCAATACAATAGCTAGAAATTATAAAAAGTAAAACAATTTTAAATAAACCATGAAGATGAGAGATTATTTAGAATTTCTCCATTTCCGAATAACTAATAATTCTTTTTTATTTTCGCAAAAAAATTATCTTCTAAATAAATGCGCATATAAAAAATAATTCCTATTTAAATTATGTAATTATATTAATTCACCTCAGGTAAAATGACAAATAATTTTAAAATAGTTTAAGATATTAAGAAAAACGTTATTTCATAAAATTTTTTAATATATATATTATTCGGTAAATTTATTTTACATAACAAACGAAATATAAAAAATTATGATATGATAAAATTTACAACGATTAATAAAACAAAAAGACATTGATTAGTTAATTGGGATAAAACTTAATTTAATTAGACTTTTAAATTAATAAAAATTGATTAATTTCTTAACAAAAAATTAACACATTTATATATTATATTTAAATTAAATTATAAATTAAAATTAATAAATAATTTTAAAATAGTTCAAGATATTAAGAAAAACCTTATTTTATAAAATTTTTTAATATTTATATTATTCGGTAAATTTATTTTATATAACAAACGAAATATAAAAAATTATGTTATGATAAAATTTACAACGATTAATAAAACAAAAAGACATTGATTAGTTAATTGGGATAACAATTTAATTAGACTTTTAAATTAATAAAAATTGATTAATTTCTAAAAAATATATAACACTTAAAATAAAATGAGTTTTTTCATATAAAATTAAATTCTAAATATATGCTTATATAAAAAATAATTCATAATTAAATAATAAAATAATTTAAATAATAAAAAATTTACTTACAGTTAATATCATGTTTGCTGGGTTTGTTTCGAATATTATGTGTACGGATGGTATGTGGTTGTCGAGTTTGATATTCAAATAATTGCAGGGAATTCGGAAGGCCTGTGGGAGGGGGTGATCTTCGGTCATTTTTTTGCGGTGCTATCTATTGGGCGCCTGAAGAGTCAACTGTTTTAGCCTGCAACACCATCTGGTGTTCGTGTTACACCCGTCCCATTGAAGTGCATACCTCCCCCTGGACACGGAGGTATGGAGTCTAGAAAATGAGTTACGCGTTCCGGAGGCACCAGAGGCGCTGCTGTCACTAATTTAATTCCGAAAGTTGTTCAGAAAACAACCAACAGATGGCACACCAGGCTCATTTTAAACATGTAAACATCTGATTGCATCTTGCATCTGATGTGATCTGATCTGTTCGTCTGTGATCGTCAAACGTTAATCAAAAATATTATATTATCTGACTGATCCGACACCTTCCAATTGCGATCAATATGAATTATAATAAAGTAAGTATAATTAATATAATTTTACTATTATTGATGATTATTTTTCATTATAAAGTTATATAATATATGTACATATAAATAAATTTTTGATTTTGCAGTTTTTAGATTGTATTCATTAGAATTGTGTTACAAATTCTCTACCTGGAGAAGAACGAGGACACTTGTTGTGGTTGCCAACGAGTATAATAATAATAATAATAAGTACTATAGTCTGCTAAAATATCGTGTATGCAAACTTCATTTTAATGATTATGATTTCTACACACCTGAAAAGAAGAAATTAATTCGTGGAAGGATACCCTTGAATATAAATCAAGTTGGTAGGATTTGTGATATTTAATAATGGAATATCCAAGGCTGGGAAAACAAAGGAATATATACCTCAGTTGTATAAATTTTATAAATTTTTTTTAATTTTGTTTAAAAACATGTCACAATAATAATCTATTTATTAAATAAATAGGCTACATAGAACATTATTCTTTTCATTTTAGATGTGCAATTTATATAATTATATAATTGAAAAATTGTGTCATTTTTATTTAAGTTGGAAATTTAATATAATATGTTTAAAGAAAAATATGTATAAAAGATTTGTTTACAAATGCGATACCCATCATTATTGTTAATGATATTTTGTAATAATCTATTTTCAAATAAATATGTCACATACAACATTATTCTTTTCTTCTAGACATGCAAATTATGAAATTTTTCAGTTAAGTGACAAATTATTTATTTGGGGATAAGACCAACATTTCAGCAATTTTCTGAAAAAAAAATAAATTTATTTCTGAAATGTCAGTTTTAGCTCTAAATAAATAATTTTTCACTTAACTGAAAAATTTCATAATTTTTTAATTCTTCCCGCTCCTCTCATTCAAATAATTCAAAATGGATTTTAAAAATGGTGCCAGGTGCCAGGCCGATTTTTTTATGTCAATTAGTTAATTCCTGAGACGCTATGAAGCAGCAGCGCTAAACGCTGTTTCAAGAATTTAACATTACGTGATTACGTGTCCACCCCCTGGTGCATACCCATACCACCATACCACAGACTATCTATAAGATGCCCCCATTCCGGGTTAAATTTTGAAGCAAAGTTTTAGCACATCGCGCCACCTGATATCGCTGTACTATAACTAATTTTATAAAAAACCGGGCTTGTGTGTGTGTGTCTGTGTGATTTTTTTTTTTTTTTTTTTTTTTTTTTTTTTTTTTTTTTTTTTTTTTTTTTGAAGGAATGTTGTGAATGTTGGGAATTCAAAAATTGTAGAAAATTTTCTGTTAAATGAAAAATTATCTATTTGGAGATAAATATTGGTTTAATTTCCAAATAAATAATTTTTAATTAAAATGAAAATTTTCTACAATCTTTTTATGTAATTAACATATCTAAAAGAAACGAATAATTTTTTATGTATATAAACAATATATATTTGAAAATTAATAAAAATTATAAAATTATATTTACAAATTATGTGGTGATCTCACTATTAAACATATCTTATTTACATATTGTTTTTTCATATTTTGTGAGACGTATAAATTTACACCTTTGAAAATAGTTTTATTATTAAATACACAAAACATATTATCTTGGGTTACTTTCTGAGGTATCACTCCACGGTTTAACTTTTTCTTCTCGCTTGTTGTAAAATCGCTGTTTTCATGATTAATCCATCTGAGAAATGATAACAAATAATTTTAAAATAGTTTAATATATATGTTTGGAATATCGAACTTTAAGTACATGGGTTGATCGACAGGTTATAAATATGGTCTGTTTAATAAAAACTTAGCCTATTGTCTTGGATCAGGTATACGAGGAAATAGAAGAATAGTTAAATTAGAAAGAAACTCGTTCATTTTCAATAGACAACATATAATAATAATATATTCAAATATTTTATTTTATATGTACATAATTCAGTAATACTGATTATTAATGTAAATATGAATAATAATATTTAATATGGCAAATATGTAAAATTTTGTAAATAAATAAAATATTTAATAATATATTAATAAATTTAATATTAATATAAAATAAATTATATAATAAAATTTTACTTACTGTAATGTTTGCAATTGCTGCTTTCGGATTTCGAATTTTTATGCACGATGTAGTCTGTGGCGAGGGGACCACAATGACACACATGGACCACATGACCACATGACATGGACACACAACTGGGGGATGATTTTACAAGTCCAAGAAAATAAATTCAAATTTTGTCTTCTGCAGTAGTGCGATCTCGAGAGCGCCTGGGGAGTTAAAAATTGGATGCCTGCAGCGCCAACTATTTATGCAGTAACCACACTAAAAACATGGACTCAGAGCTTTCCTAAGAGTGGGATAGCCAGGGAGGGGTCACGCAATGCTATTTCTTTGAACCAGCGTTTGGCGCTATTCATAGTGATGTATATTTGAACTAATTGAGAAAAAAAACGGCCTGGCACCAGGCACCATTTTTAAAATCCAATTTGAATGAATAAGAGAGCGGGAGAAATGAAAAAATTATGAAATTTTTCAGTTAAGTTAAAAATTATTTATTTAAAAACTTTGTATAGAATTGCTCACATAAATAAAATTTACACAATTTTTAAGTTAACAATAATAATGTTATTTTTATTTATAATTTCAACCCTTTTTGCACCCGTTTTTTTAAAAACTTTTTATAGAATTGCTCACATAAATAAAATTTACACAATTTTTAAGTTAACAATAATAATGTTATTTTTATTTATAATTTCAACCCTTTTTGCACCCGTTTTTTTAAAAACTTTTTATAGAATTGCTCACATAAATAAAATTTACACAATTTTTAAGTTAACAATAATAATGTTATTTTTATTTACAATTTTAACTCTTTTTGCACCCATTTTTTTAAAAACTTTTTATAGAATTGCTCACATAAATAAAATTTACACAATTTTTAAGTTAACAATAATAATGTTATTTTTATTTACAATTTTAACTCTTTTTGCACCCGTTTTTTTAAAAACTTTTTATAGAATTGCTCACATAAATAAAATTTACACAATTTTTAAGTTAACAATAATAATGTTATTTTTATTTACAATTTTAACTCTTTTTGCACCCGTTTTTTTAAAAACTTTTTATAGAATTGCTCACATAAATAAAATTTACACAATTTTTAAGTTAACAATAATAATGTGATCGAGAAATATATTTGACAAAAATGTTGATGATTTTGCTTGAAGATATATCCTTCTTACATATCAATCTGTTACACATTTTAATAAAATGTAGTAACATTTCTTTATGTAAAAGAATGCTACATCTTTTTGCGAAATCATCACCATGCAATGGACAAAAGTCTGTGGGGAAGAAAGGATCTGAAATGGAAGGAGAAGAGAGGATATTTGTGAGATGGATGATGCTAGGGATAATACGGTAAAATTTGTCCATCTCTTCGGAAATTAGTTTTATGAAATTATTTGAGGGATATTTTGACAAACATCCCTCATATTGCCGGGATTCTGTTAATTGATGAATGGAAATTTTTAAGGATGGATAAAATAAAAGTTGAGAGAGGAGCAGGGAGATTATGGATATCATTAATATTTTTAAATGATTTAGGGAAAAGGTCACATTCTTTTGCTTCCTTACATTTTCTAGCAATTATATTCTTCCTCACTCTATTTTGCTTCAATAGTCGCTTGACCTCGGTGAGCCTTTGGTACAATCTTTTCTTCCTGGGAGATAAATATTTTATCCTTGAAGAATTCAGATGGTGTAGGCGTATGTCCCGCTGAACACCTGCAATAATTAATTAAGTTTAAAAAAAAATTCCAAATAATTAATACAGAAAAGCCTAAGCAAAATAAAAATTTATTTTAAATCATTATAAAAAATCTATTTAATTGTAATTGTACAGAAGACGGGCAAAAGGAGGTAGGTGTTTGAAACTTACTTTGAGGTGTTCCTTGAATGATTCTGAACAACTTTATATGCAACTTTTTTTATGATCTCTTTTAGTTTAATTAATAAAAATTAATTAATTAATCAGTGTATTCTCCTATAAGAATGCACTGTGGATGACATGTTGACTGTTTTCTCTTTTTTATCTTTAGGTGGCAGCACCTAGACACACTATCAGTTTTTAAATTCGGTTTATTTTATTTTATTTTAGAAAATATAAACTCCCAAAAAGCGTTTAAATAACTTTGGTATGAATAAAACTATTTCTAAAAAACCGAAAAAGTCTTTAAATAACTTTAGTATGGATAAAAATATTTCTAAAATAAAATAAACCAAATTTTCCTAATTAATTTTACAATCAAGAACCCTTTAATGCGTAAATAATTAATTATAGTGTTATATATTTATAAAGAAACGCCAAAAGAATGCTGGGTGTTAATTACAATTTACAATTTACCATATATATAGCATATAAAGTTGTTCAGAATCATTCAAGGAACACCTCAAAGTAAGTTTCAAACACCTACCTCCTTTTGCCCGTCTTCTGTACAATTACCAAAGTTAGTAAAAGATTAATGAATTTTATTAAAAAATATAATACATACTTCTCACAGGGCTGGATTCCTTGCCGGTCAAGCCCAAACAATCTGATAGTGAAATATTTGTCGCTAAAAAAAATATTAAAAAATTATTTTCTATTATTATTAAATTATTCATTAGAAAACAAGATTAAATTTAAAAAAAAATGTTACACCAAAGATACACATATAAATAATATATATTAAAATTCCAAAAAAATTAAATTGTTCTTAAAACATTATAAATATAATATACACACATGTCCCAGGCGTGGATTGCAAAAGATTAGCCTACTCTGAGGTCAATCCCAATAACACGTGTTCCTAAAAAAAAATTTAAAAAAATATCAAAAAATTATTTTCTATTATTATTAAATTATTTTTTAGTAAACAAGAACATTAAATTTTAAAAGAAAAAATATTACACCTTGGAAAATAGAACAATTGTCCTCGTTCTCCTAAAGGCAGAGAATTTGTAAAACAATTCTTCAGAACACACTCGAGAAACTGCAAAATCAAAAATTTATTTATATATACATATATTATATAACTTTTTAATGAAAAATAATAATCAATAATAGTAAAATTATATTAATTAAACTTACTTTAGAAGCCATATTGCACGCAATTGGACGGCGTCAGGTCATGTATGGATGCCAGAGATATTTAAAATGGTCAACATGGTGAATGAGATGCTTCAGCTTGAGGATAAATGTTTTCGGCAGTTTTCGGATAACCGAATCAAACCGAATTAAAATTAGTGCCAGCAGCGCCTCTAGTTGTGCACTAATTGTCCCACTGGAAAAATGACCGTCATAGAGCTGTCCTAGGCCTGGGGATAGCCTTGCACCAGGGGGGGGTCTCTCTTACGGCAGAGAAATTTCCAGTGTGACAATGCATGCATGCATCACTCGAGGCCGCTCGAGGCGCTGCCGCTGCTAGCACTAATTTTAATTCGGTTTGTTTCGGTTATCCGAAAACACCCGAAAACATTTAACAACAGTTTGTGACTTGTGGACAACGAGCACTCGTCCCATTTAAAATATCTCTGCCAGGCATACGTAACGTGATCTGTCGCTGTCCAATTGCGTGCAATATGGTTCCTAAAGTAAGTTTAATTAATATTTTTACTATTATTGATGATTATTTTTTATTATAAAGTTATATAATATATGTACATATAAATAAATTTTTGATTTTGCAGGTTTTTAATTGTATTCAGAAAGATTGTATTACGAATTCTCTACCTGAAGGAGAACGAGGACACTTGTTCTATTTTCCAAGGTGAAATTTTTTAAGAGTGGGTAAAACAACAATAATTTAAAGTTGTTGTTTACCAAAAAATATATTAATAATAAAAGAAAATAATTTTATTAATTTTTTTAAATATTTATAGCAACACCTGTTAATACTACATCAGATGGTTTGGGCTTGGTATCAGAGAAGAGTGATCTTTTCGAATCCAGCCCTGCGAGAAGTATGTATTATATTTTTTAATAAAATTCATTAATCTTCTCCTAACTTTAAATAGATTTTTTATAATGATTTAAAATAAATTTTTAGTTTGCTTAGGCTTTTCTGTATTAATTCTTTGGAATTTTTTTTTAAACTTAATTAATTTTTGCAGGTGTTCAGCGGGACATACGCCTACACCATCTGAATTTTCTTCAAGAATAAAATATTTATCTCCCATGAAGAAAAGATTGTACCAAAGGTTCACCGAGGTCAAGCGACTATTGAAGCAAAATAGACATCAACAGTCAATTGATTAATTGAAAAATAGTGTAAATTTTATTTATGTGAAAAATTTTATATAATGTTTTATAAAGTTTTATATAATTATTATTGTATAATTGAAAAATAGTGTAAATTTTATTTATATGAGTAATTTTATACAATTTAAAAAAATGGATTCGTAAAGGGTTAGATTATAAATAAAATTAACATTATTTTTATATTATTATTGTATGATTGAAAAATAGTGTAAATTTTATTTATGAGAAAAATTTTATATAATGTTTTATAAAGTTTTATATAATTATTATTGTATAATTGAAAAATAGTGTAAATTTTATTTATATGAGTAATTTTATACAATTTAAAAAAATGCATTCGTAAAGGGTTAGATTATAAATAAAATTAACATTATTTTTATATTATTATTGTATGATTGAAAAATAGTGTAAATTTTATTTATGAGAAAAATTTTATATAATGTTTTATAAAGTTTTATATAATTATTATTGTATAATTGAAAAATAGTGTAAATTTTATTTATATGAGTAATTTTATACAATTTAAAAAAATGCATTCGTAAAGGGTTAGATTATAAATAAAATTAACATTATTTTTATATTATTATTGTATGATTGAAAAATAGTGTAAATTTTATTTATGAGAAAAATTTTATATAATGTTTTATAAAGTTTTATATAATTATTATTGTATAATTGAAAAATAGTGTAAATTTTATTTATATGAGTAATTTTATACAATTTAAAAAAATGCATTCGTAAAGGGTTAGATTATAAATAAAATTAACATTATTTTTATATTATTATTGTATGATTGAAAAATAGTGTAAATTTTATTTATGAGAAAAATTTTATATAATGTTTTATAAAGTTTTATATAATTATTATTGTATAATTGAAAAATAGTGTAAATTTTATTTATATGAGTAATTTTATACCAAGATTTAAAAAAATGCATTCGTAAAGGGTTAGATTATATATAAAATTCAAATTATTTTTATATTATTATTGTATGATTGAAAAATAGTGTAAATTTTATTTATGTGAAAAATTTTATATAATGTTTTATAAAGTTTTATATAATTATTATTGTATAATTGAAAAATAGTGTAAATTTTATTTATATGAGTAATTTTATACAATTTAAAAAAATACATGCATAAAGGGTTAGGGTTGTATTATTATTGTATGATTGAAAAATAGTGTAAATTTTATTTATGTGAGTAATTTTATATAATGTTTTATAAAGTTTTATATAATTATTATTGTATAATTGAAAAATAGTGTAAATTTTATTTATATGAGTAATTTTATACAATTTAAAAAAATACATGCATAAAGGGTTAGGGTTGTATTATTATTGTATGATTGAAAAATAGTGTAAATTTTATTTATGTGAGTAATTTTATATAATGTTTTATAAAGTTTTATATAATTATTATTGTATAATTGAAAAATAGTGTAAATTTTATTTATATGAGTAATTTTATACAATTTAAAAAAATACATGCATAAAGGGTTAGGGTTGTATTATTATTGTATGATTGAAAAATAAATAAATATGCCACATACAACATTATTCTTTTATTATATCCATGAAAATTATTAAAATTTTCACTTAAGTGAAAAATTATTTATTTTGTGATAAGACCAACAATTAAGCAATTTTCTAAAAAAAAAAATTTATTTCTGAAATGTCTGTTTTATATAGCTTTAAATAAATAATTTTTCACTTAACTGAAAAATTTCATAATTTTTTCATTCCTCCCGCTCTCATTCATTCAAAATAGATTTTAAAAATGGTGCCAGGCCGGCCGGTTTTTTTCTTAATTAGTTCGTGCATGCATCCGCATAGCAGCGCCAAACGCTGTTTCAAAAAAATATCATTGCGTGTCCACCCCCTGCCTTGCACCATACTTTATGATACCCACTGCCACTAACCCAGTGATCTAAATGAAAAACTAAAATTTGAACCATTTATATTATTTATTAACTATTAAATATTTTATAATTGATAAGACTTTAAAAATGGATCTTTATTCACAAGACAGAAAATATCCAATATATATAGGTAATTTTTATTTCCATGATTTTTCATCTAAAGTAATGATAATTGTCATTAAATATTTTTTTTAATATTATTTGTAATTATATTATTCATTATATTGAATTATTCAATATTTAGATATGTAAAAATATAATGCATTAAAATAATGAAAACAATTCTTTTTTTAGGTCCTCTATATTCTTGTTTATATTGTCATACTAATTTCATTAGTGAGGAATTTTTATCTAAACATCTAAAAAAATGTTTCCATAAAGTTATATTTTCAATTTTAAAAAATGATTTAAAACTCAAAAAGGATACAGGTTATAAGCCTTTTGAATGTAATTATTGTAAAAAGAAATTTAGTACGAAATTTTCTTTAAATAGACATTTAAAAACTCATACAGGAGAAAAACCTTTTGAATGTAATTATTGTAATAAGAAATTTAATCGGAAAGCAGATTTAAAAAATCATTTATTAATTCATACAGGAGAAAAGCCTTTTGAATGTATTTATTGTAAAAAGAAATTTAATCACCACTCAACTTTAAGAAGACATTTATTAATACATACAGGAGAAAAACCTTTTGAATGTAATTATTGTAAAAAGAAATTTAATCGAAAATCAAATTTAAATACACATTTATTAAGCCATACAGGAGAAAAACCTTTTGAATGTAATTATTGTAAAAAGAATTTTAATGACAACTCAACTTTAAATAAACATTTATTAATTCATACTGGAGAAAAGTTTGAATGTAATTATTGTAATAAGAAATTTAATCGGAAAGCAGATTTAAAAAATCATTTATTAATTCATACAGGAGAAAAGCCTTTTGAATGTATTTATTGTAAAAAGAAATTTAATCACCACTCAACTTTAAGAAGACATTTATTAATACATACAGGAGAAAAACCTTTTGAATGTAATTATTGTAAAAAGAAATTTAATGACAAATCAACTTTAAATACTCATTTATTAACTCATACAGGAGAAAAACCTTTTGAATGTAATTATTGTAAAAAGAAATTTAATGTAAAATCAAATTTAAATACACATTTATTAAGTCATACAGGAGTTAAACCTTTTGAATGTAATTATTGTCAAAAGAAATTTAATGTGAAATCAACTTTAAATACACATTTATTAATTCATACAGGAGAAAAACCTTTTGAATGTAATTATTGTAAAAAGAAATTTAATGTGAAATCAAATTTAAATACACATTTATTAAGTCATCCATGAGACAAACCTTTCGAATGTAATTCTCGTAAAAAGAAATTCAATTGAAAATCAAGTTTAGATAAATTAAGTTCAGATTTGGCATTCAAATAGTAAGGATCAAGAGTTAATCTTTATATTTAGTAAAGTTTTGTCCTAATTTAAAATGTGAGTTGGGGCAATTGACCTATTCTTTTCTAACTAATATTAATTTATTTAATTTTGACTGTATATAAATTATATATAAATTTAATATATATTTCCTATTTATCTTTCCCCTTTTACTAACAGCCTATATATATATTATTATGTTTATATTTTTGTATATATTGTTAATTTTTATTCTTTTGTATATTATTTTATGCCTGTAAATTGATTGTGAAATAAACTGCTGTGCAAAATTATCGCATCACTATTAATTTTACTAATAAACCCAATAAACTTGTATTTCATATTAAATTAATAAAACTTAAAAACTAATAAATTTTCAAATTTATAACAGTATCTTTATCATTTAATAAATAAAAATAAAAAAAAAGCAAAACTTTAAATTACTTACATTTGGTGAAAAAGATCTTTAACTAATTCTATTAAATGTTTTTATCAAAAAAACAGTTTAGTAATAACTTATAACTCCTCTTGTTTTTATTACTTCTTTGATTCTTTTTGACATTGATAGAATTAAATTTTTATTTCTTCTTGGGAGATGTTGGTCCATTCCTCAATTGATGTATTTTCTATTTCTCCTAGTGTCCAATTGGGTTGTCTTCGCCTTCTTAGACGTCTCCTCATTATCTCCCATAAATGTCCAATAGGATTGAGGTCAGGACTTCTTGCAGGAAATGATAGAACAGATATACCCACATCTTTCAAGTATTCTTTTACTGTACGAGCAGTATGAGGACGTGCATTATCTTGTAAAAAAGAAATCTTTCTCCAATTACAGAAGCAAAAGGCATTACATATTGCTCTAGGATTTCTCTTATGTACCTGTTAGTATTCTCAGAACCTCCAGTTACTCTGTGAAGTTCCGTACGAACATCGAAATTTATCGCTCCCCATACCCTGAAAGAACCTCCCCCAAAATTTACTCTTGATGTAATGTTGCACTCTGCATATCTTTCTCCTGGTCTTGTTCATACTCTTTCCCTTCCATCAGTGTGTAGGGAAAAGCTAGACTCATCTGAAAACAAAACTCGCCTCCATTCATCCAATGTCCAATTTGCATGTTGTTGAGCATATCTCAGTCTCGAAATTCAATGATCCCTGGTTAAAAGAGGGCCTGTTGCTGGTCTCCTTGATTTCAAGCCACCTTCATGCAGACGTCTTCTTACTGTGGAACCAGAAATTTTAGTGTTCCGAGCATTTTATAACATGCCACTCATCTGGTTGCTTGATAAAAAGCGATTTCTTAGAGCAGCAAGATGAATAAATCGGTCATCCCACTGTTTTGTACTTCTTGGGCGGCCTTGACCTGGTCTTCTTGAATGATTTTCAGTCTCTCTAAACCTTTGAAGAACTCTGGATACAGTGATTAATTACTAGGCGACTTGCAATTTTCCTTTGGCTCCTCCCTTCTTCAGATAATGTTATGATCCTAATAGTCATGTTCCAATAAATGGTAATTTCGATTCATTTTTATTTAATAGAAATCAATAAGTGATTATTTTATGAAAATTAAAGTAATTGATAATGAAAAAAAAATTTTTTGAAGAATATGTATTGTTTTTAAAATTATGCTTAAAATAAGCTTTAGAGAATTGATTGGTTTAATAAAAGATAACATTTAATTTAATTTATTTTTGTTATTTGAGTATTTTATTATTATTTTGTAATTATTTTGTAATATTTTGTTATAAAAAGTTTATATATTTCATATTTTAATAAAATTATTAGAGTGATGCGATAATTTTGCACAGCAGTTTATAATCATGCAGGTAGGCGATTCGGATTGCAATCCATTCAAGGAAAATACCTTAAATCGATCACCTCCAGTGTTACGAATAGATAGTACAAAAGTAAATGATGAAGAGCAGAAATTAATTGCCTCATCTTCTCTCCCTCCACTTATTTCATTCACCCTTACAAATAGTGAAATTTATTACAAGGAATGGCAAAAGGAATTAAAAGCAAGAGAAGTTATTGAAGAAATTATAACAGGAATGAAACAACAAATTAAAAATCTTGAAAACAAAATTATGATGATAGATGTAAAAAATTCATCAACGTCTGATTCATACTTCTGAAAAATCATACCATACCTATGAGGATGAATTTACCTCCCCATTGAGTTAAAATGAACAGAAAATATGACTGGATAGTTCAAAATAAAAAGAAAGAGAAAAAGCGGAAGATGTGAATGAATCTGTTAATGTTAAGTAAAATAGAAATCACAAAAAAAGAAAAGCCTCTAGATCACTAGAGACTTCAATGGCTATTCAATGGTTCCCTCAATCAGACTCAACAAAATAAAAATGAGCAATTTTTAGTCAAAAAAGAAATCGCACCTTCACCTATTTACGATACTACAGATGCTGATATCAAAAAATTTACTGAAACACTCAAAGTCATTAAATTTGAAGGTAAAATTTTTTCTTTCACAAATAATCAAATTAAAATTAATTGTCAAAACAGTGGCGAATACCGCAAGATTATAGAGAAATTAGAAACTGAAAGAAAAATGGGAGCAAAGATTGAATGGCACTCATTTTCTGATAAAAATAATCGCCCATTCAAAGTAATGGCGCGGGGACTTGACCCTCAAACAGATGAGGTAAGCATAGTAAATGAACTGAAAGAAAAGTGTTTTCGAATTCTATCATCAACCAATATCCTTAGGATTGAATTTAAAAAAGATCCCAAAGATGAAAATGAAGCACACACTGCTAACTACAGTGATTGTGGGAAAAGAGTTGCAGGAACGCAGGGATGAAGCTGTTAACAAGAATAAAGGAGTAAAACCTAAACTTATGGAGAACCATAACACAAAAGAAAATAAATCTGATGAGAAAAAAGTTGATAACTATAAATCGGATTACTCAAAGCCTACTTATGCAGAAATAATGTGTCAGGGATTCACAAGGGAAGCCCAAAAACAATCATCTATTGAATCTATTCAAGTCATTTTAGAACATTTAATGATCCGAATAGAACAACAGGAAAAGTTTAATAAAATGAAATTCGATAAAATCGAAAATGAACTCACAAAGATTTTAAATAAATAATGGCAGGATCTATTCGCGTTGTTATTTAGAATGCTAATTCTAATCTGTATTAGAAATTTTTCTTGAAGTTCAGAAGATGTTTGCTTGATATCGGAGACCCATTCCATAAAAGAATCTAACTTTAAAATTTAAGAATTCAAGACCTACCATACTTACCATCCCTCTAACAAGGCTCGAAGAGGTGCAGCAGTTATAATTCGTGAAAATATTAAACATTATGAAGAACCTAAATACTTTGCATCAGTTAAAATCTTCTCTAGTCAATAAAGGTTTTTATTAACAGCAGTCCACCAAGACACAACATTAAATGTAATGAATATACTAAATTTTTTCATACCTTGGGAAATTCATTTATTGTTGGCGGGGATTTTAATGCTAAAAACACGCTTTGGTGTAGCAGATATACCCTGCCGAAAGGGAAACTCTATCAAACTGGAAAGTCATTAAAATGTGAATTCTTATCAAGTGGATATCCAAGTTATTGGCCTTCTGACCCTAACAAACACCCTGATGTCATTAATTTTTTTATTATAAAAGGTTTATCAGTAAATTACATGAAAGTTGATACCTATTATGATCTTAGCTCTGACCATAGTCCTGTTATATTAACACTCAGCGATTCAGTAATAACAAAAAATCCTTTACCCTTTTTAACCAACAAAAGAACGGATTTGGAAAGTTTTAGAGAATATATCCAAGCCATTACTAGTCTTAGAACTGCATTAAAATCCAATGCTCACCTTGTTAACGAAGTAAAACTTTTTACTGAACAACTTCAACAAGCTGCTTGTAAAAATACACCTGAATTGAAGAGGATAGCATCTGGAAAAAATTAACCCCATGGAAGTGAAAGAACTTGTAAAAGATAAAAGGAGAGTTAGACGCAGATGGCAAAAATCTCACGATCCTGAGCAGAAGACAATATGTAATAAATTAAATGAACAATTGAAACAGCTAATCGATAAAATAAGGGATGAAAGCTTTACTGAATACATTCAGGGATTTTCGGCTGAAAAAGATACAAATAAATTACTCCTTGTGGCAAATAACAAAGCGTATTAAAAGACCCAATGTTAACACTCCACCTATTTGAAAACCTAATAGGTCTTGGACACGAAGTAGTAAGGAAAAGGCTGATCTACATGCTGACCATTTAGAGAGTGTATTTCAACTCCATTCTGGCATTCATATAGTGAAGGATGTAGTGCTAGAAGAAATGAATAGAAATAATTTTATTAAACCAACTACACCACAAGAAGTCCAAAAAGAAATTGAGTCTCTCAATGCTAAGAAGGCCACTGGGTTTGATCTCTTAAGTGCCCAAATACTCAAAGAAATGCCACATAAAGGTATCATTAAGTTAATTCATCTTGTCAACCCCGCTTTTAGACTTAAATATGTTTCTGAGCAATGGAAGGTTGTTGAAGTTATTACTCTATTAAAGCCGGGAAAATCGCCTGAAAAAATATCATCATATAGGCCAATTTCTCTATTACCAGTGATATCGAAAGTGTTTGAGAAACTGTTGAAGCCTATTATTGAAGTAAAACATCTCCTTCAATTTGGTTTTAGAGATAGACATTCTACAATAGATCAATTCCTTAGAATAATTAATTATATTGAAAAAGTTTTGTTCTGCTATCTTTCTCGATGTATCACAGGCATTCGACAGAGTATGGCATGAGGGATTGGTGTATAAGTTAAAAAAAATGCTTCCAAAGGCGTTCAGTAATCTTCTAGAGTCCTATCTTCGGAATAGATACTTTCGAGTTCGCTTTGAAGATGCGTACTCTAGCTTCAGGAAAATCTCAGCAGTTGTACCCCAAGGAAGCGTTATAGGACCTATTTTATATCTTCTTTACACTGCAGACATCCCTAAGAGCTCGGAAATCAAGATCGCAACTTTTGCAGACAATACTGCCATCTTGGCCACTGGGATTGATACTGCCTTGGCAACAGTTAGGATACAAAAGACTTGTTAGAATTGTGGACTGGGATAAAAAGTGGCGTATCAAGTTGAATGAAACAAAGTCTCAACACATTTTTCACCTTAATAAACCAAGACCCTTTATCTATTATAATCAACTAGCAAAGGGTTCCATATTCAAATTCTGCTAAGTATCTGGGCATGACACTCGATGCCAAACTTCGGTGGAAAGAACATATAAAAATAAAGTAGTGAGATCTAAAATGGAATGGCTAATTGGTAGTAATTCTAAACTCTCGGTTCACAACAAACTCCTGCTATATAAACAAATTTTAACACGTCTTTGGACATGTGGGGTTGTAGTGCAAAGTCAAATATAAAAATAATTCAAACTTTCCAAAATAAAGTGCAACGTAGTATTGTTAATGCTCCATGGTATTGTCGCGAAAAAGATATTCATCGAGATCTATAAATGAATACGATTATTGAAGAACGAATTGCAATTTCCGAGAGAAATGAAATTTAATGATACATCCAATTTAGATAGACATTTGCTAAGTCATAAATGAGTAAAACCTTTTCAATGTAATTATTGTAAAAATAAATTTATGCATAAACCTTCTTTAAATATACATTTGTTAATACATACTGTATGAAAATTATGCTTAATAATAAAGACTAAAGATTTTCTTTCTTTGATTAAACCTTATATTACGTTAAAGTATCTTAACATTTTTAAATTCAAGTTCGTTTATATACGGGAGCCCGCTTTATTTTTAAATTAGTTATTATTTTCCTGATCGCGCTTGATGGTCTGTGTCAGGGTAAATGGTTGTTATTTTGGTTATATATGAAAATCAAAGTTTGAAGAATTTATATTATTTATTAACTATTAAATATTTAATAATTGATAACTCTTTATTCCATTAAAAATGGATCTTAATTCACAAGACAGAAAATATCCAATATATATAGGTATTTTTTATTTCTATGATTTCTCATCTAAAGTAATGATATTTGTCACTAAATTATTTTTTTAATATTATTTGTAATTATATTATTCCTAATATTGAATTATTCAATATTTAGATATGTAAAAATATAATGCATTAAAGTAATGAAAACAATTCTTTTTTAGGTCCTCTTTATTCTTGTGTATATTGTCATACCAATTTCATTAGTGAGGAATTTTTATCTAAACATCTAAAAAAATGTTTACATAAAGCTATATTTTCAATTTTAAAAAATGATGTAAAACTCAAAAAGGATACAGAAGAATATTTAGACGAAAAATATGAAGAGGATACAAAGTCACACCATACAGAAGACAGGCATTTTCAATGTAATAATTTTGAATTGAAGGATAATCATATGTCTCATTTAATTCCGCACTCATTAACTCATACAGGAGAAAATCATTTTGAATGTAATTATTGTAAAAAGAAATTTAAATGTAAATCAGATTTAAAAAATCATTTATTAATTCATACAGGAGAAAATAATTT
Source organism: Labia minor (assembly GCA_963082975.1). Taxonomy (NCBI): domain Eukaryota; kingdom Metazoa; phylum Arthropoda; class Insecta; order Dermaptera; family Spongiphoridae; genus Labia; species Labia minor. The sequence goes on along the minus strand of OY720349.1, from coordinate 16,773,089 downwards.
TGAATGTAATTATTGTAAAAAGAAATTTAATCACAAATCACATTTGAATGAACATTTATTAATTCATACAGGTGAGAAGCATTTTGAATGTAATTATTGTAAAAAGAAATTTAATTGGAAATCAACTTTAAATTATCATTTATTAATTCATACAGGTGAAAAACCTTTTGAATGTAATAATTGTAAAAGAAAATTTAATCGAAAATCAACTTTAAAAACACATTTATTAATTCATAGAAATGAAAAGCCTTTTGAATGTAATTATTGTAAAAAGGAATTTAATCAAAAACCAACTTTAGATAATCATTTATTAATTCATGCTGGAGAAAATCATTTTGAATGTAATTATTGTAAAAAGAAATTTAATCACAATTCAACTTTAAAATTACATTTATTAATACATACAGGAGAAAAACCTTTTGAATGTAATTATTGTAAAAAGAAATTTAATCGAAAATCAACTTTAAAAACACATTTATTAATTCATACAAGAGAAAATCCTTTTGAATGTAATTATTGTAAAAAGAAATTTAATACGAAATTTTCTGTAAATAGACATTTAAGAACTCATACAGGAGAAAAAACTTTTGAATGTAAGCATTGTAAAAATTAATTTAATGTGAACTCACATTTAAATGATCATTTATTATTTCATAAAGGTGAAAAGCGTTTTGAATGTAATTATTGTAAAAAGAAATTTTATCGGAAACATTTATTAATTCATACATGAGAAAAACCTTTTGAATGTAATTATTGTAATCAGAAATTTAATCGGAAATCACATTTAACTCAACATTTAATATAATATTTACATTAAAGGAAATTTTTAATCCATGAATATTAAATATTAACAAGAACATTATTCGTTTCTTTTATTTATGTAAATTACATAAAAGATGGTAGAATCTTTTGTTAAGTTAAAAATTATTTATTTGGTTATAACTAACATTTTTGAAAAAAGCATATTTGATTGCTGTAATATTTTAGTTTTATATCTCAATAAATAATTTTTTAATTCCCAATATTCATTCAAAAATAGAAAACAAAAAAAATTTAAAAATACCGGTAATAACACGCACACCCACAAGCCCGATTTGTTTTACAATTAGTTCACTGCGCATGCCCCATGGCGGCAATGTTTCACGAAATAACATTAAGTGTCCACGTCTGATACGGAATCTAGGTGTGTATTTGTATAATTTCTAGATGTTACAAAATCGTGTATTTAAATATTTGACATTAAAATCTCTCGCGACCCTAGAATTTTTCTATGCGACCCATAGTTTAAGAAGGCCTGATCTATAAGACTAGTAAACTCTATTGTTTTTGCTGAAACAAAGTTTTTGGCGCCACCATGCGAACAGCATTGTTGTAACCTTCCAATGCATTGTTTGTTCGTGGCAAACCAATCAAAGTGGCATCGTAGATGTTCCAATGTTCCAATGTCGAATTCGGGGTCATAAAAGCCAGCCAAAAAATGTTCACCTAGCCAAGTGCGCTCGAAGTAAGAAAAAAGATCACGAAGTTTTACCCTGTTGGTCGTCCAGATAATGCTTGGTAGGCTACAATGACTTTTGATGGTGGTACCAAAACCAAAGCTGCAAGAGTTGTCAGGAGTATCTATATCATTATAGAGCTTCAAAACTTCTGGCATTGATTTGATGTTTCTGTAAATGCATTGAGCAAAATGAAAAAGACAACCTCTGATAATAGTAAATTTCACAAATTGCGTTATATATTCCCTGGTGAAATATACGGTGCAAATGGTGTATTTTGTATTTGGAAGCTATTAAAACGTATGCTAATAAACGGAATTTGAGTAAATTCACTTTATTTTACATACGAATTTGACACCCCTATTTTTTGGAAAAATCACGTGTGTGGGCCCTATGTATGTATTTTTGGACCTATTTTCCCCTACTTTCGGTCCAGGCCCGATTACCTCTTTGGGAGGTCGTGTCTCAGGCAACTGGGTGTCATGCTCACCTTGTGATTTAATTTTCTGAGACACCATTAAAATTAATACAAAGATGAAAAAATTTGTTTTTAGTGATTTTTTCAGTCAGCGATATTTTTATTTAGGGATTTATTCTTTTAGGGATTTTTACATGATTTCTTTCAAAATATCCTGCCACTACGGGCGGACGAAAAGCTTTCGAAATCTTAAAGTAGTTTTTTTATAAACCTTTATTATTAAGTTTAGGTAAAAATGGATATGGGCTTTTGTGGATTTTTCGGTTTTAGGGATTTTTGACTTTTATGGATTTTTTACTTTAGGGATTTTTACCCGTTTCCATTTTGAAAAAATTAGTCTTCGCTTCATAATTTTTATGAAATTAGTAATTAATGTATTATTAATAAAAAATATTTAGAATTTGAGTAATATTTTTATTTATTTTATATTTAAATAATAGTCAAATTGGAAAATTTCACAATCATCTAGTAATCTTATATTAACTCTTTTGTTTTTTATTATTTAGGAGAAATAATAAAATAATTTTTTATTTCTTATACGAAAAAGTAAGCAATTTTTATTTTTGTTAAAATTTTTTTAAAATAAAATAAACTTACTTATTATACACTAAGTCAGTGGTTCTTAAACTGTGGTCCGCGGACCCCTGGGGGTCCGCGAAGCCTTTACTGGGGGTCCGCGGTCCTCGGAAAAAAATCATCGTAAAAATATATACATATATAAATATTTAAAGTTCATTGTTTAACTATATCCTCCTAGAGAATTACGGCTATAATTTAATACTATTAATAATACTATTTTATTTTATTAAATTGATAATTATGTCAATTAATTTTTTGTGAATAAATAAACATATATAAAAAACTATATATAAAATTTGAATTTTCATCCATTCATTCATTTAAAATCATTTTTCGATTGTTCCTTTAAAATAACCCCTCTTAGGGGCTCGGAAGGGGAGGCATATAAGGGAATTTTCTTTCACTTTGTTATTGGGGAAAACCAGGGGAGGGGACAGTCTTACCCGGAAAAACCCAAATTGTCAGCGTCCACTCTGGGGTTTTAAACAGTTTTAAAGCAAATGTTAATTATAAGTTCATTTCTCAACGAGTTGTATCTTTAAATTATTTTTATTAATGTTAATTATAAGTTCATTTCTCAACGAGTTGTATCTTTAAATTATTTTTATTAATTTAATTAATTATAATTAAATTATAGCTAATAATAGTTTATTATAGCTAATAATTTTTTTTAATTTTTAGTGTAATTTGCATGATCATTATTTTATAAAAACACTAAACACATTTTGCAATTTCCCAGAAAGGCTGTTTTTGAGAGTAAGTATAAGTTAGTTTTATGAATAAAAAATATTTATTTTAATAATATTTTAGAATCAAATTACGAAATTAATAATATTTTAGAATCAAATTACGAAATTAATAATATTTTAGAATCAAATTACGAAATATATTTATTATATAAATTAATATTCATTTAAAATGATATTAAATCATTTATTTAAAATTATTTAAAACATTTATTAAAATGATTTAAAACATTCATTTAAAATGATATTAAAACATTCATTTAAAATCATATTAAAACATAGCTAGTAAATAATAATTCGTTATATTTATATTATATTTATATTATATTTATATTATTGTAGTTCAATGTTAATAAATTACTCCATAAAATGGATCGTTGGCTACAAACTGGTTCAACACAGAAACGGAAAGAATCAGATGATGAGGCATCAACAGCAAACTCTACCAAGAAACGCAAAACTAGAAAATATTCGGATGATTATTTATCATTTGGATTTACTTATATTTGCAACAATGATGTGGAAAGACCAGTCTGCGTTCTATGTCAGGAAAGTTTATCCAATGAAAGTATGAAACCTGCTAATCTCAGACGTCATTTACAAACAAAGCACAGCGAGCATGTTAGTAAGTCTATCGAATTTTTTAAAATGAAAAAAGAAGAACTTAATTCAAGTCAGAAATTGATGGTAAAGACGGGATCTGGTGGTATGAGTAAGAAAGCAGTAATGGCATCATATGAAGTAGCTCTACTTATTGCTAAAGCAGGAAAGCCGCATAATATAGCAGAGCAATTAATTCTTCCTGCTACAAAAGTAATTACAAATATAATGTTAGGAACTAAAGCAGCAAACGATATAAATTTGATTTCATTATCAAATGATACGGTTAAGAATAGGATTGAAGACATGTCATGTAATATAAAAGAAGAATTAATATCGAGAGTGCGCAAAAGTCACTATTACTCATTACAATTGGATGAAAGTACTGATGTCACTAATAATGCCAATTTGTTAGCTTTCATTAGATATGAGTTTGAAAATCAAATACAAGAAGATGTATTGTTTTGTGATTCACTACCTTCACGAACGACAGCTAATGACATATTTAACAGTTTGAATAATTTTATAACCGAAAATGAAATAGAGTGGCCAAAATGTGTTGGAATTTGCACTGATGGTGCTCGTGCAATGTCAGGTACAAGAACTGGATTGATTGCTCTTATTAAAAATGTTGCGCCTCAGGTTGTTTGGAATCATTGCTGCATTCACAGAGAATCATTAGCAGCCAAAAATATGTCACCAGATTTGAAAAGAACATTAGACGAAGTAGTTAAAATTGTCAATTTCATTAAGGCTCGTCCACTTAATTCCAGAGTTTTTAAAATTTTGTGTGAGGAAATGGGTAGTCAACATACACATTTATTATTACATACAGATGTACGTTGGTTGTCCCGCGGGAAAGTACTCATTCGCCTTTTTGAGCTTCGAGATGAAATACGATTGTTTTTAATAGATGCGCATTTTGAACTGACCGAATGTTTCAATGATTTTATCTGGTTAGCTAAGGTGGCTTACTTGACTGATATTTTTACAAAATTGAACGAACTTAATTTGAGCCTGCAAGGTACTGTTGTAAATATATTTAAAGTTGAAGATAAAATAGAAGCAATGATTAAAAAAATCGACTTGTGGTCGAAACGCATCCAGAACGGTGTATATGAGTCTTTTCCAACTCTCAATGATTTCATAGAAAGCTCCAGTGAAAAATTGCTTAATCAAACGCGTCAATTATTTGTTGAACATTTAATTACTTTGAAAAGCAACTTCAGGAAGTATTTTTCTACTCCTGATCCTTGCAATAACTGGATCAGAGATCCATTTAATATGGAAATTACAAATGCTAAACATTTATCTGCACCTGAACAAGATATTCTCGTGGAATTATCATGTGATACAACTTATAAACTAAAATTTAACAAAACTGAATTGAGCAACTTTTGGTTACTTCTCAGGTCAGATTATCCTGCGCTTGCAAATAAAGCACTTCAACACTTGATTCCATTCTGCACAACATATTTATGCGAACAAGCTTTTTCGGTACTATTTTATATTAAGTCTAAATATAGAAACAAATTAAATGTAGAGCCGGATCTTAGATTAAAAGTTTCCAATATTAAGCCAGATATTGAGATTCTTGTTTCAAGAAAACAACTGCATACAACTCATTAAATATGTAAGTTATATTTAATGAGATAGATGCAGTTATTTTTTAAAATATTTCTTATTTAATATTTTCTGAAAAAAATTATAAAATATTTATATGAATTTAATGTAAGTACCCATTATAATTTGTGAGATTTGTTGCTATGACAATGTTTGTATTTTCTTTCTTCAATATTATAATTTCTAATAAAATGTGTTCTACAATATGCAAAAAAATCGTTATTCACCAATCACTGTTAGAAATATTCATCATATATCCTTGTCCTTATGAGATCGTAAGCCAGAAATTAATTAATAAAATGACGTAAAGTACCTAAAGTTGTGATGGGGGTCCGTCAAAAAAAATTTTTTCAAGTGGGGGTCCGTGGAGTACATAAGTTTAAGAACCTATGCACTAAGTTATACTTTAAGAATTATTTTTTTTTCAAATAAAAAGGATTATTTTTTCTTTACTATTTGTAATATAGTACATAATATACCACAATTTATATTTTTTTCTCTCCTGGGTGGGGGGGGGGGGGGGTTAACCCCCAAAACCCCCCTGTGCTGTTCTATATATTTTATTTTATACCACCCAAAAGTAATAATTCAAATTCAATAGTTAAAAGTTAATATATATAAATATAATTAATAAAAAGAAAATAAAAGATTATGTAAAAATTAAATATATCTTTTATTTTCTTATATCACGTAAATTTATTTATTATTTTTTCTCATTTAAGATAAGCAGACTCATATTATTTATTTCATTTCAAAAAATAATAGTTATTTTAAATTTAAATTAATATAAAACTATCGCAGCCACTATATTTAATTTTTCCAATTATTCCAAATACATAAAAAAATACAATATTACAATAGTATATTGTAGAAAAAATGAAATTAGAAAAAAAATGTGGAACGCTTCACGATTTTGCGTGTCATCCTTGCGCAGGGGCCATGCTAATCTTCTCTGTATCGTTCCAATTTTAGTATATGTACCGCCGAAGCGAGTACAACTGCATAAATTTATAAAGTTTCATATATACCAACTGCTATTGACAATTCTCTACCGCTCTCATTTATCTCTATTATAAATAATTATAAAATATTTTTACAATAACATAAAAATCTATTTTATTTAATTTCTTGCTAAAATCATTTTAAAACGTTTTGTCCAAATTGAATTTTTAATTACTGTTTTCTAAATTTTTATTAATTGTTTTATTTTCTTTAATTTATCACCTTTTTAACCAATAAACTAAATCTATGTTTATTTCCATTTTCGATAGGGGCGCTAGTAGTATCACCAATTTGAATTTAGACACATAGAAATGATAAAGCATTTTTATTCAACTCAATTTTTATCTTATTTATAATATTATTAAAAATTAATTTAATTATTTGCATTACTTTGTTTATAATTAATTAAAGTATATTATTATATACAATTTATAGATATATACATAAATGTCATTTTTATTTACTTGTGTTTTTTTTTAGATTTGATGAAAATTTTATAATTAATGGATTTTCCACTTCAAAATGACCGAATACTTAAGGTCGCTCGTGGCGAATGTCCAGATAAAATTCCAGTTTGGATTATGCGCCAAGCAGGCAGATATTTGCCTGAATTTCGTGAGTTACGTAAAAAATATGACTTTTTTACAATTTGTCAAACACCTGAATTGGCATGTGAAGTGACACTTCAACCAATACAGCGATTCAATCTTGATGCTGCTATTATTTTCTCTGATATTCTTGTTATACCACAAGCATTGGGTTTAGAAGTGAAAATGGTAGAGAAAATTGGCCCAGTCTTGCCTGAACCTCTTAAAACGCCCGAGGATATTGAAAAATTGGATCCTACTAATATTCCAGAGAAATTAAATTATGTAGCAAAAGCAATTAGCTTAACTAGAGAAAAATTAGCCGGAAAGGTAAATATATATATTTTTACTATTTTATATAAATTAAATTATGAACTCTTAAATTCAAGAAAGATATTGATTAACCATGAACAAAGAATTATTTGATAAAAGAGAAAATTGCTAAATAATTACCAATTGCAATATTATAACTTTAATTATATTAATCAATAATCATTTTTCTTTAGAAATTCTTTTTTTAAATATTTTTATTTATTTATATTTATAACTAACAATCTTTTTATTTACTAACAATGACAATGATAATATCACATAACAATTAACATTATGAAGATTCATGATATATTGTTGTTATTTTTTGAGGAAATGTATTTTAAATCTAATATGTCAAATTATTATTTGTTATATAATATATGTCAATATTATATAAATATTTAATTATAATACTAATTTTTCTTTCTTAATTGGAGATTAAAATTAAAGACAATTTAAGTTTATAATTTGGGAAGATATCTGTTAAAAATAAAAATGTTATCATTTAAATTTTCTTAATATTTTATTTTTATTTATTTATTTATTTTTGTTTGGTTTCAGGTACCATTACTTGGATTTTCTGGTGCTCCATGGACATTGATGGCTTATATGATTGAAGGTGGAGGTTCAAAAACCTTATCGAAAGCAAAAGCCTGGTTATATAAATATCCTGATGAGAGTAAAAGACTCTTAAATCTCTTAACAGAGTCTATTATAGCTTATTTATTAATGCAAATTAAAGCAGGAGCTCAAATGTTGCAAGTTTTTGAAAGTAGTGCTGAATATTTAGGCCCTGATTTATTTAATACATTCGCTTTACCATATTTAAAAGAAATAGCATCTCGTGTGCGCAACGACACTGTCCCCATTACAATCTTTGCTAAAGGTGCCCATTATGCATTGAGTGATCTAGCTAAAGCAGGTTATAATGTTGTTGGTATTGATTGGACAATTGATCCAGCAACCGCACGATTATCAACTGGTGGGATTATCCCCTTACAAGGAAATCTTGATCCATGTGCCTTATACACTGATAAAAGCAATTTAGAGAAATTAATTAAACAAATGTGTGATAAATTTGGTCGGACAAAATTTATTGCTAATCTAGGCCATGGGATTTATCCAGATATGGATCCCGAAAGTGTAGAAACATTTGTAGAAACTATTCATTCAATTGAAATTTAATTAATATATTTTATTTTTAAAATTTTTTTTTCATGGGATATTAAAAGCAAAGGTTTAACTTATTGTTCTTTTTAATATATATATTTTAATTAATAAATAAATAGAGCTAGATAATTTTATTATATTTTAGTAATAATTTTATATATATATATATGTATTTGTTTATATTTATATATACACATTATATTACATATTTACAGTTGTTATTTTAATGATTTATTTAAAACCTTATCCTTTTTTTGTATTTCTCTTAATAATACTTAACTGAATTGAATTTTTATTAAATTATAAATTATAAAACTTATTAAGAGGGCAAACCATACTCCCCTTAAAAGCAAGAAAAATAAATAATAAATGTTTATTTAATGATGAAACAAAATTAGGTTATATTATAATCTCTGATACAACACTACTTTAATTATAAATTGTCCAAAAATCTATAATTATTATTATAATTAGGAACATGGAATATACGTGAGAAAGATTGGAGAGGGTAGGGATTGGAGGGTTGTGGCTCGGGATAGGGATACTTGGAGAAGTGTGGTTGCTGCGGCCAAGAACTTTTAAGTTCCGTAGAGCCACACAGATAGATAGATAAAAATTATGATTTAGTTCCTTTTTTCAGTTGTAAATTAAAGAAAAAATTATTTCTGAAATCATTTGATGATGATAAATTAATTAATGCTATATATTTCTGCACCATTTCGAAAAACCTTAAAAAAAATGTTTAGATGTACACTTTTAAAGTAATAATAATAATTTAGTTAAATTATACCCTTATTCGTGTTGGTGACAATGTTACGGCTATCTTGATGTAGATTGATACTATTTTTCTATTAAATTGTTGCCATGTTGTTATTATCATTTATATTTATGTTTAATGTTTAATTCTCTATATTGTAAACAATAGAAATAAAATAAATTTTCAACTTTACTAACAATTTGCAATTAGGCTCTTTAATAAAAGTAAAATTTAATTTAAATATATTTTTAATATTTTCAGTAAAATGAAATAAATAATATAATATATATATTTTTATATATCTAAATAAACAAACAATTAAAATTATAGATTAAATTTTCGAATATACTTTTTTTTTGTAATCGCAAAAAAAAAAAATAGTTCACTTGCATTCCATTTCCCAGGTAGCGTAATGTTTTCTAGTTCTTTCTGCCCTCTTGCGGGGGCGTCGGCAACTGAATAGCCAGTGTGACGCTGCTGCTACTGCACTCGTTGCTCTTCCCCCCTCGCATGTTCTGTCAGCTTACGAGCGAAAGCACCCGTCGTCTTTCGTTTAGTATTCGGTTTGTGCCATGTCTAAATGTATCGTGTCTGTTCTAAATCCAATGTGAGTTATTATTAATTGCTTTTTTTTGTTTTTATTTCTATTTTAAAAATTTATTCATAAATGAAAAGTGTATTTTAGTGATATTCAAGTGTTTGTTTATTCATACAAAGGATGTATAGGATGGATTTAAATTCTCGATTTAGGCCCAAATAGGCTATAATCATTCATCAAACCAAGTGAGTAACATAAATTCCCCTTCACATTTTATTATTAGGCATTCAGCCCCTTTTGTGACAATCTACACCATTTCATTGGCACACTCCTCATGACTTATTTTTTACATTCAAAATAGCTTATTTATGTCATTGACAATTTTGAATTCAATTATTATAATATTATATACCGGCATATTAATTAAAATCACATCCCAATAGATTATCAAAATTATCATAACCTACTTTAGAAAAAAATAAACAAATGATGAATTTGATAAATTAATAATATAGTATAAAATAAAATTTTATCTTATCAAAATTGATGTGATTATTTATGAAAATGTTGTGATTGATATCTATTTAAAATGATTTAACTCTATATTATAAGAAAATTAAAAATACCTATTTATTTTATTTATATTGATGGATAAGAATTTATTATTAGAATTATTAAAATCTTCATTAATTGAAATAAAATAAATAAATTATTTTTTGAAATTAATTATATATTTATGAGAAAAAAGTATTTGTTTTTAACAATTTATATATATAAACATAAACAAAATCAACCCCAATTATCAAATATGAATTTATTATTAATTCTATTATTATTTTCTTTAATATAAATATATATGAAGAGTCAGTCATAAGGGTATATTAATATATTAAAAGAAATGATGATTTTACAAAATATTTATATATATTCTATATATAATATATATGATTATTTTTTCTTTATAAATAAATTTTTTGGCCTTATATATTATTATATTATTTTGACTCTAAATATAATATTCATTGTTATCTAGACGAATATATTATTACATCCAAAGAATATAGGTAAATTTTTTATTTATTTAATTTCTTTTTTTCAAATTGTAATGGAGAGTTGGAGTATATACACACTATACATACCAATTAATAATAAACAATATTACATCTTTGTATCATATTCAAATTAAACAAATTCTAATTTACTTTAAGTAATATTCTGATTCCATTCGAAAATTAATGAAATTTCATCTACCCTTATATCTAAGTTTTTGTAATTTAATATTTTTATCTAAATTTATTCACAAATAAATATTAATTAAATTCTTTGATTGATTTCTATCATCATTTGAAATTATTTATATTCTTTGGAAAAAATGCTTAAAAAACATCGTTCAATTTCAAATAAAAAGTGCATTCAACTTTAAAGATTAATTTAAAAAAACTGAAAAAGTACAAAAAATAATTTTTTAAAGAGAAAATATGAAAGTTTCTCTCTCTTTATCTATAATATATTCATACAATTTAGATTCCAATTAAATCATTTATATTAAAAAAAAATATATTAATTTCATTTTTAAACTAAATCCATACATAAATAGATATTTGAATGAGAATATTTTAAGATGAACAAATTAATCATTTTAATAGATTAATTCTTTGAAGATTTTCTCATTTGAAAAAATAAAATTTTCCCTTGTTAAAGAATAATTGATATTTCAATGAAATGGATCTCACCGTTAATTTTTAAATAAATAATAAAAACATATATATATATATATATCTTATTATATCTAATCTTCTTATGCTAGTAAAAATTGTATATATATATAGGTATATTTGTATTTTTGACATTTTAAACCGCTCTAAGGATTTTTTTTTAAATTCACACCATAGATAATATTTATAAAGAAAAATCGATCTGTATTGGTTTCAGCCTCGGAAAACATCATCTTTGTTAGTTTTTTCTTAATTTAAAATAGGAATTTTAATAATAAAAAAAATGAGGCCGGGTAACGCCGGAAAGCGCTTCCTCAAATACAAAATATTATAAATAAAATAAAATTAAAAATATTTATTTTAATAATATTTTGTAATCACAAATTACGAAATATATATTATGTTATATCCACAGGTCATACTGTTCCGTCTTTCAGTACATTAGTACGTACGTTTAAGGGGTGTATGTTTTATAACTATTTTGTTTTTTAATTTATATTCTTTTAATAATCTTAATCTTAAATATTCATAGTTCATAAGGAATAATTTTTTTAAAGTAACGAGCTGCGGCTCGGTGAACCAGGTACTATATATATAATATATATATGTTATTGTATGATGTGATTCTCTATTAAAATTTTATTTTATATCCTTATATTCACCTTACAAATTAAGTGATTATCAAATTTTAGTCATTAAAATTAAAAAAACACATTTATTACTTTTATTATAATTTTTTTTTTAAATATTTTAAACATTTTAATAGTACATAAATAATTTAATGTAAATCATCAATTCACTAATAAATAAATAGGCAAACATAAATAAATATAATTAATTATAAACTTCCAGTGAATATATTTATATATTTATTAAATTATTACCGACCGACGATAGGAAGAGAAGGTATGGTTTTCACATGTGGAGATTATTAAATATCTCCACGAATCATGCATTTTGTTAACAGAAAAAAGTATTTTTAGCATGATGTTTGTCCATCTGTCCGTCTGTCCATTATGTGTCCGTATAGACGTGCATAGCTTGAACGGCTCAACGGATTTTGATAAAATTTAGTATATTAACTTAATGCATTAGTAGCATGAATTCATCAATTTTTGGTGTGTATCCGGAAACCAGAAGTGGTAGTTTCGAAAGTATTAATTTTATATCCATTGTCGGAAATTTTTCACTTAAAATATACTAGTAATTAATCATTGAGTAATTAAACTAAAAATAAAAACCAAGATTATATAATTTACTCATTTTAATTCGAGTTTTAAAAATATTTTTTTTCGATACTTTTTATATGTATATATAATGCTGCTTGGAAATTAATTAATTTCAAATAGTTGGTCGGTTCTATGCCTGGCCACAGCCCACTTTTTTATTCTAAATAAACAATACATTATTAAATGTTTCTTTTATATTTTATTTTTATTTATTAAATTAAAATTTACAAATATTTTAGGTGATAATATTATTTATTTATTAAAAGATTTATTTTTTATTAAATATAAACAGACATTCACTGTCAAAACAAATCAATGATATATATATGTTTTTATAATCCAGTTTTTTTTTCCTCCCTCTTCCCCTTCCATTTTCTTCTTTATCTGAAGAAAGAGGGGTTTGTTCGTAATGCGGCGAGTTTGACGTGAGCTTAAGCATCCTTTTTCACTTTTATTTCTAGATACAGAATTAGAGAATTTTTTTTATTTTCTTGTAAAGTTAGAAGGAAGTGAACACCATTCCACCCACACAACAATAACAACAACCCCTCCCCATTCGCTCTTGACGTAAAATCCTCAACTAAAAGTATTATAAACCCTCTTCCTCCCACAACAGCCCCTCACTATATCTCCTCTCTCTTTTTCTCTCTCTCTCTTTCATTTGACAGAAATGAGCAGCGAACACGATACAAGCCACACACATCTGGTTTAAATTAAGTTATGCGTATTTCCTAATAGTCAACGAGAGAGTGAGAAAGAGAGAGAGAGAGAAGCTAAAAACAGGATACAAAATTATTGACCGGCTGACATATAATCTCAAAAAAATGCATTTCGTTCTCTTTCTCATCTCATATATATAGTTTTCAGCATAAAATCATTATAATAAATATTCTAAATCCAATAATAAAAATATATTTTATTTTTATTTATTATTATTTTCTACTTTAACTATATACGATGTCCATTCAAAAGAAAGATGAATTTTGAATTTTCGCGGGCTCTGTACATTCGATTATCGAATTTTTTTTTGTTATGTTGGTACATATAAGTTTCTCATATGTTGACATTATCAGCTATTTTGGATTTGTAGTTTGTTTTTAACAACTGCAAAAGTTAATCACGTTTTTGTGTTTTCTTCGATTTTTTAAAGAATCTGTATTAAATTTTGCGTTAAAAATGGAATAAAGTGCTCCAAAGCACTTAAAATATTGACTGTGGTACTGTTTTATTCGATTACACTGGTGTGGTGTATCATGAGTTCTTGCCAACAGGTCGTATTGATAATAAAGAATAATACAAGGAAGTTATGCAACGTTTGCATAAAGCAATAGGGCTCAAACGATCAGAATTGTGGAGAAACAAATCATAGATTCTCCATCACAATAATGCACCAGCTCACACATCATTGCTTGTTCGTGATTTTTTGGCGTAACCGTAATCATGCTTCAACCACCGTATTCACCAGATTTGGCTCCCTGCGACTTTTTTCTATTCCCAAAACTGAAGAGATCAATAAAAGGAAAGAATTTTGCCACAATTGATGAGATAAATTCGGAATCGAAGAACGAGCTGATTGCCATACCGGAAAGCGTATTTCAGAAGTGCTTTGACGATTGGAAGAAGCACTGGCATACTTTCTTAGGGGAATTACTTTGAAGGGGAAAAAATGGATATTGATGAATAAATAAATACTTTTCGAAATAATTCAAAATTCACCTTTTCTTTTAAACAAACCTCGTATATATATATATATATATATATATATATTAATATAGTTTTCAGCATTAAATCATTATAATAAAATATTCTAAATCCAAGAATAAAAATATATTTTATATTTATTTATTATTTTTTTCTACTTTGACTATATATTATTAATAATCCTTTATAAGCCTTTATTAATTAATAATATAATAGTTTTAAATATTTATTTTATCGATTAAGGACAGTCCATGATTATATTTACTTAATTTGATTTGGATTTATTTATAAAAAGAAATTGATTAGATTTAGGGGATGCTAACATTCGTTGTTATTTCAAATGTATGTCAAGTTAATTATTAAGATAATTAATCTTATATTATTACTCACTGTGCATATGTAGGTATAAATATTCTTCGTAAAACAAATGTCATTTTATTTTTTTTAATTTTATTTAGGTTAATCGAACATGTAGTATTATAAAGACAAGAATTATAACTGTGATGGGAAATACATTTTTTAAATTTAAACATTCATTCATATGACATATGTTAATTCATTTTTAATATTTCCCACCTAATGAGTCAGAAGTTGTTTGGTTATATATATATTTATATATATACTCGTTTGTTTCCGTGAAAGTTTTTATTATTATGAGAGATTATTTCCGGGTTATTTTTACGTTTCACTGTGAGAGTTGGGTCTCGACATTTTGGAGCCTATTTCGGGAGTATATTTATCAGTAAATTTTTTGGACCTTAGTCTGTGTGACTAAGAGTCAATGTTGGGATTTTGGACTAACCGAAGAACCATTGACACTAACACTATCACTGACGCACGTCTTCTCTTTACGACAACCTGAGGGCGATATTTATATATATATGTATTTATATAAGTGTCAATGATTAGGCTAAAAAAAGGAAACTAATTTCAAAAAATGCGTTTTGATTATTAATAATAAAGAATAAACACCCGAAATTATTATGTTTTGATGTTGATATATCTATTGTCATTTTTGTCTTGTTAATAATATGTTGCTGTAATACAAGAAATAGATTGATTAAATTTTATATAAACTTAGATCGTTAATATAAATTTGTTTGAGAGAGAAATGGTCTAATAATATTAATATAAATTAGTATAGAAAAGAAAAAAGTAATTCAGTCATATAACAGATAGGTTATACATAGTCCCTGAGTAGGTTGGAACAAGTGTCCCAGAATCAACAAGACGATGGATAGCGTGGGTAAAGAACCTATAGGGTTGCGGGACCAATTTTTAACGGCACAGCTTTGATCTCATTATCTATACCACTACAAATCCCATAGGTTCATCACCCACAGTATTCACAGAGAGAACCCTACTTAGTGATTTGTCTAGTTCTAGTCTATCTGTTACTTCTGCCTTACTTTCTTTTGTTTATTAATTTATTTTCATCTCATCAGACCGCACAAACCGACCGTATGGTCACTTTCCTCTGAATGACCCATTACATCAGAGGTTCTTAAACCTTCGTACTCCGCGGACCCCCACTTGAAAAAAAAATTTTTGACGGACCCCATCCCAACTTTAGGTACTTTACGTCATTTTATTAGTTAATTTCTGGCTTACGATCTCATAAGAACAAGGATATATGATGGATATTTCTAACAGTGATTGGTGAATAACGATTTTTTTGCATATAGTAGAACACATTTTATTAGAAATTATAATATTGAAGAAAGAAAATTCAGCTAAATATGAAGATGGAAACGGTAGCAATAGTTTTCTTGCACATTTCGTTGAATTTGGGTATTTGATCTCTGTTTCCTCACAAAGCCATGCCATCGCTTCTTTTATATTAATTAAAGTTTTAACTGACTCATCATTTTCTCGTGCACCTGTACGATGGCTTTGCGGACCCCCTGTAAAGGCTTCGCGGACCCCCAGTTTAAGAACCTCTGCATTACATTAATGTACTACCTCTTGGTATTTTAAAAAAGTTATTCTTTATCAACTGCGATTATTGTTTTAAGATTATTTCGGGTCTGGCTGGGAATATTAATAAATTCGTTGGGATGAGATAATGTCTCTTCTTTTTACTATCTCGCCAGAGATAGTATTGCGATCACAAAAATTTTCGATGTCGAGATTTTGATGTTTTTGTACGTTTTGAAGGTCCCTGAGTCATTTTCACTAAGAGGTTGAGGAAAAATGTCTGTGTGTGTGTATGTGTGTATGTAGACAAACGGTTTGAGCTAGAATTATGAAATCTGGTATACGGGCATTATTCAAAATTCGTAGTTTTCTATCAACTTTTGAGAAATGTAACCCATTTGGAAGAGGACCATTACATACCACGTTTTCCTTTTTTTCCCTCTTTCCGTATAAATAAAGATATATGTTTGATAGTTTTTCACATGATTAAAATTTTTATAAAACTGCTATATATAAAAAAATTTCTGCTTGATTGAATCGCTGAAAGTACCGGAATTAATTTTTTAAATTTTGACTTAAAAATGAAGGTAAAAGTTTAAAATTTAATATATGTTAATTAATTAATTTAATTAAATAACGATACTATACTGTAAATTTAAATTTTTTAATTAATCAATCAATTAATCCAATTCAAATTTGCGAGATAGTCGACTGAAGACACTCCGGATTTTTATTGTATAAAATATTTTATAAGAATTCATTATAAACCTAGCGTTATTCATCCGATACCTCATATCTCGGTTCAGCGATCCTGTTCATACATGCTAAACAATGAATATAAAAATATTATTTTACTTCTAGCAATTCACACAGAAAATTATTCAAAAATATAAATATTCATTTTCATTTCAAATAATCAAATATCTCTTGTTTAAATTATTTATTTAATTTAATTTATTGCAAAAGATTTAATTTTAATTAACATAATTTAATATTATTAGATCATATTTAATGAATATTTTAATTGAAATAAGTAGGTATATGTTTTAATTATAATTTTAAATGAATATCAATTAATAAAATTGTTTTTTAAAAAAATCATGTATTATAATCTCTTGATAATTTTCAAGATCAGCAAGGCAACATTTGATAGTTTAATAAAATAAATTAGATTGATATATAAATAAATAAAATAATTTTTTTTTCAATATTAATTGTTCATTTACGTTTTTATTTAGTTTCAACCAGTGTCCTGTCGTGAAATCTTGCAACGTGAATTTGAGCCACCTCCCAATGTTCGAATGAGCTGAAATTTCGCATACATATGTAACTCTGATGACAATGCAATATTCTGGTTCATCCTAGGTCATAGGAGGTATTATTTTTTATCAATTAGTAATTACATATTGAAAAATAATAATTATCTATAAATAAATATATATACTATATTAATAAGAGCTAATTTAATTTTTTATCAAAAAACCTGGGTTCATTCAAAAAGTCACGGACTTATTAACCTACCCTCGTAACTCATTTGAATTCAATAATTTATTCTAAAAGTTATTATTTTAATTAAATTATTTTAAATCATGTTTAATTATTTTGTAAAATAAGATTACGTTATTTTTTAATTTAAATGAATTGTTATTGTTATTGTTTTTGAAAAGATATATGTATATATAAAGCAATCATCTATTAATAATAATAATCATGAATAAGTATTTTTTGGTTATCTCAGGAAAGTTAAATAAATATCTAAGAGCATTCTTTTTAAAAATCAAATAATATTTATATAAAAGCTAAAAATAAAAATAATAATATTCATATATATATATATATATCTGTATGTTATTAATTACTTTAATTAAAAAAGATCAATTATTATAATTTTACTTTTTAATGAAACTACATGAGATTACAGATCGATTATTTACCTCAAAACCTCTTTGATACTAGAATTACATAAAAATTCTATGCACAAATTTTAGGACCAGAGAGAGATACATAGTTATATTATTATATATAATCTTTATTCCGGGTATAATGTAATAGGTCATCTAAAAAGTATTTTCCAATTTTTTATCATTTTTTAATGGAAATTTTCTTTATTGAAAATCAATTTTATTTATTAAATTATTTGAAATGATAAGTGTTTATGTGTATGCATTTAAATTTTACTATCTAGCCAGAGATAGTATTGCGACCTCGAAAATTTTCGATGTCGAGATTTTACTGTTTTTATACGTTTTGAAGTCCCTGAGTCATTTTCACTAAGGGTAAAATGTCCGTATATGTGTGTATGTAGACAAGATTACGCAAAAATGGTTTGTGATAGAATAATGAAATTTGGTACACGGGCATTATTCAAAATTTGTAGTTTTCTATTCACTTATGAGAAACGTAGCTCATTCGGAAGAGGACCATTACCTACCATGTTTTCATTTTTTTTCCTCTAAAGTGACCGTAAAAATAAAGATATATGTTTGATAGTTTTTCATGTCATTAAAAATTGTATAAAACTGCTATATATAGAATTTCAGTTTGATTGAATCAAAGTATCGGAATTAATTTTTTTAATTTTTTAACACGTTGCCTGTCAATCTCGCGCCCACACGTGACCTGGTGCCATCAACAAGGAGCCAATCACGAGCTGGTTTAATAAATTATATTTATTAATTTTAATTTATAATTTAATTAAATAAATTTAATTTAAATATAATATATATGTTATTTAATTCAATTCAAATTGCGAGATAGTCGAGTGGAGACACTCCAGCTTATTAATATACAAAGTTTGATAAGAATATCTACATTTTTTCATTAAATTATTTAATTATTATTTTATAATATTAATAGTATATCTAATATAATAATTATTGTAAGTAATATATTATTAATTAAGGATTGTAAAAATAGAGAATAAAAAATGTTCTCATTTAGTGATTTTTTCGAATAGTATATTAGCTATTTAAATATAACTAAAATTAAACAAATGATAACAATAATAATAATTATTCACAGGATATTTTAATGAGAATTTTTACTTTGTGTTGTTGGTCTGGTTAGAGTTTATATTACATTTGAGAATGATGTCATTGTCAGATTAGCGCAGAGAGAGAGAGAGAGAAATGGGTGGGGGGGGAGAAGTCATTCAGGTATCAGGTCAAATAACTTGTTTGCTGATTACAGGTGGCTCTGCATCACTAAAATAAAAGTGTAGATCAACCAATCAACCAATTAAGTAAATATCTCTTATATCATTTGATTTGGTGAGAATTCACCTGTATTTTTATTTTTATTAATAAATTCTCAAATAATTTAGGGGGGTATTTTTTATAATTTAAAAATAAATAAATCATTTTTCTTTTTTTATAATTTTAATTTTATGTTTATTTAAATTTAATTAATATTAAATAAAATAAAATAATTATAAATTATATATTGAATAATATTTCTTTTAATATTTTTTTAAGTTTATATTTCTAAATTTCCTTAAAATTTTTCTTTTTTTATTTATTTATGTATTATATTGAGAGAAAAATTCCATATTTTATTTTTCGAAATTTTTTGAAATTATCATTTTACTTATTAATTGATAAATTTAAAAAATTTTAATATTTTTATTTGTATTTTATTTCTTTACTTATCATTATGGAGTAAATGGCCCATTTTTGTATTTCAAAAAAAAAAACAACCTGTTATTGGGGCAACCTACATCTTAACTAAAAATGTATTAAGTTAAAATTTACAAAAATTGATTTTTTTTCCTATTTTTTATTCGGGAAATATTCTATTATGAGAATTTTCGGGCATTTATGATCTCCATACTCCTTTAGGTTTATTTAGTTTCGCCAGATTTTATTAGTTCTTCATTGTCTTATCCATATTCAAAGGATTTTATTCTACTTTATCTTCAAATTGTCTAAATTTGGAAAGGAAATCATTAAAGTCAGATTTGATGATTAAAAGATAAGCTGAATGAGATGGAGTCAGCCGATGGTCCATCCTTTATTAAGAATCTTTACATATATATATATAAGTAACCATTCTACATTCAATCATATTCATTTACATTTTTAGTTTTTTAAAATTAATAATTTGTTTTGGTTTTTTTTATAGTTAATGTATCTCAGTGAGGTTAGTGATGATTTGTTGTTGAAAATGTAAAAAAAAGTAAAAAAAAAAAATAAATATTATAAAAATAGGGACTATTCTTTATGGAAAAAGCTATAGAAAGAGAATCCAAAAAAAAAAACCCATAACGGTCCAACCAATCGGCATCTAAAAGGAAAATTAGCTGGAGTGTCTCCACTCGACTATCTCGCAATTTGAATTGGATTAAATAACATAATATATTATATTTAAATTAAATTTAATTAATTATAAATTATAAATAATAAATAATAAATATTAAACCAGCGCATGTTTGGCTTTTTGTTGATGGCACCACGTCACGTGTTGGCGCGTGAGATTTGCAGTGTTAAAAAATTAATTCTGGTAATTTCAGCGAATCAATCAAGCTGAAATTCTATATATAGCAGTTTTATACAATTATTAATCATGTGAAAAATTATCAAACATATATCTTTATTTTTACGGTCACTTTAGAGGAAAAAAAATCAAAACGTTGTAGGTAATGACCCTCTTCCGGTTGAGCTACATTTCTCAAAAGTTGATAGAAAACTATGAATTTTGAATAATGCCCATGTACCAAATTTCATCATTCTAGCTCAAACCGTTTTTGCGTAATCTTGCCTACATACATACACACACACATACACACACACAGACATTTTTCTCAACCTTAGTGAAAATGATTCAGGAACCTTCAAAACGTATAAAAACATCAAAATCTCAACATCGAAAATTTTCGTGATCGCAATACTATCTCTGGCGAGATAGTAAAAAGAAAATTAAATATCTCTTCCATTAAGATCTGCTTTTATATGAAAGAAATATACATTTTTGAATTATCATTCTGGCAATTTTATTTTTTAACCTTGTGTTTCCTTTTTGGAATGACAATTAATTAACTTTTATTTTGTGTGTGTTGTTTAGATTTATTTATAATTTTGTTCGTAAAAAACCTTATTATTCTCTTTTTTATTATTATTAATATCTTATATTCAAATATATCAAATAAACATATAATTATATCTTATATATAAAATTCTCGTGTCACAAAACTTTGAAATCATACTCCTCCGAAACGGCTTGACCGATTCTTATGAAATTTTTTATGTATATTCAGTAGGTCTCAGGGCATGTCAGACTTCCTTTAGAAAACCGCTAATTGGTAAGGTGTGTCCAGGAAATGCTAATTAATTAAAAATAGTTTAGTTACCATACTAGCTCATAGAGGCGCTAGTGGCAAAAATTTGAAATCTTATATATACCCTTATAAGAAGCTTCCAAACAAAAGCGGTTCCTGGCCGAGCGAGCTAGCGAGTCTTCTTATGACTTTGCACCCTGAGTTCGAAACTTGCAAAGGCACATTTTTTTCTTTAAGTATTATATATTTTTTTTTAAAATTTATTAATTTTTATTATTTTAATATTTTATTAAATTAAATTTTATTATTTAATTTTATTTTATTAAATTAATAATTATGTAAACTATATAAAATTTGAATTTTCATTCATTCATTTAAAATGATATTAAAATATTCCTTTGAAATATAATAAATAATTAAATTAATCCCTACTAGGGCCTCGGGGGGGGGGGGGGGGGTAACTTTCTCTTTTTGGAAAAACCCATATTGCCATCCCCAGCTCGACTATCTATATATAAAAAAAAGGTTTTTGTCTGCATATTGCTCAGAATTTAAAAATTATTATAATATTTCACTTTTTATTTTTAATTCTAATATTTAAATATCAATTAAATTAAATAATTTATTCTAAAAGTTCTCATTTAAATTTATTTAATAAAATATTTAGATCATATTTAACTTAATTTTTATTTATTCTTTCTATATAATTGAATATTTCTTCTTTTCTATTTGAAAGTGAAAGCTTAAAAAAACTGAATATATTATTTTTAAACTTTTATCAATACAAAAATATTTTCAAAACTTCAATTAAAATGACAAAATTTTATTATTTTTGTTTTTGTTTCAATTATTAATTACAAATATATTTTAAGTGCAAAAATGATTTCTTGGTTAATTAAAATATGTTTTTTAGACAAATGATATTACGAGATGTTTTAAATTTATGTCTTTTTTATATTGAGTATTTTTTTTTAAAATTAAAATTTGTTTTAAATCAAAATTATTGTATTCTATTATATTTTTTTATTATTAGGCTTCTTTTTTTATTTTTAATTTTTAATAAATTCTCTTTTTTGATATGATATTAATAAAAAATAATATTCAATTGTATTTAAATTGAAAAATTAGAATATTTGAATTTTTTTAAATTTTAACACATGTAATCAATCATATGGATAACGAATGGAACATTTTGAAAATCAAGTTGGTATTAAATTCAGAAAAAAATACTGATATATAGAATATAATAGACCATTCGAATATAATTTAAAACTATTTATCTCCTTTTATTTTAAATTTAAAAAAACGCAGTGTTAAGAAATTAAGATGCCTGGATAGGTAAATGGGCTGGAAGAGGAGGTAATTTATAATTTTCTTCTAATTCAGATTGAAATTAATGGTGATAAGAAAAAATATTTAGTTACAAAATCTATATACAAAATGTAGAATTTGAATATGTAGAAAAATTGAATGTAATCACGAAGGATAATAATATTTGAGAAGAATATATATATTTAAATCGAAGTTGTAATCGGGAAACGCCTGTTATCATGCAGTAAAGAGGCTTATCTCATCAAAATTATTATCAAAAGGAATCAAAATTAAAATATATAAACCAATTATTTTGCCTGTTGTATTATATGGGTGGGACGCAAGGTCAAGACCCTGGGAGATGAGAGTAGATCCAGAGTATTCTTTCCAGCATTTATTGGTCAAAGAAAGATGAGGTCACCGGGGAATGGCGGAGACTGCACATCGAGGAATTGCATGACCTCTTTTGCATCTTCAGAAATAGTTAGGGTTATAAAAGCGAAAAAGCTGCGATAGGCAGGGGACGCGGCTAGAATGGGAGAGGAAAAAGATTTTGGATTGGAAAACGTCCGCTTGGAAGACCAAGGACGTGTAGGAAGGGACGTAAGAGAGATGGGACAAGGGCTCAGGATAGGGACACTTGGAGAAATGTGGTTGCTGCGGCCTAGAACTTTCGAGTTCCTTAGAGTCACATAGATAGATAGATAGATATAACATATACAATAATAATATATATAATTAATTTAGTGATTAAATTAAAATGTATTTTAAATAAGAACACAAAAAGAAATGAATGTTTTATGTAATATACTGATTGAAACAAAATGGATGAAAACCTTTTACTCGGGGGGGGGTACAGGGGGCGGAGCCCCCGTCTAGGTGCGGAGAGCGCCGAAGGCGCTCGGGGCAGCTAGTATATATATATATATATATATCTTATATATAAAATTCTCGTGTCACAAAACTTTGAAATCATACTCCTCCCAAACAAGGATGGGCGTTAATCAGTTACATGTATTTGAAATACAAGATACCAATTACAATTGTAATTGGTATCTTGTAACTCGTTACACACACTCCTGAGTAATTGGTATCTTGTATTTCGTTACAGTTTTAAGTAATTGGTATCTGAA
The DNA here is from genome assembly GCA_963082975.1 of Labia minor. Taxonomy (NCBI): domain Eukaryota; kingdom Metazoa; phylum Arthropoda; class Insecta; order Dermaptera; family Spongiphoridae; genus Labia; species Labia minor. The sequence goes on along the minus strand of OY720349.1, from coordinate 16,748,923 downwards.
ATTTTAGATACCAAATACTTTTTTTTTTAAATTTGCAGCCTTATGAAATTTAGCTACCCACCCGGTGGAACTCATTGTACGATTCATTGATTAAATTATTAAAATATAAAATATAAAGATAAACTTAATATTGTTTGCAAACAACTAGAATTAAAGTCTTTCAAAGATAGTGATTTGGATTATTTATCCGAAATAATAATTTTACTGTTCACTCTATATATTGAATAATAATAAAACAATAATTGGCAATATAAGGAAATTGGATAAAAATAATATATGAAATAATGCTAAAATTATTGAAATTAAAAAGTTTATAGTTAAAAATTAGGGAGTGTCCTCCCCTAGACTTTCCCGCATGTAAATAGACAATTAGGTTATTATTATTATGTTTTAACAACAATAAAAATAAACAAACTAATTAATTTAAATTATAAAGTAAAATGGTTTAACACTATTATATATATTTATAATTTACACCTAACGCTACTTGTATAGGTAAAATGTCACTTCCGGTAGTCAGATCATGAATGAAATTTGGTATCTGAATTTTTTTTCCTATTTTTAAATCTATATACAAAATAGGAAGCAAATATCTCGAAGCAAACTGGTACTTTACTTGAAAGGTAAACGCAACCAGTGTAGGTAAAGTACCACTTCCGGTTAACCGATTTTGACGAAATTTTGATAGAAATCTACAAACTGTGAATAATATCGGTGTACCAAATTTCGAAGTCCTAGCTTGATTAGTTTTTGAGTAAATTTGCTTACAGACATTACATACATACATACATACATACATACACACAGACATAATTAGAAAAATGGTATTTTCCGACTCAGGGAGGTCTAAAACGTCAAGATCTATCGAAATCTCGAAGTCGAAATTTTTGACGATTCCAATACTTCCCTTATACGAAGTATGCGGGAAAGTAAAAAGAAAATAAACGTGTTTTACTATTTTTATTTACTTTAGAAATTTCACTTCTATTCATATAAAAGAGATAATACCTATTCCCGGGTAAAACTTTGAAGTTAACAAGCTCAAATAATACAATAAAAATAAATATTGTTACTGTTTATCACCTTTTTACCGACCGACGATAGTAAGGGAGGTATTGTTTTCACACCAAATTTCACATGTGGAGATTTTTACATATCTCCACGAATCATGCATTTTGTTAACAGAAAAAAGTATTTTTAGCATGATGTCTGTCCGTCCGTCCGTCCGTATAGATGTGTACAGCCTGAACGGCTGAACGGGTTTTGATGAAATTTGGTATATTTACTTAATGCATCAGTGGGATGAATTGATCAACTTTTGGTGCAAATCCGGAAACCGGAAGTGGTAGTATTAGCGATCGACGATAGGAAGGAAAGGGTTATTTTCATACCAAATTTCACATGAGATTTTTTACATATCATCACGAATAATTCACTTTGTATTGGTTTTATCCTAGATTATGCTACAAAAATTTTGAAAACTTGGTTTTTTTGAAATGTAATCATAATTACAAAGTATATAATACTTAATATGTTTTTATCTCAAATTTTCTTTGTTTACAATAAAAAATTATTATGTGGTATTATCGTATTATTTACAAAATTCCCTCATGAATAACCTTTTCACATTTTTATAAATAAATGTTTTTTAATATCATGATTAATTTTATTGTTTTCGATTTTCCAAAGGTATTATCCAATATAAGTTTAGTTGCCACTTTAAATTTAATTTAGAGTTCCAGAATTACCCCCCCCCCCACAAAAAAAGAATTAAAATCAAGGGAAAATTTGAATGTAATTGGTATTTTCAATGTATTTCAAATACGTAATTGGTATCTTGTATTTCGTTACACACACCCCTGAGTAATTGGTATCTTGTATTTCGTTACACAAATCTGAAGTAATTGGTATTTAGTATCTGATTACTCAAAATCGAGTAACTTGCCCATCCCTGCTCCCAAACGGCTGGACCGATTCTTATGAAATTTTTTATGTATATTCAGTAGGTCTCAGGGCATGTCAGACTTCCTTCATAAAACCGCTAATTGGTAAGGTGTGTCCAGGGAATGCTAATTAATTAAAAATAGTTTAGTTACCATACTAGATCATAGAGGCGCTGGTGGCGAAAAGTTGACATCATATATATATCCTGATAGGAGCCTTCATATATAAGTGGTTCGTAGGTGAACGGTCTAAGGCAGTGGTTCTTAAACTGTGGTCCGCGGACCCCTGGGGGTCCGCGAAGCCTTTACTGGGGGTCCGCGGTCCTCGGAAAAAAATCATCGTAAAAATATATACATATATAAATATTTAAAGTTCATTGTGTAACTATATCCTCCTAGAGAATTACGGCTATAATTTAATACTATTAATAATACTATTTTATTTTATTAAATTGATAATTATGTCAATTAATTTTTTGTGAATAAATAAACATATATAAAAAACTATATATAAAATTTGAATTTTCATCCATTCATTCATTTAAAATCATTTTTCGATTGTTCCTTTAAAATAACCCCTCTTAGGGGCTCGGAAGGGGAGGCATATAAGGGAATTTTCTTTCACTTTGTTATTGGGGAAAACCAGGGGAGGGGACAGTCTTACCCGGAAAAACCCAAATTGTCAGCGTCCACTCTGGGGTTTTAAACAGTTTTAAAGCAAATGTTAATTATAAGTTCATTTCTCAACGAGTTGTATCTTTAAATTATTTTTATTAATGTTAATTATAAGTTCATTTCTCAACGAGTTGTATCTTTAAATTATTTTTATTAATTTAATTAATTATAATTAAATTATAGCTAATAATAGTTTATTATAGCTAATAATTTTTTTTAATTTTTAGTGTAATTTGCATGATCATTATTTTATAAAAACACTAAACACATTTTGCAATTTCCCAGAAAGGCTGTTTTTGAGAGTAAGTATAAGTTAGTTTTATGAATAAAAAATATTTATTTTAATAATATTTTAGAATCAAATTACGAAATTAATAATATTTTAGAATCAAATTACGAAATTAATAATATTTTAGAATCAAATTACGAAATATATTTATTATATAAATTAATATTCATTTAAAATGATATTAAATCATTTATATAAAATGATTTAAAACATTTATTAAAATGATTTAAAACATTCATTTAAAATGATATTAAAACATTCATTTAAAATCATATTAAAACATAGCTAGTAAATAATAATTCGTTATATTTATATTATATTTATATTATATTTATATTATTGTAGTTCAATGTTAATAAATTACTCCATAAAATGGATCGTTGGCTACAAACTGGTTCAACACAGAAACGGAAAGAATCAGATGATGAGGCATCAACAGCAAACTCTACCAAGAAACGCAAAACTAGAAAATATTCGGATGATTATTTATCATTTGGATTTACTTATATTTGCAACAATGATGTGGAAAGACCAGTCTGCGTTCTATGTCAGGAAAGTTTATCCAATGAAAGTATGAAACCTGCTAATCTCAGACGTCATTTACAAACAAAGCACAGCGAGCATGTTAGTAAGTCTATCGAATTTTTTAAAATGAAAAAAGAAGAACTTAATTCAAGTCAGAAATTGATGGTAAAGACGGGATCTGGTGGTATGAGTAAGAAAGCAGTAATGGCATCATATGAAGTAGCTCTACTTATTGCTAAAGCAGGAAAGCCGCATAATATAGCAGAGCAATTAATTCTTCCTGCTACAAAAGTAATTACAAATATAATGTTAGGAACTAAAGCAGCAAACGATATAAATTTGATTTCATTATCAAATGATACGGTTAAGAATAGGATTGAAGACATGTCATGTAATATAAAAGAAGAATTAATATCGAGAGTGCGCAAAAGTCACTATTACTCATTACAATTGGATGAAAGTACTGATGTCACTAATAATGCCAATTTGTTAGCTTTCATTAGATATGAGTTTGAAAATCAAATACAAGAAGATGTATTGTTTTGTGATTCACTACCTTCACGAACGACAGCTAATGACATATTTAACAGTTTGAATAATTTTATAACCGAAAATGAAATAGAGTGGCCAAAATGTGTTGGAATTTGCACTGATGGTGCTCGTGCAATGTCAGGTACAAGAACTGGATTGATTGCTCTTATTAAAAATGTTGCGCCTCAGGTTGTTTGGAATCATTGCTGCATTCACAGAGAATCATTAGCAGCCAAAAATATGTCACCAGATTTGAAAAGAACATTAGACGAAGTAGTTAAAATTGTCAATTTCATTAAGGCTCGTCCACTTAATTCCAGAGTTTTTAAAATTTTGTGTGAGGAAATGGGTAGTCAACATACACATTTATTATTACATACAGATGTACGTTGGTTGTCCCGCGGGAAAGTACTCATTCGCCTTTTTGAGCTTCGAGATGAAATACGATTGTTTTTAATAGATGCGCATTTTGAACTGACCGAATGTTTCAATGATTTTATCTGGTTAGCTAAGGTGGCTTACTTGACTGATATTTTTACAAAATTGAACGAACTTAATTTGAGCCTGCAAGGTACTGTTGTAAATATATTTAAAGTTGAAGATAAAATAGAAGCAATGATTAAAAAAATCGACTTGTGGTCGAAACGCATCCAGAACGGTGTATATGAGTCTTTTCCAACTCTCAATGATTTCATAGAAAGCTCCAGTGAAAAATTGCTTAATCAAACGCGTCAATTATTTGTTGAACATTTAATTACTTTGAAAAGCAACTTCAGGAAGTATTTTTCTACTCCTGATCCTTGCAATAACTGGATCAGAGATCCATTTAATATGGAAATTACAAATGCTAAACATTTATCTGCACCTGAACAAGATATTCTCGTGGAATTATCATGTGATACAACTTATAAACTAAAATTTAACAAAACTGAATTGAGCAACTTTTGGTTACTTCTCAGGTCAGATTATCCTGCGCTTGCAAATAAAGCACTTCAACACTTGATTCCATTCTGCACAACATATTTATGCGAACAAGCTTTTTCGGTACTATTTTATATTAAGTCTAAATATAGAAACAAATTAAATGTAGAGCCGGATCTTAGATTAAAAGTTTCCAATATTAAGCCAGATATTGAGATTCTTGTTTCAAGAAAACAACTGCATACATCTCATTAAATATGTAAGTTATATTTAATGAGATAGATGCAGTTATTTTTTAAAATATTTCTTATTTAATATTTTCTGAAAAAAATTATAAAATATTTATATGAATTTAATGTAAGTACCCATTATAATTTGTGAGATTTGTTGCTATGACAATGTTTGTATTTTCTTTCTTCAATATTATAATTTCTAATAAAATGTGTTCTACAATATGCAAAAAAATCGTTATTCACCAATCACTGTTAGAAATATTCATCATATATCCTTGTCCTTATGAGATCGTAAGCCAGAAATTAATTAATAAAATGACGTAAAGTACCTAAAGTTGTGATGGGGGTCCGTCAAAAAAAATTTTTTCAAGTGGGGGTCCGTGGAGTACATAAGTTTAAGAACCTATGGTCTAAGGCGTTAACTTATGATTTTGTACTTTCGGTTCGAAACTAGCAAAGGCACATTTTTTTTTAAAGTATTATATATTTTTTTTACAAATTTATTAATTTTTATTATTTTAATATTTTATTAAATTAAATTTTATTATATTAAATTAATAATTATGTCAATTAATTTTTTCTGCATAAATAAACATATATAAAAAACTATAGAGATGGGACAGGGTAGGAGTTAGATGGTTATAGCTCAGAATAGGGGCACTCGGGGGGGTACAGGGGGCGGAGCCCCCGTCTAGGTGTGTAGAGCGCCGAAGGCGCTCGGAGCAGCTAGTATATATATATATATATAAGAATAATTTTTATTTTAATAGCCATTGAAATCTACGTTGCATAACTTCCTTGTAGTATTCCTAATTTTTTTTTTAAGTAAAAAAATCGAAGAACACACAAAAACGTGATTAACTTTTTCCAGTTGTGAACTACTAATCCAAAATGGCTGATAATGTCAACATATGAGAAAAATATAAGTACCAACATAACAAAAAAAAAAATTCTATAATCGAATGTGCAAGCCCACGAAAATTCAAAATTCTCCTTTTCTTTTGAACATATCTCGTATACTTATATTCTAATTTAATTTATTAGTTACGCATACTCTTTCAAATTAAATTGTATATAATTTGTATAAATGAAAGACAGCATAAATATATATATATATATATATATATATATATATATATATATATATATATATATATATATTGTAAAATTCTTTCCCACAGTAATTAAAAAAGTATAATTTTTACATAAATTAACAAAAAACCATTTTTAATAATAATAATTAAAACCACACTGTAATAAATATAAATTAGCAATAAATTCAATTAATGATTGGCGTATCCATTAATATTTCTCTGTCTTTTAAATTTTTTTTATATATATAGAAAAAGTATATGAATATTATAAACCAAAAATGAGTGTTTAATAAAATTTGAAGTTGTAAAAGTGGCATTGTTATTTTTTTTTCTTTGGTTTATTACTATTTCGCTTGAGATAGTATTGTGATCACGAAAATTTTCGATATCGAGATTTTGATGTTTTTTTACATTTTAAAGGTCCCTTAGTCATTTTTACTAAGATTGAAATAAGTTGACCTGTGGCCAGGTCCGAACCGACCGACGGTTTGAAATAAATTAATTTCCAGCTACAGAAACAATTTCAAATAATTTTAATATATCTATTAATGTAATAATAAACAGATATAGATATAACATAAATATTTTTAATTTTATTTTATTTATAATATATATGTAAGACCAGGCTGTGACGTCATGAATGGCTGGATGATGTCATATAATTTTAATTAAGAAAAAACTAATAAAGATGATTTTTCTCGAGTATAAAACCAATGCAAAGTGAGTGATTCGTGATGATATGTAAAAAATCTCCTCATGTGAAATTTGGTATGAAAATAACCCTTCCCTTCCTATCGTCGATCGCTAATACTACCACTTCCGGTTTCGGGATTTGCACCAAAAGTTGATCAATTCATCCCACTGATGCATTAAGTAAATATACCAAATTTCATCAAAATCCGTTGAGCCGTTCAGACTACGTATAGATGTGTACGGACGGACAGACAGACAGACGGACGGACAGACATCATGCTAAAAATACTTTTTTCTGTTAAGAAAATGCATGATTCGAGATATGTAGAAATCTCCACATGTGAAATTTGTTGTGAAAACAATACCTCCCTTACTATCGTCGGTCGGTAAAAAATGGCTGTTTCTGTGTGTGTGTGTGCGTAGACAAGATTGCGCAAAAATAGAATAGTGAAATTTGGGCATTATTCAAAATTCGTAATTTTCTATCAACTTTTGACAAATGTAGCTCATTCGGAAGAGGACCAATACCTACCATGTTTTCATTTTTTTCCTCTAAAGTGACCCTAAAAATAAAGATATATATTTGATACTTTTTCACATGATTAAAAATTGTATAAAACTGCTATATATAGAATTTCAGCTTGATTGAATTGCTGAAAGTACCGGAATTAATTTTTTAATTTTTTTAACACGCTAACTGCCAATCACACGCCAGCATGTGACATTAATTTTAATTTATAATTTAATTAAATTTAATTTAAATATAATAATATAATGTGTTAATTAATCCAATTCAAATGTGCGACATAGTCCACATTTTTTTTTAATAAAGAAAAATAATGATTGAATTTTAGATGATAAAATTTATATGTTGTTATTTTGTATGGATCTATGAAGAGAAAGTTGGAAAAACTTTTAATTATTATTGTTTTACATAATAAAATGCTAATAAAATAAAACTTTTTTTTTCAATGTCCAAATGTTCAAAAATAGTTTTAATGTCATTATTAATTAATTAAATAATTCATAATAACTTTAATTTTGAATTTTATATTAAAACTTTAAAAAATAAAACGTAGTTATTTTATTATATAATAATACAAATAATAAGTATATATATATAATAGATAATAGAAGACTGACTTTGTTTTCATAAAAGGACATTATTGAAAGTTCTAAAAGCGAGAAGACGACCCAAATATGGCAAAGATCTTCTTTTCTTCATTTTTTTCATCATCCTTATTTTGTTGTTGCATAGGTTAGCAACGGCATTCCAACTTGTCAAGCCTGTTGTGTTGTTCATAGTGCTCCTCATCTATTCTGTCTGAATGTCTCTCTCTTTAACTCTCTATTCAATGTCGACTAGTCAGACAAACAATTTAAAAATATCTTATTTTTATATAAAATATTAAAAGATTAAAAGGAAAACTAAATATAAAAATTTTATAGAAAAATATTTTTTTTTTCAAAATTTTATTAATTAATAAATTAATTATTTTAAAAATATATATGATCATTTACGACTGAGAAAAGGCTTGCGAGAAGTCAACCAAGAACCAATAAAAGTAGATATGAGAGAATTCAGAAATGATATTGCATGAAGATAGCTCAGGATAGGGACGGTTGGGAGAATCTCGTTACTTCTGACAAAAACTTTCGAGTTTATTATATTATAATTTTTTCCAATTTTCTCCAGGTTTTAATTATCAATTTAGTTCATATTTTATATTTTTTCATCTTGTATTACTAGTATATTATATAAACAATATAAAAAAAATTAAAAGTATTTGAAAGAAAGCCTTTTAATTGTCAATAAAATCTCGACATTAAAGACGAAGGCAGTGTCTTTTTAAATTTCTATTTAGAACTTTAAATGCAACATTCCTCGCGCAGACTACTGTACAAATTTGGGCAATCAGCGACATTTAGTTTATGTTTGACAGCCTCGTGAACTTTAATAAAAAATGGAGTCAAGTGAAAATCGTGTACTGATTAAGCATAAATTAAAAAAACATCATCGAATCTAAGACAAGAAGTGGTTTACTGAGTTCCGTTGTGGACATACTAACACAAGTGACGCCAATCGTTCAATTCGCCCAAAAGAGATCGTTACGCATACTTTTAAATTCATGGAATGATATTGGGCGATCGGAGAATTTAAGTGCGTGAAGTGGCTAATCAACTGAGTTGGTACATCAGATTTCGCATGGTCATTTAGATATGAAGAAGTTAACCGCGCGATGGGTACCTCAATTGCTCTCATTCGACCATAAGGATGTGTAATCCCCTTGATAAAAATTTATACTTCGGACTACGATCTGCATGCAGCTTAATCTCCTGCGACTATTTCCTGATACTAAACCTGAAGAAATAGCTGGTAGGTGATTTGGGTCGAAAGAAGAGGTCATCACTGAATCAAACGCCTATTTTAAGGGCATTAAGAAAAGCAATTATCGATCTAAACGGAAACAATATTCAGAAATAAAACGTTTATTTCCTGAAAAAATAACTTTTATTTAAACTGTCACTCTCTTATAACATTCCTCGTATTTTACATTAATGTTTGATCTCAAAATTGTTAGTGCAAATTTTGAGGAACGGCAATAAAGTATATATATATATATAAAAAGGTTGTTTCGGTTAGCCTATTTTAGTGAAAACGTTGTTGTAACATTAAAGGCATTCCTATCTTAAATACAGAATTCAGTTTCGAATATCTCTTCATTTTTTACTTCGTATAAGGGAAGTATTGGAATCGTCAAAAATTTCGACTTCGAGATTTCGATAGATCTTGACGTTTTAGACCTCCCTGAGTCGGAAATTACTATTTTTCGAATTATGTCTGTGTGTGTGTATGTATGTATGTAATGTCTGTAAGCAAATTTACTCAAAAACTAATCAAGCTAGGACTTCGAAATTTGGTACACCGATATTATTCAGTTTGTAGATTTCTATCAAAATTTCGTCAAAATCGGTTAACCGGAAGTGGTACTTTACCTACACTGGTTGCGTTTACCTTTCAAGTAAAGTACCAGTTTGCTTCGAGATATTTGCTTCATATTTTGTATATAGATTTAAAAATATGAAAAAAATTGAGATGCCAAATTTCATCATGATCTGACTACCGGAAGTGACATTTTACCTATACAAGTAGCGTTTCCTTTTTACCGACCGACGATAGTAAGGGAGGTATTGTTTTCACACCAAACTTCACCTATGGATATTTTTAGGTACATATCTCCACGAATCATGCATTTTCTTAACATAAAAAAGTATTTTTAGCATGATGTTTGTCCGTCCGTCCGTCCGTCCGTATTGATGTGTACAGCCTGAACGGCTCAACGGATTTTGATGAAATTTGGTATATTTACTTAATACATCAGTAGGATGAATTGATCAACTTTTGGTGCAAATCCGGAAACCGGAAGTGCTAGTATTGCCGATCGAAGAGAGGAAGTGAAGGGTTATTTTCATATCAAATTTCACGTGAGGACATATCTCCACGTGTTATGCACTTTGTATTTATCCTCGAGAAAAATCATCTTCATTAGTTTTTTCTTAATTTAAAATTATATGACGTCACCCAGCATTTCATGACGTCACAGCCAGCCCTTATATATTATAAATAAAATAAAATTAAAAATATTTATATTATATCCATATCTGTTTTTTTAAGCTGCCTTCAGCATAGACCATTTTGCAAGACTCAGGAGACCTTCACAAGTAATTCCGTTGAAAATTCGAATTCATATGACCGAGCACAATACTTCCTCTTATCTTTATATTATATTATATATAATCGAAAATTATAGATAGTGAAAGTATAATATGTATTTATTTAATAAATTATTTTTTTTAAAGAAATTTAATTTATTATTTATCAATATGAAGAGTGTATAAAAATATGCATATTGAGTTCATCGGGTCAACAATTTGACCCTGGATGAAAAAGGACTTTCTCTTTAATAATCTGCTGGTCTTTGTAATTGTATAGTAGTGTTATCCCCTTCCTCTCTCTCTCTCTCTCCCTCTCCACTCTCTCTCTCTTTTGTGTAAATACGTATGGGTGACTGACTGTTGGAGATCTTCTCATTCATTTTATGTCTTTGGAATCTCGGTCATCATTCATTATCATTTAAATCAGCCAATTCCTTTGTAAATTTTTCTTTTTTGTTATTTTTAATTTCACCTTTTTCAATTTTGTTTTGAAATAATTAAATATATATATAAATAAATTAATGTCTCATTGTACTGTTAATTACAAAAAAATTTTTTTTTTTTATTTTGATTTTATGATGTTATATTCTTTGATATTTAGTTACTAATATTAGCTAATTAATTACTTTAATTAAAATGAGTTGCAAATAAATCCTTAAAAACCAATATATATATATATATATATATATATATATATATACATTATATTGAATTAATAAAATTTGAAGAAATACTCGATCAATATCAATTTTTTAGGATATTGTCCCCATAGTTTTTTAACTTGATTTATTTTTTTGGATAGAATTTTGTTCTTATATTTTAACGAATTTCCTGATTCAAAATTTTTTATTCATACGTGTTCCCTAAGATTAGGGTGACCAAAACGGGACGTTTTTAGGTGCTCTGTACCGGTGTCCCAAAAAATATCTTGGGGACAGCCTATTGTCCCGTTTTTTAAAATTTAGGACATTTCGTACTTTTCAAAATTTTTTCAATTTGGTTATAAAAAAAAACAAAAACAAAAAGGTAAAACGTATTCTGGACTAAGCTCTTAAACATTTCCGAATTTTTTCTAAATTTTTCCAATTTGGTTCTAAAAAAAACAAAAAGGTAAAATGTCCCGGTTTGGTGTTTTCAAAATATGGTCACCCTACCTATGATTAAAAAATAATAATTCCTAAATTTAGTGAAAAAATGAATAATTACTGATAATTGATTGCTAAATAAAGAAATATAATTATAGGACAAAAAAACAAAAATAAAATTTTAAAATCATGACAGATATAAGATAGATATTGCAATCATCTTTTTTTATTTGAAATTTTTTGGTATTTCTTTCTTTCTTTTTTTCAAAAAAAAAAAAAATATGAGTCTTTCAAACCCAACATCCCTATTTATAGTCATTAATTAAATTTTTTTTTTCTTCTCTCTTGACTCCTTTTCTATAGATCTATTTCTTTTCAACAACATATTTTTGCCAGATTTCATTTTATTAGTAATAAATCAATTCAATTTTTTTATGCGCCTTTTAATGATAATAGTTATCTTGAGATTTAGACATCCCGGCCATTTGCTTACTCATCTCCCAGGTTTAATATAAATATACAGATGAAAGTTCCTGGGCTTTGACTTCAGAAACCCTATAGATAATATAATTAAAAAAAAAAAAATTAAAACGAATGAGGATACATATCAGTTATCCACTCAACTCTTTTATTTTAAGCTTATTCAGTAGATGATAAATAATAAACGAATTTTAAAATAACTATATTAAATAACATTATGATTAACAATAGTAATACCCCAATGAGTTCGTTTTTTAAATTCTTTTCCATCCATTAATCAAATTTTTACTTTAATATTTTTTCCTCTCTTATTGTTCCAAAAAATAAAATAGTATTAGGATTTATTATTATTTTTTATATACACCAATACCTCACTTTGCGTCTGGGCCACGTTCTAAAAACACGACGCAAAGTGAATTAATATTTTCTATGGCAAACCATGTAAAGTTCGAAGATAGGTTCCAGAAAATACTACTTTTTAAAAAGAAAATTGAACAAAGTAAACATTTTAAAAACAAAAATAATATAAAATTTTATTACATACATACAATAAGTTGACCTGTGGCCAGGTCCGAACCGACCGACGGTTTGAAGTAAATTAATTTCCAGCTACAGAAACAATTTCAAATAATTTTAATATATCTATTAATGTAACAAAAAGCAGATATGGATATAACTTTTAATTTAATGCTTGATTCGAGGAGATATGTAAAAATCTCCACATGTGAAATTTGGTGTGAAAACAATACCTCCCTTACTATCGTCGGTCGGTAAAAAACAAAAAAAACGTATTTAATTAAAACAAAATAAACTATTCAATTAATTTATGAAAAACAAAATTAAAATTAATCACTGTCTGATGAGTCCATGGTGGGTGTTGTCGTAAGTCGGCTTTCTTTCACAAAAAAAAAAAAAGGAATATTGGGAATTAAAAAATTGTAGAATTTTCAGTGAAGTAAAAAATTATTTATTAACATTTCAGCAATCAATTATGCTTTTGTCAGAAAGGTTGGTTTTATATCCAAATAAATTATTTTTTATTTAACTGAAAATTCCAAAATCTTTTATCTAATTTACATATCTAAATGAAACGAATATGTTCGAAACGAGCCAAAGCAAGTTATTGGTGTATATAAGAAATAAATTCGAATAATATACCTTTAATATATTAGCTGCCAAAATACTACATTTATTAGTAAAGGGGAAAAATAAATTGATGCTGATATTAATTAATATTATTTTTAGTTTCTAAACAAGAACAAATATTATTAAACAATTTTAACAAATTTTATAAAAATGGATAAATTATATAATGAAAAATCAAATTAAAATGTATAAACTATACAATTGAGTTCTTATTTTATTTATTTATTTTTTTTTTTATTTTTTTTAAAACTGTCTTTTTGTTTCTATTTGGTTCCTCATAAAGTATTTGTGTGTGTGTTCTATGCATAATGTTTTATTCGTAAAAGGGTGGTCTTGTTTTATCGTAGAGCGGGTATCGTTACGGTCCATAGAATCAAAAGAGATTGGTTTGATAAAATATATATATATAGATGAAGGGTTGTGAATCGGTTTTTAAGAACATAAAGAAATCACCATTGCAATAGCAATCTAGAGAGAATCAAGAGTTGGGTTAGAAAAGGTTCAAGTAGTAGAATGGTGATTAGAATGAATGAAAAATGATGGAAAAAGTCAGTCATTTATGAAGTCATTTTGCTTTTGTTTTTCTTCTTTTAAATTCAAATATCGATTTGTGGTGGGTAACCAAACAAAAATTTATTCCATGTTCGATTTTAACTACCCACTCATCTATTATAATGTAATATTATATTATAGATTAAAAAAAAGTTATTATTATTATATTATAGATGGTTTATTTAAGGATCCAATTTCATTAACTTTGACTTTTGAATTTACGTAATTATATATTAGCGTTTTGATTGAATTAAAATAGAGGATTCAAATTAATAGGAACTACTGTTTTTGATCAGCTCACAGCTGATGGATTTGACTGACAGTGAAATAATATTCATGATTTTCTTATGTGTTTATATTGTACATCAGGAGTGTCAAAAGTACACTTGGGGCCAAACAAACAAGGTTTAACCTTAGACGGCCAATATGCATAGAAATGGAGATTTATTTCGAATAACAGTCGGAAATGTTTAAAATTCTTAAAAATTCGAAAGTCTGATCGCGAAAAACATTTACCCTTTTTTTTTAAGAGACAAATTTAAATTTTTTTAAAAAAGTCGAAAGTCTGATCGTGAAAAACATTTTCCCTTTTTTTTAAGAGACAAATTTAAATTTTTTTTAAAAATGTCAAAGTCTGATCGCGAAAAACATTTTCCCTTTTTTTTAAAGAGACAAATTTAAATTTTTTTAAAAAAGTCGAAAGTCTGATCGCGAAAATCATTTTCCCTTTTTTTTAAGAGACAAATTTAAATTTTTTTTAAAAAAGTCGAAAGTCTGATCGCGAAAAACATTTTCCCTTTTTTTTTTAAGAGACAAATTTAAATTTTTTTAAAAAAAGTCGTAAGTTGTCGCGGGCCGCGAGTTTGACACCCCTGTTGTACATATTAATTTACTTTAATATGTTAAATAAAATTATTAATAAATATACTTATTTTGTATTATATTATTAATTTATTAATTAATTAAAGGAAACAAAATGAATAGGGAAGTAATTATTTTATTCTCTTGACTTAAAGAAGAATTTTGTATATTATTTTCATTTTTTTTTTCATTAAAATCGGAGAGATAACCTAATCAAGTGTACAATAAAAATATTAATATGACAAACATCTTTAATATAATAAAAAGTACCGGGACCCCGAGCCTCGGCTCGGTACTTAAGTTAAAAAAAATGATTCATTATTATTGGGTTTGGCTGGTAATATTAATACCTGGGATACCGAGCTGTCGCTCGAAAAAATGTTTAGACATTATTATAGACATTTTCATTCTGTAAATTAAATAATTTTATTTCATTTAAATAAATATCTATTTTTAAATAATTTTTCTCTCTACATTATTTATCTAATTCTGACAATATATTAAGATCACACCGGGACCCCGAGCCTCGGCTAGGTAATTAAGTTAAAAAAAAATAATTCATTATTATATTGGGTTTGGCTGGTAATATTAATACTTGGGACACCGAGCTGATATACAATTCTTTAATTATTGATTACAATTATTAAATGTTGCATCATTGCATCAATCTGATTAAAATGAATGGAACTTGGGGTCCTCAATAATACATAAATATGTATTATTAGATATGTTTCTAAGTGCATGAATATTTTTTTTTTATTGGAAGAATGATAAATATATATCGTAATTTATAATTATAAAATATTATTAAAATATATATTTTTAATTTTATTTCGAAATTAAATAAAAAATTTTAAAATATTTTAAATATAAAAAAAATATTAATACAATATCTTTTAAAAAAAAGGCTGGAGTCAAATTTCAATATGAGTGTCATTTGTCCATATATAAATTAATAATAAATAATATTAATAAATATTAAATTTAATAAAAGAACAATGAATAAATAAATATAAAATAGTAATTTATTAAAAAATAATAGATAAAAAAAAAAAAAAAAATTTTTTCCGCCGGTTTCGATCCTGCTAAGTTGACTATTCAAAACAGTGCCTTTACCCATTAGACTGATATATTTAGTTAATTAACATAGCATTTTTACTCTCTTTGCAAGAATTATATGTTTTTTTGTTTTTGTTTTTGTTTTTTTTGAGAGTGATTAATAAATATATATATATATTTTATTAAAAATAAATATTTTTAATTTTATTTCGAAATTAAATAATGAATTTTAAAATATTTTAAATATAAAAAAATGTTAATACAATTCATTTAAAAAAAAGCGGGAGTCAACCATCCGTATTTTATTTTGTTGTTTAATAAATAGATTAATAAATATATATATATATTATTAAAAATAAATATTTTTAATTTTATTTCGAAATTTATTTTATTTTAAAATATTTTAAATATAAAAAAAATATTAATTGAAGTAAAATTGATGACGTCACACCCATATATAATTTTCAATTAAGAAATTGATAATGAAGCTGTAAGTTTCAAGAGATGTGATCAATAAAACTCAATTTTTCTTTATAAATACTATATCTAGTGTGAATTTGAAAAAAATCGTTAGAGCGGTTTTTGAGAACCAATGGTTATAGAAAGAAATATAGATATATATATACAATTTTAGCTAGCATATTAAGATAAGATAAATAAAAATTAAATAATTAAATAAAATTAAATAATAGGCTTAAATTTCAAATGCATTAATAAAATGTAAGAAAAAATAAATCAATGATTTATTTTACCGGTAATTTAAAGAATTATTGATATTTAATAAATATAATTATTAAAATTTATACATAAGTAAATATTAAATTTATATAAAATATTTTTTCGAGGTCTGTACATTCAATTATCAAATTTTTTTTGTTATGCTGGTACACACATGTTTCTCATATGTTGACATTATCAGCCATTTTGGGATTAGTAGATTGTTTTTGACAACTGAAAAAGTAGTCACGTTTTGTATGTTCGTTGATTTTTTACTTAAGAAAAATAAGGAATACAAGGAAGTTATGCAACTTTTGCGTGAAGCAATACGGCTCAAATGATTGGAATTGTGGAAAAACAAATCATGGATAATGCACAAGCTTACACATCATTGCTTGTTTGTGATTTTTTGGCCAAAAACAACACCGTAATCATGCCTCACTTACCGTGTCGTGCCTAGTTCCACAGAGCACGCGAGATGGCGCTGCACCAACACGTTCTGGTGAATAACAATTTCAGACAATTGTACAAATGTAAATATAAATTTGTAAATATCAGTTCGATCTCAGTAGGAATTCCTCTTCACATTTCGAGTCTAAATTGTTCGTAGTCTTTTAAAGTAGACTTAGGGACGGAGGTTGGAACGGATACAATGCTGGCAACAATGATAACATAGAGACATGATATATATAATATGTTTTCTTATCTCATCTGGCTATACCTGTGATCCCTACTGAAATCGAACTGATATTTACAAATTTATATTTACATTTGTACAATTGTCTGGAATTATTATTCACCCCAACTCTGAGCGTTTGTGCAGCGCCATCTCGCGTGATCTGTGGTGCTAGGCAGATTGGTTCCCTGCGAGCCTGCGACTTTTTTCTAATCCCAAAACTGAAGAGACCAATGAAAGGAAAGAATTTTGCCATAAGTGATGAGATATATTCGGAATCGAAGAACGAGCTGATGGCCATTCCGTAAAGCGTATTTCAGAAGTGCTTTGACGATTGGAAGAAGCTTTGGCATACTTTCTGAGGGGAATTACTTTGAAGGGGAAAAAATGGATATTCATGAATAAATAAATACTTTTCGAAATAAATCAAAATTCACCTTTTCTTTTAAACAGACCTCGTATATAATACCTAATATATCGTCTAGAATAGTCAATTAATATTATAATATAATAGTATAATAATATAATAATTAATATCAACAGGCTATAATTTTCTTATATATATATATATATAAAGCACTATCTCTACTTTTTCCTATTCGTAGTTGTAAATTTTTTTGATCTTATAAATCTTGAACACATATAGCCCAGCCGCATTCCTTTGTTGACACGCTATAATGCTCTTTTACGTTGTTCTAGAGAGTATATATATATATATATATATATATATATATACTCTATCCACTGAGAATGAAATGAAAATGCTATTCAAAAAGTGTAAGTTTACCTACTTTGGTAGAAATTATTTTTCAGAACAATAATTTTAAATTTTTAAATAATAATAATTTATATTAAAATATTGATAAATATTAATCTAAAAAAATATAATTTAAATTAATAAACTATTAATAAAATATATTAAAATAGCTTAATAGGAGATTAATTTAAATAAATATAATTGAAAAAAAAAGTATTAGGTAATGGTCCAGTGTAAGTATATGTTTATGGTGCAATGTGAATTTGAAGTGAGCTATATTGAATATAATAATAAATTTAAATAATTTAAGAGAACAATTTTTTTCAAATGGCAACATAGGGCATCAAACAGTTAGCTACGTTGCAGTATATTTCCCATATTTCATTTATGTTAATTTTAATATTTCTAGCAAGTTTTATACTAACTTGAATATTAGTCTTAAACATAAAATACTTAAGATAATTTATATAAGAATAGGCAATTTGAAATTTCAATATTCAATTTGATTTCAATTTCCTTTCATTATTTGCTTGATGTGCATTTCAGTAGTTAAATAACGATAACAAACTTGTTTCTGGACAACTCTTTGATTATATATTAATAAATATGTATTAATTAATATAAAATTAACTTGATTATTAATTCGACTTGATAATCATGATTAACATTTTAACAGCCCATTTTGTCTAATATTTTAAATAAATTTATGCTTTCCACAAATCCGGTTAGTCTCTTTTTTTATTCATGATAAACTATAAATAAATAAATTAGGTTAGTGAAATGAATTTCTATCTTATTTGTCCTAAATCTAAAAAAATATTTATCTTAACGCTTATCTCTTGTAGTTCTTTTTTCTTTTATGGGAGTGTGTATATCATTTTTTTACCTGTTAATAAATTAAAATCATCCAAACTACTTCATGTTAAGCACTTAAAACAACCAATGTTATCATATTTGACAAAGAACAACAAGAAAAAACAACAAAATTTAAACGAAAAAGGAAACAAATTAGTGAAAATATTGGAATTCAATTAAGTAATTTATTTAACTGTTGTTCGAGATAAATGATCTGTTGTTTATTAAGAGACAAATGTTTCAACTACACATACCGGATGGGTCATTTCATTCACTATCATTCCTTTTTCTTTTTTCAATTTACATAAACTTCTACTTGTATTATCTATAAAATTTTTTAATAAACTTAAATATTTAACTAAATGGTATCTCTTTTTATCACAAAAATTAAAATTATTTAAAGTTATTAAAGTTTAATTTTTTTGAGAAATTATCTATATTATTATTTTTTCAAAGGTATATTACACAAATAATAATCAATAATATTTACAGAAGTATGAAACCGGAATTTCCCTATAGATGGTGCTCGCTATCAGTTAAAAGACCGTAAGACCGCTTCGGTAGCGCCATCTTCTCCCTCTAATAGCTGACGAAGTTTTTTAACACACAACAACCTAAATTTTTCTATACTCTCAAACATGTCGAGTTTTGTACCTACGAACTATGATTTGCGGATAGCATTGGTTTTCTGCTATCATTTGAAGAAAACTGCAGCAGAATCGCTTCGAATGCTTGTCGAAGCATACGGTGAACATGCTCTTGGCAAAACTCAATACTTTGAGTGATTTAAAATATTTAAAAGTGGTGATTTTGCCGTGAGAAACAAGGAGCATGGCAAACCACCAAGTGTAAAGAAAGGATATAATATATTATAAACTACTAAAACCTGGCGAAACCGTTAACACTGATGTGTACCAACAACAAATGACCGATTTAAATCGAGCAATACGTGAAAATCGTCCGGAAAATGTAAAAAGGAAACGTAAAGTCATTTTGCTTCATGATAATGACCCTCAAACACAGCAAAATACGTCACGCATACGATCGGGGCGTTCCATTGGGAAGTACTAGCGCATACGGCTTTTTCTCCAGACTTGGCTCCCTCTGATTACCACCTATTTGCATCATTGGAACATGCACTCGCCGAACAACACTTCGATTCGTATATGTACGAAAATGGCTCGACAACTGATTCGCTTCAAAGGAAAAATTGTTTTTTACGCGGGGCATTCATAACCTGCCGAAGAGGTGGGAAAAATGTATAAATTCCAATGGGGGAGAATATTTTGAATAAAATATTTTTTATAATTTTCAAATAAGAGACGTGCAATTTTTACAAAAAAATTCCGGTTTCGTACTCCTACACCTGGTATATAGATATGTATTATGCAAATATATTTATTTATATTAATATAATTAAATTACCAATTTTTAATTTAAAAATTTTTTTAATAAAATATTTATTGATTTATGTATAAAATTAGTTTTTTTTATATTTTCTTTAAGTATTTTTTTTAAAAATCATTTAGCTTACAAAACATTCATTTGCGTGTTTCTTAAAGAATACATTATTTTTTCAACTTTCAATCGATTTATAGTTATAAAATTTCTAAAATTAGTTCAGAGTTATTTTTTATCTTTAATATTCTTTCCTGACCTTTAATATAAATTTTAATGACATCTGTAAATGAAATTATAATTTGATTTAATTCATCCATTACACACACACAAACACTCAAATGGAGAAAATTTAGTTAACATTAAGAAGTTTTATTATCAATTCAACTTTGATATGGGGTGTTATATAAGGTAGTCATTAATTTTAAAAAAACATCACTATTAACACCCTTTTAGAGTGGTTCATTTTGAATAAATTATTATATGGATGAAAAAAGGAGAGAGATCAAACTTTGTTACTATTTTTATGATTTTTCATTAATTAAATTTAAAAATAAAACGATTCTCATTTATATTTTTAAATAATTAAAATCACAATCGATTAATTAATTATGAAAATGTTTCAATCACATTTAATCATTTTAAAAAATAATATTTTATTAATTTATTATTTCTCAAGATTTATTTAGATTCACTTTTGCACTAAATTATTATCATTTTTCTTTTCAATAACTCTAAAAATTAAAACACAAAAAATTACTATATTACATAATAAAATACATTTCTTATTGTAAGTACGTGAACGGTCATTCAAAAAAAATTATTCTTTATTATCGGGTTTGGATGGTAATATTAATCCCTGGTTCACCCAACCACCGTTCAAATAATTTAAAAGAACTTAAATTAAAAAAAAAATAGTCGTAAAACATACAACCCTTAAACACACGTATTAATGCACTGAAAGACAGAAAGTATGGAAGCTCAGTCTACGTAGTTGCTGACGTCATTTAATTTTCTATTTTAAATTAAGAAAAAACTAATAAAGATGATTTTTTCCGACAAATCGATTTTTCTTTATAAATACTATCTATGGTGTGAATTAAAAAAAAATCCTTCGAGCGGTTTAATATTTCAAATATATATAAATATATACATATATACAATTTTTGCTAGTATAATAAGATAAGATAAGATAAATAAAATTTATTTCATTTACTCAAAAAATTATATATATATATATCTATAATAATATTAATTAACATATAACTAATAGCACTTATAAATATATATATAAATATTATTAAACTCCTCATAGCATATATCACATGTTTGTTTATGTTTGTGTAATTCATTAATTTTCGTCATGATCATTATTTCTGTTCGTTTGAATTTAAAAAAAGAAGAGAAATGCAAATGTCAATAGCATATCTGACAGAATATTTAATAAACGGAGTAGTAATATGGGGTTTTGGATAAAAAATAGTAGACTGAGTATGGATATATAGAATATAAATAAGCGAGAAAGAGAGGGTTGGGGTGGAGTGGTTGGATGTCGTCTGCGGTCTCACTGCGGTAGAATGATAAAAAAAAACTGCAAAGTGGTTGTTGGTTTTCGAATCAATTTCATTCCAAACAAATATTATCAATAAATAATAAAATAAGAGATTGATTCCTTTTTTAAGAAATACTCCACAAATTGTTGATGATGGCATAACGAGGGTCTTAGAGAACTTTTATTTTCATCCCTAAAATTATAATTAAATGAGTAAGAAAGAAATTTATAGAAAAATTTACAAGGAAGATTGGGAGAAGATGAGGAGAATCAAGAGCCCAGGAAGCTGGTGAAAGTACATTTCGATTATGAGAAAATTAGATAAATTTGATGGAGGAATATGGTTGCTGCGTCCAAATACCTCAGAGTTCTATAATGACTTAAAAATTAATAAAGTTTAAAAGCTACATTCACACGTTTATTTATTTATTTATTTTTTGAATAGAATGAATAACTTTTTTTTTGCTTTCATTAAAGATTTATTTTCACATGTTTAACACTTAGAAAGATATATATATATATATATATTCTTGGAAATAATTATGAGAATAGGGTGACCTGAATTGTATTTCTATCTTCATTCATTTAAACATTAAATATAAATAAATAAATAAATAAATAAATATATTTATATATATAAGTCTTAATTTTTCTTTTACTTTCATAAAAAGTAATTAATAATTTTTTTTAATTTTCACTTTTATTTAATTATATTTTTATTTGTTTAATAGTAATAATAGCAATTTTTTGAAATTACAATAAATTTAAGTATGTATATGTATATTACTTATGAGGAAAAAATTAAAATCCAAGCAATTTTTTTACATAATGATAATGACCTCAGATTATATGCATTTTCAAGTATAACAATAGTTAGATTTATAATTTATTAAAATCAGCAGGACACAAATTTATGGATCTTTATGAAAATATTCTATATTTTGCAATCCGTTCATTAGGGGTAAATTATAATGGTCCATGTCATGTTTGCATTTATCTTGTGGAAGTCACTCGATGCAGACAAGTAATGACCATGACTTGAGTGGCATATTCAACATGAATGAATGTACTTTGGACTAGGAAAGATAAGGCTATCACCCTTGATTATCATTTTCATTTACAAGTGGACCAATTTAGTCTTCTTGAGATTTTAAAATTATTTCTCAAACTTGAATCTTGAAATCTGGAATTTCTTTTACTAGTATTTATACTAGTATACTCAATTCTAATCGATGACTTGGAGTTTAAACTAATATCAATTGTTTTTCATATGTTGACATTGTCAGCCATTTTGGATTAGTAGTTTGTTTTTGACTACTGAAGTTAGTCAGTTTTGTGTGCTCTTCGATTTTTTACTGAAAAAAAGGAATACTACATGGAAGTTATGCAACGTTTGCGTGAAGGAATACGATCGGAATTGTGGTAAAACAAATGATGGATTCTGCATCACGATTATGGACCAGCTAACACATCATTACTTGTTTGTGATTTTTTGGCCAAAATCAACACCGTAATCATGTCTCAACAACCGTATTTACTAGATTTGGCTCCCTGCGACTTTTTCCTATTCTCAAAACTGAAAAGACCAATAGAAAGGAAAGCGTTTTGCCACAATTGATGAGATAAAGTGGGAATCGAAGAACAAGCTGATAGCCATACCGAAAAGCGCATTTCAGAAGCACTGACATAAGTGCATTATATCTGAGGGGAATTACTTTGAAGGGGACAAAATGGATATTGATGAATAAATAAATACTATTCGAAATAATAAGAAAATTCCTCTTTTCTTTTGAACAAATCTCGGATTTCGTATGTTATTTAAACATATATTTACATTTTTTGCAATTTATTTGTCTTATTGATTTTAACCTGCCTATCGGTATATACCTTGATATACAAAGGTAGCTCGATTATTACAATAGGTTGAACATATATATATATATACACACGAGGGTTATTCAATAAGTAAAGAAACAATGCATATAGCTCAAAAACGGTTTATTGATTCTTACAAAATTCAGGGTATTTTTCAATATAATTACCCCCCCCCACAGTTACTGCAAGAAAGGTGGGACAAGTGCAAAAGTGTGAGGGGGGGATTATGATAAAATAGTCTGAATATCTATTTGTCTCTTTATTTATTGAAGGCCCTAGTATAATAACACATTTGAACTAATACGAGGGTGGGGTGAAAAGTTTCAGGCCTGACCAAGAAAAACGTGATGTTTTTAAATTGTTTATACATTTCTCATAACGCTGTTCTAATTTAGTTAATTAATTTATTAAATTAAATTTAATTTAAGTCTCATCAACAGTTATGAATCGACGTAAAAATTCGTTTGGTTTACAGTTAAAGCGCCAAATTGTCGGTAAAAATGGTTTTTCGAAGTAGTTTTTGGTCTAATGTTAGCAAATGCGGCACCCACCTTGCACACAGCTTTCCATGTTCAAATGGTGGTGCAAAATATTTCGCACACGTTCAGCTGACATCGTACAGGTCTCAGTTATCTTGAATGTTGAAAAATAAAGCAAAAAAAAAAACATTTAAAAAACATCGTTTTTCTTGGTCAGTAGGGAAACTTTTCAACCCACCCTCGTATAATATTCTAAACTCAGTATTATTAAATAATAATTTTTATATTTAAAAAAATATAGTAATTTAAATTACATTATAATTAGATCGTATAGGGTGCAATTTCTAAAAAAAGAAAGCTAGAGTATAGATGTAGGTATTAAGATAATATAAGTTAATCTCTACTTTATCTAAGTATGCCTACTTATCTTTTATATTTTTTCAATGAATTTAAATAAGAGAGAGTAAGAAAGACACAAAAATTCATGTGAATTAGTCCTAAAATGAATCAAAATTTGAAAATGATTATTTAATTTTAATTCAAAATATTTTAAAAGTAAATCTAATATTTGTTATAATTTTATTTTATTTTTTTATATAATATAATTCATTTATCAACTTTATGATGCATATACATATCATAGCAGATTTTATTAAAAAACTATTTTTAATTTTTATTTTAAAATAATCAATAATTTATTATATAAATTTAATTACCTATATCGTGTAATTCAATTTTATATAATCTGTTTATGTCTTTAAATGAAAAATACAATACTTAATATATTATAATAGTTTATGTAGGCGCCAGAATTATATATAAAAAAAATATAATAAAATAAATTCACACTGGCAGAAATCCAAATTGAACACTGAATTTAATGCTATTGGAAAGAATTTTTCGTTAATCACGTTAATCCTTTGAAATATTTCTTTCTAAATTTTTTATATAATAAATTATACTCGTTTTAAATAGAATGAGAATAATTGTATATATATATATAATAAAATAAATAATTCTTTCATAATTGAAATTAAAATAAATATCAATAATATATATATAATATTACTATATACGTATATACTATAATACTATATTTATATAGTAAGGTCAAGTTTGGGAATCGGTCAAAACTTCAAATTACAGTTTTTAACGGAAATTCACATGGGAAATAACTTTTTTGAAATCAAAATGACCTGAAACGTGAGGATAGGTCCAAAAAACGCATACCGGAAATGAATCGTGAATATAGATATTTTACTATTGAAAAACTTTTTTTTTTTTTGAAGAAAAGTAAAAAAACAGAAATGTTATTTTAGTGTTTTTAGAAGTCAAAAATATTTTTTAAATAATCAATTAATATGAATAAATTATATTATTTTTGTTTTCGTTTTTACTCAATTATTAATTATTACTATATTTTGGGGATAAAAATGATTTATAGATTCATAAGGGAATTTCGTAAATAATACCACATATTAATATGTTGTTCAACATTACCTTATGAATAAACATAACCACGAAAATTTTAATAATTTAATAATAAGATTATATAAAATTGAAAATATGATACTCTAGACCAGTGATTCTCAACCTGGGCGATATCGCCCCCTGGGGGGCGATCGACATCTTAAAGGGGGCGATTATTTGATTGTACGATTTTGGGGGGCGATAAGTTATTTTTGGGGGGCGAAATCATTTTCAACTCTAAAAAAAAGGTAAGATGATTTTGCGAACAGGCTTTTGAAACATTTCCGCTTTTTTCAATTTTTTTCAATATGGTTCTTAAAAAAAAAATGAAAAAAAGGTCAGATGATTTTGCAATCATGTTTTGAAACTCGATTTTTCAATATGGCTCTAAGAATCACCTAGTGTACCTACCTTATATTAGGGATTATCATGAAATTTTTATCTGTAAAAATTTATAGGGGGGGGGGCGAATTAAGAAGAGGGTCTTACAAAGGGGGGCGTTTGGTCCAAAAAGGTTGAGAAACACTGCTCTAGACAAATGATAAAAAGGAGGTGTTTTAAATTTTTGGCTTTTTAAAATTAGGTATATTTTTATTATCTCGCTAGAGTTAAAATTAAATATCACGGAAATTTTCGATGTCGAGATTTTAATGTTTTTATACATTTTGAAGGTCCCTGAATCATTTTCACTAAGGTTGAGAAAAATGTCCGTGTGTGTATGTGTATGTGTGTATGTAGACAAAATTACGTAAAAACAGTTTGAAGAATAATGAAAACGTGACGTGGTGCCATCAACAAAGAGCCAAACACGCGCTGGTTTAATAAATATTATTTATTAATTTTAATTTATAATTTAATTTAAATATAATATATGTGTTAATTAATCCAAATCGAATTTGTGAGATTAAATTTGATTTAAATCCAAATGATATTCTATTATAATTTATTTAACTTTTTCTTTTTGATTTATTATGTTTAATAAATTCTCATTTGTGATGTGATATTAATAAAAAATAATATTAAATTGAATATAAATTTAAAAATTAGAATATTTGAATTTTTATAAATTTTAATACAACTAATCAATCAAATAAGATATAAAACTTTGAAAATCATCTTGTTATTAAATTCAGAATTACGATTTCAATTATAATACTTTATATTTAATTATAATATTAAAATCTAAGTAGTATTTGAGAATATTTAAAATAAAAATAAATTTTAATAAATTTATATAAAAAAAATTTATTAGTTTCTACTATTCTTACGAGAATATCAATGTAAATTCAGACCAAATGGAGAAGATTCCTCGACAGTACGAACAATTAAATCTGAACATGATGCTATGTAAATATTTGTGAATATCAAAGTAAAATTATAAAGTGCTTATTCTGTAAATATATATATGTAAATAAGGAAAAAATAAAATTGGTTGAATGAATCTGTTGTCCTTTGGGGATTAAAATACAATAAATAATTATATGTATTTTGTCATTTAAATTTAAATACAAAAGTATGCTTAATAATGTAAATATTGTAAATAAATCTCCAAACCCCAAAAGGGAAGGAAACCTAAAAAATAAATATATATATAATTTATATTTTTTTTTATAATTAATTCTTATTTTTGAATTAAATAATCTAAAAAGAAAATTAAATAAATAATTTTATTCATATGTATATTCTCCATATGGTTCAAAGTTTTAATAAAGTAATAACTATTAATTTATTTCATTAATAGTTATGAATTATATGCTATATTTGTTTCAAATTTAATTTCCTGGTCTAATGAATGTTTTTCTTTATCTGCCATATTTTTCTTTAAGTTAAATTTCAATGGGTATATTAATGAAAAGACAGGAGCAACAGCAGGAGTAACGTTATTGCTTTTGATTTGTTCACTCAGAATTTAATTTCCTCTATATTCTGATATATATATATATATATATATATATATATATGTATAGTGAGTTGCTTTTTACTCTTCCTTCAACCCTTATACCACTCGCACTCTCTTTTTACCGACCGACGATAGTAAGGGAGGTATTGTTTTCACACCAAATTTCACATGTGGAGATTTTTACATATCTCCACGAATCATGCATTTTCTAAACAGAAAAAAGTATTTTTAGCATGATGTCTGTCCGTCTGTCCGTCTGTCCGTCCGTATAGATGTGTACAGCCTGAACGGCTCAACCGATTTTGATGAAATTTGGTATATTTACTTAATGCATCAGTGGGATGAATTGATCAACTTTTGGTGCAATTCCGGAAACCGGAAGTGGTAGTATTAGCGATCGACGATAGGAAGGAAAGGGTTATTTTCACACCAAAGGAGATTTTTTTATATATCACCACGAATCATGCATTTTGTATTGGTTTTATCCTCGAAAAAAATCATATTTATTAGTTTTTTCTTGATTTAAAATTATATGACGTCATCCAGCCATGCATGACGTCACAGCCTGGTCTTGCATATATATTATAAATAAAATAAAATTAAAAATGTTTATATTTATTATTTATGTATCCATATCTGTTTTTTATTACATTAATAGATATATGAAAATTATTTGAAATTGTTTCTGTAGCTGGAAATTAATTTATTTCAAACCGTCGGTCGGTTCGGACCTGGCCACATTTCCTTTTAAAAGCCCTAACTTCAATGAATGTCCCAATTTCAAATTCTATAAAAAAAATTTTGTATAATTATATTTACATATATAGAAATTAATAAAAAAACAATTTAAATAAATTAAAAATAAAATTTGATTTATAATTTTTAATTAATTAAATTGTAATATTATATTGTTTTTATATAAGTAGCTTTTCTCCAATGTTGTTCCCGGAGGCTGGGTTGACTCCGTCCCATAGACCCCAGCTAGGGAAATTCCCTTGCCAGGCCCGGGACTTGAACCCGGGACCATCTGAATGTGAGCCAGGTTCGCTACCCACACACCCAATGGCGCCTTCTTTTTTAGATCCATATTGAACAAATTTAAATATTTTTATAATTGGCGTTTGGGCCGCATCTCAAAGGGTTTTGGGCCGCAGTTTAAACACCCCTGATTTAAATATTATATTAATTGTTAGTATAATTAATTATAATTGTTTTTTAACTAAAGTTTCTTTAAAAATTGTTTATTTTTTTCAAAATATATTTTTATTAAATTTTGAAATTAATTGGATTTTTCTTATCATTTATCTTGGTTGTTTTATTTTTTTTTCCTTTTTTTCAAAATTAATCTTGACGACATTTGTATTGGAAAAAAGAAAGAAGGGAAAAATAATGATGTTCAAAGGGTAGTATTTTTTTTAAATAAATGGTTTTGCTTGATTTTTTTTCTTTATTTTTTCCATCAGCTTAAAAGTATTATGAACTTGATAAATAACCGGCTATGTTGTAGATTTTTTCAATATTTAAGTTTATAAAATTTTTATAAGATGAACACTACTCAAAAGCATTTTCTAAAGGAGAAATATAAAATTACTATGAAATCTATTGAGCATATTTTCTAAAAGAAATGTAGTAATTTTTTCATACATTATAATAATATAACAATATTGATATTAATTTAAATCTTTTTTTTTTGTAAGAAATAATAAAATTGAAAATTCAGTATGTGAGCAGCACAGGAGATTGGAATAAAAATGTAAATTTTTATTCAAGTTTGTCTGTTGACGTTTCGGATGTGTCTTCATCAGGACAAAAAAGTCATTAATAATAAATTGTGATAGTGTACGTACGTTGTTTAGTCATTGATAATTAAAATAAAATATTAATTATATATAATTTTTTAATTTTTTTTTCTAATCAATAATATATATATATATATAAATATGCTAAGCTTTGAAAAATTTAACTGATATTAATTTATTCTGCCCACATCCTGAATATTTTAATTTAAAAATTTGCTGACATAAACATCATATTAATTGAATAAGAATATTATTATACTAACAACAATTGCATATATATATATATATTTGTATTTTTGAAGTATTAAATTAAATTAATTAAACGATTTTTTTTGAAATTCACGCCATAGAATTTTTATAAAGTACAATCGATTTGTATTGGTTTCAGCCTCGGGAAAAATAATCTTTGTTATTTTTTCTTAATCTAAAATAGGAATTTTAATAATAAAAAAGGGCGCCGAGCAACGCCGGACAGCGCTTCCTCATATACAAAATATTATAAATAAAATAAAATTCAAAATATCTATTTTAATAATATTTTGTAAACACTATATTCAATATATATTATGTTATATCCACAGACCATACTTTCTCGTCGTTCAGTGCATTAATACGTACGTTTAAGGACTATATGTTTGTCTTATGACTTTATTTTTAATTTCTGTTTTTTTAAATTATTTGAAATTGTTTAATATATTTTATCGTTTATTTATGTTAAATAATAATCTTAATCTTAAATATTCATAGTTCATAAGGAATAATTTTTTTAAAAAACCGAGCTGCGACTCGGTGAACCAGATAATAAGAATATTATACTAAATAAAACTTTTTTATTAGTGAAATTTATATTTATTAACTAAATTTACATTATATAAAATAATTAATATTGTATTTTATGCTTTTATTATTGAATCTCTTCTATGAAAAATTCTATATATTTCTATAAAATTATATAAAATATTTTCACGTTACTTTCCAGTTTAAGAATTATACGTTAGTTGGCCAGTTTCAATGGAGAATTTGATTTGTTTTGGCGATGTGAAGGCCCCCCCTCCTTTCCAACACACATTCTTTGTAGTTCAAATTAGCAAGACGTGACTAGACACGTCCCCTCCTTACCCTCCTTCCATCTCTCATACATACTTACTATCTTCTTTACTTTCTTATAATTCAGATGAACTTTTCTTTATTCTCTCTCTCTTGTTTTTGTTGTTGTTCCTATCTAAACAATCTTAAAGTTTCAATTTATCTTTCAAAAGAAACTATGATATTTGTTTATATTCTTAGCATATGATTTTAATTGAATAGGAAAAATATAATATTTTATAAATATATTTAATTAATTACTATTTTAATTATATACAAAAATAATATAATCGTAAACTAGATTTATTTTGAACTAATCTTATAATAATATATTTTTAAATTACTGACACATTTCCTTCTTTCTTAGAAAATTTTCATCTGTTAAATCATCCTCATCCATAAATTTTTAATGATTCATTGACTTCTTAAAAAAAAAATAAAACTTAATTTAGAATTTCTTTATAAATGATTCAATACAAAAGATCAATTAAAATTTAAACAAATTATATGAATTCTTAAATTATTATATAATAGTTGTTTTTCTTAATAATAAAAATAATTTCTTATTTCTCTAATGTAAATATGAGTTTTAAAAATTTGGAGCTACTTTCTGAGTTAATTGCTTTTTGTATATAGGGTTAAGGTACCAGTAGATGACACTTGAACATTTAATATCGTATAATAAGACTTATATCTGTCTAAACATTTCTAAATGCCCGGTGTATGAAAGTAATTCCTTCTATATTGAAGTTGTGTAAATATAAAAGTTTTGAGTTGAGTCACCGTCTGAGTAAACGGCATAACATTTACTTTTTATAGAATCGAACAATTGGATAATTTAAAATTTTGTTCTTCAAATGCTTAAGGCAGCGGTCTCCAGCCTGTGGGGCGCGCCCTCTTTGGGGGGCGCGAAGGCAATTCAACTGTCCGCAAACTTTTGAAAATTTTCGATTTTTTTTCATTTTTTTTTCCAATATGGTTCTAAACAAAAGGTAAGATGATTTTGTGGACAAACTTTTGAACATTTCCGATTTTTTTAAAAATTTTTTTCAGTATGGTTCTAAAAAAAAGGTAAGATGATTTTACGATGCTCTGAACCATGTCCCATTTCAGAAATGTGTAAGGGGGTGCAATTTTTTTTAGAAAAAGGGTGGTGCCGGTACAGAAAGGTTGGAAACCACTGTCTTAAGGAGACAAATCACTAATTTTTATTTATTTTTTTATTTTTAGTATTGGCATTAATATTAAATATTATTAATTGAATGTCCATGTTACCTAGAAGATAATACTATAAGATCTTAACTTTAAGTGAAAAAATATTTGGCATTAGGACTATGTCAAGTACTATGTCAATTACTGGTGCAAACGGTGATGTAATAATATTTAGTTCAATTTTATTCGGCTTGTCACACTGTGTACACAAAAATGCTTTATTTTTTACATTATCATTTCATTATCTATTAGTTGACATCGATGTCATTTACTGGTACAAAATGGTTCCAATAGTTGACATAATTGCAAAAAGTAACAAATAATGCACTTTAAAGTAAATTCAAATGCAAAAGAATGTCTCACTGTTTTAATGAAGACGAATGATTGAGATATATATGTATTATTTATGGAAAAATAATTCTCAGCCAGAAACCTCAAAACCAAACCTACCTAGACCTTTTAGAAAAGTATTATAAATGGTAGGAGTACCACAATGTTAATTTAAAGAAACTTCGAGCCGAAAAAATAAAACAAGCTGCTGCTTGAAGAAGCAGAAAGAAAAATTTAAAAAAAATCAAGAGAAAGCTAAAAATCAACGAAAGAAGAAGGAAAAACAACCCATTATTTCATTGAGATCTGTTAACATAATTTTACATTCAAGTTGTATTTTATATAATTATGTTGTATTTTTAATTTAGTGTCAACTACTGGATCGTGTGAATTTTAAGGGTGTCAACTACTGGTGCTTTTATATGCTAATGTTAAAAAAATATAAAAAATAAAATAGAAAATGATTTGAAGGTAAATTCTTCATTATTAGCCAATGAATCATATCGCCTAAAACCCAAATTGATATCTGTTAAAAAATAGAAAATAACAAATTTTTCCCCATATATTGTCTTTATAGTGTCAACTACTGGTTCATTCTCCTCATATATATATATATATATATTGTATAGTGATGTAAAAAAGTAAACGTCAAGGGGGCGCTCTTAGCCCGACAACAGCGCCCACACTGCGTATATATTTTTCCGTCACTTTACCTCAGTTTTCAAATCACCTTAATGATTTTATTTCAATTTTAAAATAAAAAACAATCATTAATTATTTTTCATCTTTCATATTTTAATTTGTTTCCTTAATTGTTTACATAAAACTATTTTTAATAACATTATTTTTTTATATTAATTAATTAATTAATTTTAATTTAAAAATTTACAGATACAGATAACATTGATATACTATGAAATCCCAATTGTTCTTATTCATATAATATTTAATTTAATTACTAAACCCTTATAAACAAGTTAATGCATTTTAATTTATAACCTTTTGAATAAATATTTGTGGTGGGAGTGAATGAATGAGAAAATAAGAAGAATATTTTCAAGTTCAATGACTAGGATGAATAATCCCAAGCAAATTCAATTTCTAATTTGCTTATCTCTGTATGTACAGACCGGAACAATGTGATAGTTCACACACATACAGATATAGATATATCGTTATTCAAAATTTAATCCACCCAATAGACTGCAGGTATCGTTGCACAAAGGACTATTGAGATTATAATTTGCCTTGAAATATGATATGATAAATCGGGATATGAAATAGAATAGAAAGGGGATAAAAAAAGAGCATCGAAATTCAAAGGTATAAAAATACACGCTAGGATATATATATTGTCGTATATTGGATGACTTAGGTAAGGTGTTTTATGAGAAAAATTGGTTGAAAATCAGATTAAATTAATTTGATAGCACTCTTGTTAAATTTACATTAATAAATGGTTATTGAATCCGCGAAGGTTGATAAGGGAAATGATAAAATTGAATAGGTTCAGATTAAAAAAAGGTAGATATAAAATTAAACTAAAATTATGTATATAATAAACTAAAAGAATAATATATCATTTAATAAAATAGTACCTGGTTCACCGAGCTGTGGCTCGGTACTTTAAAAAAATGATTCCTTATGAACTATCAATATTTAAGATTAAAAGATCAAGATTATTATTTGAAATAAATAAACGACAAAATATATTAAACAATTTTAAATAATTTAAAAAATCATAAATTAAACAAAAAATAGTCATAAGACAAACATACAGCCATTAAACGTATGTATTAATGTACTGAAAGACGGAAAAGTATGGCCTGTGGATATAACATAATATATATTTCGTAATTTGTGATTACAAAATATTATTAAAATAAATATTTTTAATTTTATTTTATTTATAATATTTTGTATTTGAGGAAGCGCTTTCCGGCGTTACCCGTCGCCATTTTTTTATATTATTAAAATTCCTATTTTTAGATTAAGAAAAAAATAACAAAGATGTTTTTTCCCGAGACTGAAACCAATACAGATCGATTTTTCTCTATAAAAATTCTATGGCGTGACTTTCAAAAAAATCCTTTTATTTAATTTAATTTTTCAAAAATACAAATATATTTATATAGATATACAATTTTTGCTAGTATAATAAGTTAAGAAAAATTTTAAAAGCCCGGTGTGATTTCAAATTAATTTGTTTGTTTTATGCACATTAAAATGTCGCATGAAAATGCGCATAAAGTAAATACAAATGTATTTATATATATAACTATTCAAAAAAATATTCTTTTAAGTAAATTTAACATAGGTATTTTATTTAACTTCCCTTTTTCTATTTATTTGAATAATAAATAATAAAAAATGGCAGTTTTCAGATTGCTTTTTGTATGTTGTTGAAGAAAAGTTATACCGAGTTAATTAATTAATATGTTTAGTACTATTACTTTTTCACTCACTCATTTCAATGAATAGGTTGTTTAATGTATTGTTTAAAAAGTCGACTGCCCATATGCTGAGCTCAATCTCTCTCTCAGCCCTTTAATAATAACCAACATTTGGGCTTTTTAATAATAATAGCCCAAGCGGTTTTTTTTTCTTATCTATGGGGCAATTGCAAACACCTGGTTCCGGGTAGAATAAAAAAATCGTTACAAATTCAAATAGACTTTATTATATTTTTAATACAAGCTAAATAAATAATCAATAATACTTTATATACATTTGAATAGGAATTTATTATTTTTATGTTAATTTGTATTGTAATTGTATAAAAATATTTACCATCTGACCATTATAACTAAAATAAAATAAAACATTTATATTTTGAAATATATATTTCCATTATACATAATAATATATATTTTAATATCTTAATATTTATATAAAGTAACTAATTTTCTACTTTTAAAACAAAATTTAAAAATAGATCTATAAAAATAATTGTATGTTTACTATTTTAAAAAATGTTTATATTAATTATTATTGAGATATAATAATTAAACCATCATTGATATTAAATAATAATATTTAATAAAAATAATATTATTTTTTTATTTAATGTTAATCTATAATACCTTAATTATTCTAGTTAATTACTCGCAATAATAAACATTTAAATGATGAATAAAAATAAAAAATTTATCTAAAATAGTTTAATTAATAAAAAAATAAGTTATATTAATAAATTATTTTACAAATAAATGATTTATTTTATCTTATCTTATTATACTCGCAAAAATTATATATAGTTATATATTTGTATATTTTTGAGATATTAAACCTCTCTAAGGATTTTTTTGAAATTCACACCAAAGATAATATTTATAAAGAAACATTTATCTGTATTGGTTTCAGCCTTGAGAATAATCAACTTTATTAGTATTTTCTTAATTTAAAATAGTAAATTTAAATGACGTCAGCAATTACGTCATCCGTATTGAAATTTCCCTCCAACCATACTTTTTTAATTGATATTGTTTTAATATTTTTTCACATTTAAAATATTTTAAAATTTTTTATTTAATTTCGAAATAAAATTAAAAATATTTATTTTAATAATATTTTAGAATAAAATTACGAAATGTTTTTATCATTCCCCCACCCACCAAAAAAAAAATATTAATGAAATTAGCAACATATACTAATGTACAATTATAAATGAAGGAATTTCAAATAAATTTGATCTAATAATAGTTAATAAGTTATAATATATTAATTAAAATGTTTTTTAGATTAAATTATGAATAATATAAATGATATTTGATTATTATAAATAAAAAGAAAAGAATATAACCCCTTTCTTAATTAAAATATAGGCAAGTACAGGTGTTAATATAATTTCAGAATTTATATTATTATCAGTCGAAACAGTCTATAAGCTATTACTACTTTGAAAAATATAAAACTGAAGCCTTATAATTATAACAACATACATATAATAATATATAATATAGGATCAAATATTTCACCAAGTAAATTTGAATATATTTTTAATCTTGAAATGAAAATCAAGTTATTTTAATTAATTTGTACCATTTTAAGAAACAAATTTTGATGGGTCATTTTTAGAAAACCCATTTAACAATTGTAATTAAGAATTAAAAAATTGTAAAATGTTTAAAGTTTATAATAATATATTGTATAGATTTGTTAAAGGATCGGATAGCTCGGTGTTCCAGGTTCTTTTTTTCTTATTATCCATTATAATTACAATTATTTTTTATAATACTTAAATTTAAGAATTACACATTTTATTATAATTTTATCCCATTTCTTAAATTGTATATTTTTTTCAAAAATTTTCCTCATATTTTAATTATTACAGAATTATTAATCACCTAACTTTTAGTTCTTTTTTTTATTTATTATTTTATTTTTATTATAATTTATTTTATAACTATTTAAATAAAAATCATTCAATAGATATTTATTTGTATATATTTTTTTATGTCCACATCATGTTTTCGCAAATAAAATGACATATAGATCTGCAGAAGGCTCAGGGGCCGTATCGATCCTTGCAATATAGGGGAGAGAGAGTACGCCCTCCAAAATCCCCCTCCTCCATCTCTATTCCCTTCTACTCTAACCCTAGTCACACAATGTGCCCAGTTTTCTATGTATATAGCGCATAGATGTTCTATGTGCCATTCAGGCAGGCATCTACTTATGGCCACCCACTAATTTACATTCACAAGCTGTAGATGCGCCACTAGCAACCAGTCAGAATCTTATTTTATCCTCTTATATAGCTTATTGATTTTTCTTCTAAATCTATGATATTGTAAACATTAAAAATTGAAAATTTTCTTTTTTTTTTTATAGATTATTTTAGTTAGAAAATAATTCCGAATTGAATTAATTAAAAATTATTTCTTAATTTAATTTATTTATACTATAAAGTAATGGCACCTAAAGCGGACACCATAATAAATTTAATCAATTTTTCAATTTTCTAGAATCAGTCACAATTATGAATAGAAAAATTTATTTTATTTATTTATATTTTATTATTTTTTTTTTTTTTTTATTATTTTATTTATTTTATTTGAGGTTCATAGATTATATATATTCAAAGATAGCAATGAATATTTTCCTATTGATAGTACCTTAAATTAAATTTTTAATTTTTAAAAATAGGAACTTCTGTCCTTAAGGCGGACACTGAAAATTTCATTGGAATTTAAAGTGGACATTTGGATAACCTAAAGTTAACATTAAGTTAAACATCTTTGGTTTCACATTAAAAAAATAAATAAAAAATTTAATTTTCAATATCTTAATATAAAAAGAAATCAATTAAAATTATAGCCCAGTCAACTTAACTACTCCAATATATTTTGGAAAGATTATATTTTAAGAAATATTTGAAATCGCTGTAAATTGAAAATAATTCTTATTTGAAGTATAATTTTGTAATCTTGTCCGCAATGCCCTTGTCCGCTAGGTACTATTACCTTATTCTAATTAATATATATTATTTTTGTTGGAATTTATATTATAGATAAAACTATTTAATTAAAAAAATAATTTTATTTTAATAAAAAACTGAAAACATGTCTGATGGATAAAAAGCCTTGAGAAAAAACTTGTGGGAAACAAACTTAACTAATTTATATATAAATATATATATATATATATAAATAAAAGTTATTAGTAATAATAGGATATATAAATAAATAAACTTGATCTATTAAATTATTAATATTTCATGATTTATATGAGAATCCACAAATTCAAATACACATAATAAATTTAAAAATAAT
Source organism: Labia minor (assembly GCA_963082975.1). Lineage (NCBI taxonomy): Eukaryota > Metazoa > Arthropoda > Insecta > Dermaptera > Spongiphoridae > Labia > Labia minor. The sequence goes on along the minus strand of OY720349.1, from coordinate 16,711,239 downwards.
TAAAATAAAAACAAAATAAAAAGAGAAAAAAAGTTTTACTTAAATTTATTTTATTTAAAAAGTTTAATTTCTGTTTTGGAGAGAGAGGGAGATTTTATACATTAAAGTAATAGAAAAAAAAATTGAATGGAAAGCAAGAATGAGGGTAAATGGTTTGTGAGGTCTTTTGAGACGGAGATGAACGACTACTAATAAATTATTAAATATTTTGACTTGGAACACCATAATCATATTTATTTTTAATAAAATTTTATGTTAAATCAAAAATATAATTATCAATGGTTCTAAGTGTTTATAATTAAATTTAAAATTATTTTATTAGATATTAATTAATACAAGCTTCTGATGATGAAGTAAATTTTTCTTAACTTACCTTAACCCATTGATTTTATTATTTATTTTATCAGTTTCTTTATTAAATTGAAAATTGTTAAAAAAAAATTCAGGTTAAATTTTCAAATTAATTAATAAGTACCTGGTTCACCGAGCCGCGGCTCGGTACTTTAAAAAATTACTCCTTATGAATATTTAAGATTAAGATTATTATTTAAAATAATTAAACGACAAAATATATGAAACAATTTCAAATAATTTAAAAGAACATAAATTAAATAACAAAATAGTCAAAACATACACCCCTTAAACGTACATTATAATGCACCGAAAGAGAAAAGTATGGCTTGTGGATATAACATAATATATGTTTCGTAATTTGATTACAAACTATTATTAAAATAAATATTTCTTTATTTTATTTTATTTATAATATTTTGTATATAAGGAAGCGCTGTCCGGCGTTTCCCGGCGCCATTTACTTTATTATTAAAATTCCTATTTTAAATTAAGAAAAAACTTACAAAGATGATTTTTCCCGAAGCTGAAACCAATACAGATCGATTTTTTGTTTAATATCTCAAAAATACAAATATATATATATATATACACAATTTTTGCTGGTATAATAAGATATATTAATTTTTTTATATAATATAATTATAATTATTTATAATCTTTACAAAAATAGCTAAAAGTATATTTAATACTATCTTTCTATCTCTGTGGCTCTGCAGAACTCGAAAGTTCTTCGTTGCCACAACCACATTCCTCCAAGTACACCTATCTCGAGCTACAAACACCTAACTACTATTTTCTCCCATCTCTCTCACGTCCCTTTCTATATTATCCATATTTAATACTATAGATTTAATTTTTATTTTTGAAATTAGCTAAATTTTAATACTTAATAAATTAATATAAAGCGAAACAGTCTTATGTGTTTGTTCTTACGTTTTAGATAATATATAGAGAGGATGGAAGTGGTGGCATTTGATTGGATTTAAATTAATTATAATCAAACCTCAAAATCAGAAACTTCGTTAATCTCATATCTCTTCTCATTCGAACTGTGGTGTATGTTATTAGGGTTCCCATCCGCCTACACAAATCTTATTATGTGTGGATGGCGCCATCTAAATCAAAGCTGGCTGTCGTCAGGCTTTGGTAGTTGGTGCCAAAACAGAGATCTAGAGAGGATGGGGATTAAGTATATTTCGTTTCCTGGGCCGTATATCTCTAATGCCCTGCCACTACCACCCACACCACCAGATCCTTCAAGCAACCTACACCCCCCATTTCTCTTTCCTATTTAATCCACACCCACACATAAAATTAATTAAAAGGTGATTTATAACATTTTTCAAAATTAATTAACTAAGTATATTTAATATATTAATAAAGTAATTATTGTTATAAATTTATCATTAATTAACGTTTTTTTTAAATCTAATTGTATTTTATATCAATTTTATTTAATTCCATTAAAATTTAATAATTTATTTTATATATATATAATTTGTATTTTAATTAATTAAATTCTTATTATATTAAAATTATTATGAATATTTTATATGTAGGAATTAAAGTTTATTTTGAAGAGAGTAAGTAAATTTTTAATGAAAAGTTCTTACCTTCTCTTTGGATTCTTTATTTTTAATTATTTAATTCTCTATCTGTAGGGTGATCATATTTCGAAAACACCAAACCGGGACAAACGGTTTACTGATTTTTTTTTAGAATAAAATTGAAAAAATTTTGAAAAATAAGTACGAAATGTCCTAAATATTTAAAAAACAGGACAATAGGTTGTCCCGAAGAGATTTTTCGGGACGCCGGGACAGAGCACCTAAAAACGGGACGTTTGGTCACCTTATCTATATGGGACTATGACCATATTTTCAAAGTTCAATTTATCATAACAAAAATCTTATGAAATCTTTGAATCAGATACTGACTATGAGTAATTAAGAGTGTATACGTATAACAAAATAATGAAATTAAAATTAATTTAATTTTTCATTAAAAAAATTTAGTTTTATTATATATATATAAAAAAATATAATATCTAATTACAAGATAAATATTTTAAAATATAATTAACTATTTTTAATAATATATGTCTTCATTTTAAAATATAAATTTTTAATATATAACGTTTTTATAATTAAAAAAAAACCGACTCAAGTATTCTTATATTTAACAAATTTAAAATTTACTAAAGTTATAAGATTAATATAATGATAAAATCTAATGAAAAAATTAGGTTAAGGTTAAAGATTGAAATTTATAATTACTTATAACAAAAAAAAAAAAAAAACAAAAAAAAACGGATGTATTAAATGAAAAAAAGGAATCAGTAAGATATTCCCATGGATCATCATCATTAAAATCAAATATAACCTTGAATTGAACATTTCAAGATATCAAGTAATTTATTGTATGAAATGAAAAAAGGAAATGTATGAATTTGATTGAATTACATAATTATTATTAAAATTCAATCACATTTTTATTACTATTATTTTTGATCTTGAAAATCTTTACAATATATACATTTTTATTCAGCTCTTTTTAAATTTTTAAAAAAAAATTAGTTTTAAACAAAGTAAAACAAGTCTAATTTTCTTTGTTATTTAAAATTTGACCAAGTTTTCATGAGATATATAATTTGTAGAATAAAATTCTGTATAAATTGTTTCATATATTTTTTATAATTTATGATATATGGCTATTTTACTTTTTTAATATTTAATTATTTATTTTTGAATAGATTTCAGCGAAATTAAAAGGCCCCACAGGGTAGGAGGTAGCGTAGCTGGTTCAGATTCTCGTGGTTCTGGGTTCAAGTCCCGGGCCTGGCAAGTGAATTTCTCTGGCTCTTGTCTATGACACGGAGTCAAACCCAGCCTCCAGGATCAACATTGGGAAACTACTTGGTAAAAAGTAACGCCTCCGATCAGGAAAATCAAAGTAAAGGTTGATAGGACCCGTTCTACTGATCATAGGACACTTAATTGATATAACCGACGTGTTAGGCGTAGGATGTACAAGTCAGAAGTTTTTTTTTTTACTTGAAATTACTGTTTGCCTAAAATTTTATGAACAAACAAGATAATCACTTTTTTGGAATCGGAATGACTTGAAATCTAGAGATCTGTAAAAACTGCATATCGGTAGTTTTAATCGGGATTACAATACCTTTATTCTCAAAAAAAAAAAAAAAAAAAAAAAAATTCGATTGAAAAGTAAAAATAATGTTTAAATTAAATCTATAAATATTAAAACGATAGGAGTTACAATTTGATATTTATTTTTATTTTATTTTAATTTATTTAAAAAGATTGTTTACACTGACAGTTTTCTTTAATTACACAATTTTTACCGACCGACGATAGTAAGGGAGGTATTGTTTTTTATATTAATAGCTAAGTATCTATAGTAAAAATTTATTTCTTAAATTTATTTTATAATTGTAATAGTTTTCTAGATAAAAACCTTATAAAATTATTTAGATCAGGGGTGTCTAAACTATGACCATTTGGACAAGCCGCTGATCAAATAAATATTGTTCAGCCTGTCGAACCACCTGTGCCACTAATGAAGGAGTTAAAAAAAAGAATTCTCAACTCTTTCACACGGGGAATAAAACAAATTATTTGGGAAAGGAACCCTTAAATATACTTCACCAAAGAGTGCAGTACGTTTGACTATTAGCGCTTAGGAGAATCGCTTTGAACATCCAAAATCGTAAAGCAATAACAAATTAAATTAATCAAATATCCGATGCTAACATATGGGCCTGCAAAGGAAAGATTAGGTTCACTTTTTCTAAATAAAAGAGAAATGTTCGTTGCCACGCTATAAAATGTATTTAATTAAAGGAAAATTAATATGAATTAAAAAATATAAAATAAAATTAAAATATAAAAATAAGAGAAATAAATGCTGGCTAATACTCAGCTAAAACAAACGAATTACAAAAATATAGTAATAATAATTGAAACACAGTGTCTCCACGTGTTTAACAACGAAATGGCGAATTTACACCTAAAAAGCGTGGAAAAGGAATCCACGTTCAAAATACAAGTTATCAAGACCAAGTCACACAAGCAAGTCTCAAATGCAAGTGAGAGAGATCACCTCTGGTTCAAGGTAGCTAGCCGTTGGCGCCATGGGCCAAAATCGAGCATGGTGATTGGCTGTGAGGAGTCATGTGACCCCAACTAGTGGCGTTAAAGTAGCCACTAAACTCAACACATGGCATACCAATATAATAAAAAAAAACATACATATTTAAAAAAGGAAAAAATTACAAAAATTATATAAAAATAAATTGACCTTAAAAATAAATAAATCTAAATCAGGGAGAGGCGTTAACACCATTCTTGGGCCAAATTGCAAACAAAATATGCTGGGCCGCTCATAGGGATGCCAACTCTATACATTTTTCAAAAATAGGCGAAAGTCTGATCGCGTATCAAGAGACACAAAAAAAGTCGAAATTTTCATAATTTGTGTTTGGGCCGCATCTCGAAGGGGTATATACCGCATGCGGCCCGGGGGCCACATTTTATACACCCCTGATTTAGATCGATTAACATAATTTCATGAGTCCATTTTAAAATCTACCCTGATTTAAACATTTATTTATTACATTATTTTCTCTTCTTTCAAATGATCACATATTTTATTTTATCTTTTTTTATTTGAAATTGCCAGATTAAGATTAACCTCTTTTCTTTACTATATAAAAATATTATATAGGTATAGATAGAATGTTTTGTTTTGATTTTATCTCTCTTTTATTTGTACATTTTGGATAAAATCCAAATAATAATTTTTTTTCTCTCTCTTTTTATACTAATTTAATTGGTCTCTTCGTGTACTACCGTCTCTTACTATTCTATAATTATAATAATTTTTAGATAAACCTTAAGTAATCACATTTCATTTTAATTAAATTTTTTATAGCATTTTTTTAAAATTATATTATTAAATAATTTATTGTATAATAAATTAATAAATATCTCTCCAGAGATAGTATTGCGATCACAAAAATTTTGGATGTCGAGATTTTGATGTTTTTATATGTTTCGAAGGTCCCTGAGTCATTTTCACTAAGGTTGAGAAAAATGTATGTGTGTGTGTGTTTTAGTGTGTGTAGACAAGGTTACTCAAAAACGATTTGAGCTAGAATAATGAAATTTGGTACATGGGCATTATTCAAAATTCGTAGTTTTCTATCAACTTTTTAGAAATGTAGCTCATTCGGAAGATTACCTACCATGTTTTCATTTTTTTTTCTCTAAACTGACTATAAAAATAAATATATATATTTGATAGTTTTTGACTTGATCAAAAATTGTATGAAACTGCTATATTTAGAATTACAGCTTGAAAGTACCGGAATAAATTTTTTAAATTTTTTTAACACCTTGATTGACAATCACGCGCCAGCACGTGACGTGGTGTCACCAACAAATAGCCAAACACGCGCTGGTTTAATAAATATTATTGATTAATTTTAATTTATAATTTACCTATATAATTAATTAAATTTAATTTAAATGTCAATATTAGTATTAGTATCATTTTTTAGGCTCTTTTGTCATATTTTTTTTTTTAGGAAATTTTCGAAAACGTTTTCTTTCTATATTTTGAAATAATTTGGTTTTCTTGCGAAAACTCCTCTTTAAACCTTTCCTTATCCATTCAAGCCACGTGTTCCACCCAAGATTTTACGACTTTAACTATGTTATATTGGTGATGTATAAAACTCTCAAGCTATTTGACGTTAAACAAATTCCATAATTCAAGAGTATATAAAAATATAAAAAAAAAATTTAAAAATTAAATTTGAAAACTCAAACTTTCTAGTAATATGGTTACTAAATCGATAACACGAAAACTTTTTTCTATTTTTATTTATGTTAAAAATCAATATTTTTTAATTTTATAAATTTAATTAATAAAAGATGACTAGATATCGTTATTTTTATGTAATTTTAATAAAGAAATTATTATCTTTCTTATATATAATATTATCTACACATATTGTTAATTTATTTAATATATATTAATTAATCCCATTCAATTTTGATTTGTTTATTTAATTTAATTATTTTTTCAATTTCATTTTTCATATTAATTACTTTTTATTTATATTACACAAATGAGAATGTTTTAATAATATATTATTAATTAAACATTTGCATTTCATTATATATTTTTATTTTAATGATTATTATAAAGAAATTTAACTTATTATAACTTTATTCTATTAAATATTAATTTTAATTTGATTATTAAATTGGTGGTTGTTTTTATTTATAAGGGAATTTTGTAAATAAAACCACATCTGCAATCGAAACGTTGTGTATATTTTGAATAAATTTATAATAACAAATATCAATATGTGGTTATATTTACAAAATTCCCTTATTAATTTTATTATTTTTTAAGTGATGGAAAAGTAATATATTATATATTATAATAAACAATATATATACCTATATACATATATATTTCTTAATCCAATCTGAAAACTTTTTTTTATAACAATTTTCAATCTATAAATGAAAATTAGTATTAAAAGTATACTTATTCAGTATAACAGTGATTCCCAAACTGAGCTGCGTCTCCCTGGTGAGCCGCTATGCCGTCCATTAGGGAGCCGCGAAATAAATTAAATTTTCTAATACTTGAAATTTTTGGTTCTTAATAAATAAAAAAGGTAAGATGATTTTCTGGACAAAGTTTTGAACATTTTCGATTATTTTTGAATTTTTCAAGAAAGTAAAAAAAAAATATATATATATAAAAATCGAAAGTATTAAGGGAGCCTCGGAAAAATCCGATTATTTAGGGAGCCACAAAACAGAAAAGATTGGGAACCTCTGCAGTATAGTACAAACTTCTGATGATGAAGTAACTCTCGAAATCATCCTTAAGTTGAATAACAAATTTATCTTGAAACATAAAACCGTGTTCTAATAACTTTCCTTTAACCTTTTTACCATCTCGCCAGAGAAAATTTTCGATGTTGCGATTTTGATGTTTTTATACGTTTTGAAGGTTCCTGAATCATTTTCACTAAGGTTTAGAAAAATGTCTGTGTGTGGGTGAATGTAGACAAGTTTACGCGAAAACGGTTTGAGCTAGAATCATGAAATTTGGTATACGGGCATTTTTCAAAATTCGTATTTTTCTGTTAACTTTTGAGGAATGTAGCTCAACCGGAAGAGGGTCATTACCTACAACGTTTTGATTTTTTTTCCTCTAAAGTGACCGTAAAAATAAAGATATATGTTTGATAGTTTTTCACATGATTAAAAATTGTATAAAACTACTATTTCAGCTTGAATTGAATCGCTGAATGTACCATAATTAATTTTTTAACACTGCAAATCACACGCGCCAACGCGTGACGTGGTGCCATCAACAAAGAGCCAAACATGCACTGGTTTAATATATATTATTTATTAATTTTAATTTATAATTTAAAATTAATTAAATTTAATTTAAATATAATATATATTATTTAATCTAATGCAAAATGCGAGATAGTCGAGTGGAGACACTCCAGATTTTTAATTTTATTATTAATTTTTATTTCCATTTACAAATTGATAATTGTTTTAAAAAACGTTTTCAGGTTGAATTTCCAATTTGATACAATGTTTCAACAAGAGCTCTCAGTTCAATTTTTAAGTTTAATATGTTTATATGGTGTATCTTAAATATAATATTTAATTTATATAATTAATATAAATTATTTTTGATTAAATTTTATAATTTTAAAATGTATAGTAATTTTCAAATGTAAGAAGATGATAATATCCTAAATAATGTTGCTTAATGAATTAATCTCAACAACTTTCTTTTTGTAATTTGTTTATTCATTCATTCATTAAATCTCTAATCTACCATTGAACAAGTAACAAAAAAAGATTCACCATTAATGGAAAATTATTTATTAGAGCAGAAAGAATACAGTAAGAAGATTCATTTAATGAGAGTGAAAATGAATCAATTATTTTTACTTTTTATTATTTTTTTTATTGAAATAATATATATATATATATATTCACTCTCATTAAATGAATCTTCTTACTGTATATATATATATATATATATATATATATATATATATATTACTTCTCTAACTTTCGAAATATTATTGAAATATAAATATAAATAGATTCATAGAATTCTTATTTTAATATTTTGCTATTTATTTATTATGCAATTGATAGAATAACGTTTCGAATTCATTTTCAAGTTAAATTATATTTTGTAATAAAGGATCTATGGCAGGATTGTTGTTTAAATGATCAATGAATGAACAGAAGGAAAGAAAATAAATAAATAATTAAGACGGAAGAAAGGAAATGGTCTATTAAAATTTTAATGGTCGTTATTTGAATATTTCTTCAACTGCCACACCCTATTTATATCAACATTTTATTATTATTGTTATTATTTATAGAGTTATTGCATTATTATTGTTATACATATTTTAATTATATATTTATTTTGCATATACATATATTTATTGCTTATGACTATACTACCCCTTTCGCACTCCTTTAATAATGAATAATCATATTATGATTAAATAATAATAAATTAATTATTAATTAACAATATATATAATTTCCTATGTATGTATGCAATGTCTAACATTATGAAGTTAGCTACAAATTTAGAATTTTAATTTAAAATAAAAAAAATTTGAATTACAAATTTGAATATTCTAATTTTTAAATTTATATACAATTTGATATTATTATTATTTTTTATTAATATCACATTATCAACAGTGGTGTATTGGGAGGGGAACGCGGGGGAACGACGTTCCCTTACCTTTTTTCAGAACCAGTACTTTTTCATGTCCCGACAACTCCCTCTTAAATCTACTGTTAGAATTTCTTTTTTTAGTGTTCGTTAGTATTTTGTATAGTAAAAATAAGTCAAAATATATATATATATATATAAATACTTATATAGAAAAAAATAGTTTACTGAAAATAGGACTTTTTTTGTTCCCACTATGCGTTCCCTTACTTCTTATTTTACCAATACATCACTGATTATAAAAGATAATTTATTAAATATAATAAACATAAAAAGAGAAACCTATCAAAATTATTAACTTGTTACTAATTTGATTTATTTAAATTTTGTTTTTTTATTATTAAATATTCAAAAAATATAAAAAAAATTATTACCATGATTTTAATAAAGTTAATATTTTTATATTTAAACATTGTGTAGTTGTGTAAATATTTGAAACAAAATTTCCTATAAATTATTATTATTATTATTACTTTGTTTAATTTATTAAATCTATAAAAAGTGGATCCAAATGAGAAAAGATTGAAACGTGCCAAATATATGCGATTTGAATAAAGTTAATAATTTTATATTCTAAGAAGAGTTTTATGCCTCAGACAGCATATCGTCCCTAGTAATATATAGTTTTTATGCAATTTTTACATATTATGTGTTCCTTATCTAAATGATAATAGTATTTATGTTTATAATTTTATTTTTATTCTGACAACCCACAAACTCTGAAGAAGGTTTTAATCACGCCCGAAACGTCACCATAGTTCTCCTAAAATAATTGAAGCAATAAATACATACTCTTTTTCTTGTTTTCTTAATCATAAGAACAATATTAATAAAACAAAACATTGAAAATAATTGGTAATTAATTAATTTACCTACTGATAATTTAAAAATTTATTTTTATTTTGGTTCATTTATTTTAATAACAATTGAATTAATATTTCTTTACATGATACATGATTTTAGGAAGAAAAGAAGAATTTATTGTATATTGTTTTATTAAGTGTTAGGACTAAAACTAATTATTTCAGAATTCAATTTTCTTCTGTTTCTTGGCAACGGAAGAGGTTCAATTGGGGATGGTTGGAATAGTAAGAGGGAGGAAAGATTATATCATTCTATTATTTTTTTCTCTCTTTTCTCTTTTATTTCCTGACAAAATAATGGAATTCTCTCACGAGGAAAATCATAACTAAGGACTTTTTTCGTTAACTTTTGTCATATTAATATGTTTTAATAATTTTTTATTACTTGCATATTTTTTTTTTTAAAATCTTTCTATTTTTAACACACCAAATTTGAATTAATTGATTGTATATCGTGGTGAGTTGAATTTATCCAATAGAAGGACTATTCTTATTTTGATATAGGTAATAATTGATTTCTTTACAATGTCTGTACACTTAATAAGAATTCAAAAAATTTTATGTAATTTACATTGATATATGGCCATGAAAATTGCAATCTTATTAAATTTTTGGATATTTTCGAGAACACTTGAAACATGCAATCACAAATCAATACTGTTTAATTGGTTGCATATATTTTAGGTGCAGTCATAAATTTGACATTATTATTATTTATTATTTATTTATTTATAATAGTTTAAAAAATAATAAATTAAATATTTATTTATTAATATTTATTTTAATTTCATTTAATTTTCAAGGTAAATTTAATTTATTCCCAACCGGATATTTGATATTAATTGGTTTCAACCCAAACACAAATATTTTATAATCTCTCTCTTCTTTCCCTCCTACACTCTTTCCCACTATATAAATATGTTTCATTGAGCTACCAACTCGAAGTGGATTATTTGATAAGCATTTAATATTTGGAATTATAAATAAATAAATAAAATATATAAATTGATTAAATAAATGTATTTAATATAATAAAATAAATAGATTGATTAAATTATATTTATAAACATAAGTCATTCAAATTAATCAGATTGAGTAAGAGATGAGTCTAATGATATTAATATAAATGAGATTCAGACATAATAGATAGACTAGACATAGTCACTTAGTAGATTTAAACGTGTTTTCCAAATTTCCAAAATTTTTATATTATATAAACTTTATATAATAATTTTTTAAATTTTTATTTTAATTATTATATAATCATATTTTTTAATTTTCTTATTATTTAAAAGGTACATTTAATTCTATATTACAGGGATGGCGAATCTTTTTCAATGTCAATTAGCAATTATAAAAAATCTTTTAGAACGTGCCGAAATAAAATTGTCACATCATTTTTTGCCCTTCCTCCACTACTCACTAATTTTCATATACAGTAGAACCTCTATAATTTAAAGTCCAAGAGAATCACAAAATATTTTAAATTATAGAGGTTTTAAGTTATAATGGTCTATGTTAGGGATAGGCGCATAGGTTAATAACATTTTTTTAAAGGCTAAATCATGTCGTTTCTTAAAATTCTCTAACCAGACATTGCTGGGTTTAAAATTTTTGATTTTCAGTGAATTAGCGAACTCTTCAGCTTTTTCTTTCAGTATTGGTCCACTAACACTGATGTTTTTGTTTCGATACTGATTGAACCACAAACATTGTTCTAAATTAGGGATTTCGGCAATTTTTCGTCTTTTACATTGAAGACTTTCCTCCTGATTCTTGTTTCTTCAAGATTTCAGCTTCTGAGGCCCAATACAGAGATTACTTATTTAAGTATAGAGGTTGCGTATTTTAAGTTATTGAGGTTTTGGACTCTGATGGGAAGGGAACATAGAATTTTTTGAAGTTGTAGAGGTTTTTAAGTTATCGAGGTTCTACTGTATAATAATTTTATTTGGCTTGTAAGTACCCTTATTTAATAGTTTTAAAATTTTAAATATTAAACTCTATAAAGTGATTATTCAAAAATTTGGAAAGTATTTGTGATAAAAATTTATCTTTCCAAAAAATCGTTTATTATTTTTTTATTGTTATTGGATAGAAATTCTTTAATTGCTTTTAGATTGTAGTGGTATGGTTTATTTTCAATATTTAACTGAATTTTAGGCAAATTCATATTAGGACAAAATAAATCCTTCTTGTTTCCTAATAACTTTCATTATATGATTCAGATGATCTTCAAAATTTTCAGAAATTATTAAGATGTCATCAATGTAATTTTTACAAAATTCTTATCAATTCTTTTGGCAGATTATTTTGTAGATTTGTATTCTTCAGGTCACGAGAAGATTTGCAAAAATTTTTAAATCCTGACCAATACAATCTTTACGTCAACAACACATAATTCAATCGATATTTTAGTAATAAAATGTATAATTTGCAGATTTTGTTAATCTACTAACAATAAGATATATAAATAAATATTCTTATCTACAAATTTATATCATAAATTATAATTTTTGTGTGGATTGTGAAATTTAAATTTATTTCTAATAAAAATAGTTGTGATTATTAAAAAAATAATTTTTTCATCAAATTTTTCCTAATCCTGATATAATATATATATATATATATCTTATATATATATATATATATATCTAATATTTATAAATGAATTTTTGCGCGAAAACGTTACCATGACACCGTTTTGGCGTTGTTACAATTGGGCTGGTTAAAAACGCCACCTAGCATCGGTTTCATGCACTAAATCAACTCATTTCCAACCCCTTATCTCTAAACATCCACCAAATACAAACAGGATAATTAAAAACATGTGTTTACAAATAATATTTTTTAATTTTTTAATCATTTGAATATTTTATTAATCATGTTAAGATTATAGGATATTGACGTAAGAAATAAATAAAAATTAAATTTGTTCTAAATTTAAATATAATTTAAATTTAAAGTAAAAGATTCAATCTAATTGGATATATTTTGACTTTTCTTTTAAATGATTTATATCAAAATTAATTAATTTTTTTTAAACAAAACATTAAAATCTAAACTTATCATATTTTTGAATTTGATTTATTTTTTTCTTTATGTGCCTATAAAAGGAAGAAAATAATTGTTTAAAAAAATATGATTTCTTTATTTTCATCTATAATATGTTAAAGAAATCAATTTCTTAGAAATATTTTAATAATTTTATTTTTGATTTTTCATATAATAATAATAAAAAAAATTTGGATTTTAAATTTAATTATTTATATAATCTTTAATTTGTTATATTATTATTTTTTATATTATTATTAAAAAAAAAAATAAACCCATACCAAAGGAATATATTTTTGAAATTATACTTAAAATCGAATGTTATAGTTCAATTTTTATTAAAAAGCGATAAAAATGTTTTTAGAACTAAAAAATTAGAATTAGAATAGGAATTAAAAAAATTAAAACTGTTATATTCTACAAAATTTTGAATCTAAAACTCCAATAAATTCAATATTTTATCTATGATTGATAAATAAATAAATAAATAAATAAAAAAATATTTCGATTATTAAATTAAATGTTTAACTAATTGAAAAAATAATAATTTTTTAATAATTCACTGATAGGAGATTAGTTAAGCTTTTTTGTTCTGGTTGCAAGATCAAACATAGCTAAGTTAGTTAAAGATTTAAAATTTAATATAGTTTTTTAAGAGGAGTGACTTTTTAATATATCCATGAAACAGATGCATACGTTTCCGAATTTTATGGAACTAGTTCGAGATAATTTCAAAATTTCCAGAATTATTAAGATCATTTTACATAATTTTTTGAAGGTTTTATAAAATTTGATTAGTTTTATAAACACATGAGCAAATTAACAATCATATATAAATATATATAATTTATAATGAAGTAAATGAGGTGAAAAACAAAAAATTGTTAATTTAATTTTTTAGTTAATAAATTCTTAATTATATAGGAATTAAAAATCATTTTTAATAACGTATCCGTAGTATATTTTAATTATAAAAAATTATTTACATTTTTTCTTGTAAATATTTTATTAAAGTAAGAAATAAATTGAAAAAAAGTTTGAAATGTTCTAATTTCTCTATTTTTCAAATTATATTCTTTTATTTTAATATTAAAGAGATCTTTTACGCCAGGATGTTCTCGGATAAAAATTTCGAAGTTATAGTCCATGGCACTAATGTATTCGAAATTTTTCCAGAATCCATTCATAATACGCTCAAACTAACCTAAAAATGTACTTAGATTCCATGAACTTAAAACAATATAAAACTAAAAAAAAATATGTAATTAATCATTTAACTAAATTTATTTAATTTAAATGTATCTATAATACAATATATAATAATATATAATACTAATTCATTTTTTTTTTGTTTCAGGTTTTTAATTGATATCTTCATAGAATCATCGACACAAACTAAATGTTAACGTAAGTTATCTTTTAATAATACATTCTATTTTTAAAAACATAGGTACACCGGTATGAAGTGAGCGTTATTTTGTTAAAATGAAACACTAATTTTGAATGGGAAGTAAAAAAAAAATTATTCAAAGTATTGACCATTGCTTTCCACACAGCTTGACAACCTTTCTGGCAATTTATGGATACCACGCCAATAGAAATGTTCGTCTTTTTAAGCATACCAATCAGACACCCAATATTCGACTTCTTCGTAGCAATCGAAGTGCTGCTCAGCCAATACGTGGCCCATCGATAAAAACAAATGGTAATCGGAAGGAGCCAGGTCTGGTGAATACGGCGGGTGGGGTAGCAGCACCCAGCCAAGTGCTTTGGTTGTATCCTGAACCGGTTTTGCTTTGTGTGTAAGTGCATTGTCGTATAACAAAATTACTTTGCCGTGTCTTCTGGTCAGAAATCATTTGTATAATATTGCTGCCATTTGCTTTCGACTAGAAGAATCATCTTGATGGTTTCTTCATTTCTCTCATCAAAATCATTATTTCTGAACCGTTTAAATCATCTTTTTCAAGTTGCTTCTTATAAATCATGATCACTATATATGCCTCAACAAGCATTTGATGCTACTCTGCAGCACTTTTCTTTAAGTAAAAACAAAGAATTACTGCTTTCCGCAAATGATCACTTTCTGGTACAAAATTCAACATTTTTAACACGATGAAAAAATATGATGTTGTTTGTTCAATGACTTGGTGTATATTAAATGTTTGGAAGATGTCATACCAACCAAACAAAAAAAATTAAGGCTCTTTCACAACAAATGTTCATTATCGACACATTTGTATCTTAACGCTCACTTCATACCGGTATACCTGGTATTTCCTGCCGAACCCGGAATAAAGGCGATTTAATAAAATATAATCTTTTTTGCAATTTATAGTAATTTATAAAAAAAAACAAGTATAAATTCATAAAAAGACAATTTATTATTAATTTATTATTATAAATAAAACAAAATACTTGTTTGGCTCTCGAATTATAAATATCAGCCAAATGGAAAACTATATAAAATTATTAATGGCAATGATTCAAAATTCATCCATAATCAATTTAATAATCTTTCATTTTTATAGTACGATCAGAAGTAATAGATATCAATTCTAGTTAGCTATATTTCGAAAATTTCATAGAACCCTTGGAAATCCAGTTGAGAAGCACTTAAATTAAATTTATGCCTATATATCATATACAGAGGTCAATATTACATTTCCCCTCCCACTATTGATATTATTCTCTTTATTTTATATGATTTTTCAAGTCTTTTTTTCTAACATTTTACACAACTTCCAATCATTTATTCCTCTAAAAATTATATTTTATATTATTATTATTATTATTGATATGAGATATTTTATAAAGATAGATTGAAAAAGAGGGAGAGAGAAAGAGATAATATGTACTATAATATTGGTATACAAATGTTCAATATATACAATACTTGTCATTTTCAACTGACATTTAAATAAACATCAACATAATATAAATTCTTCCATATATATATAAATCAATATTTCTTCTGGATAGATAGTAAGGTAGAGTTGTCAAATTGTCAATTAGATCCCTTTTACAATTGTTCAAAACATTTTATTTTGTTGTTTTAGTTTAATAACCTAACATTGAAGCATTTGGAATAGAATTATTACTATTAACATTAACATTTAAATAATTTATGTATGAATTTATTTATTTTTTTAATTTTAAAGATTATTTCTATAAATTTATACATAATTTTGTAGAATTTAATATTTACAATTTTTATTTTATGTTTCAACTTGCTTTATCGATTTATGAATTATTTATATTTCTGTTTAACTTTCAAGTATAGTTTTAAAAACTAATAAAGAGCATATTTAGATTAAAGAAAATATTATTGATTTGTAAAATTTTATTAAACCTCTCTCTATGTGACTCTTGGCTGCAGCAACCATACTTCTCCAAGTATCCCTATCCTGAGCAACATCCATCCAACCCCTACCCTCTCCCATCTCTCTCACGTCCCTTCCTATATTGTCCATCCTCCGCATCCTTGGTCTTCCAAGCGAACGTTAGATTTTATTAAAAATTAACTTACTATATTAATATAATATAATTATTTTAAATTTTTTTTTTGAGATTTGACTTTTGACGTTTCGGCGTTCATTTTGATTTTCATTTTCAGGATAGTTTTTTTTTAAAATGGATTTTTTGAAATCTATGTCTTAGTTTGTGTTACTAAGGGTTAATGTTGAGATTTTTGGTTGAATGGGTTGTTAATCTTTGACTTATAGTATTTTTTTATTTTCTTGAAATTAGCGACAAAATGGGCACCGTATCTTTGATACTCAATTCTCACAATAAATCGTGGAAATAACACGGAAATAACTTTCATAATTACAATAAAAACTTCCATAGAAACCTAAATGAACATACCATATATATATATATATATGCCCATAATTATGAAAGGGGTCTAAGTCATATATTTCTTGTTTCGAAATATCTAATGATTTGCATTTGAATAAATTAAAAAAATATTTTTATATTATGTGACATTTTAAGTTATAATTTTCTTAGTTTGGAATTTATTATGAATATGAATATGAAATGAATATAAAATTTTGTGGGAATTACACATGAAAATATTTTGAAAGCTTGAATTGACTTAGACCACTTTCATAATTATGGGCATATATAAAGGGTCTTTCAAATTGGACGGTTTTTTAATCCTTAAATAAAATACATTGATTGATTTCAATTTATTTTAGAACAAAATTTTTTTTCTAAAATATTTCTAAATATTTTTACATAATTTCTTCTTTTTAGTTATTATGGTTTTTGTACTTTTAAACTTTTTAATATTTTATTTTTTTTTAATGAATTATTATTATTGTCATTTTATACTTTTTAACTTAGAAATATTTGAGGGAAGGTCAATAAGTTCTTGACTTTTTGAATGAAACACAGGTCTTTGGATTAAAAATTATTTTATTTTCAAAACATAGTAGTCTCTTTGAGCTTTATACACTTCGTCCAACGTTTCTCTTTATTTTATCTCTTCCAAAAAATAATATTTGCCGAGGACATCAAAATAGATTTGTTTGTAAGATGATTTCATCGTTGAAGTCAAATCTAGTTTGGAAACAAGAAATAGTTACTCGGGGCTAAATCCGGAGAATGAGGGACCAATTCGTATTCATGGATTTTCACGGAAATTCACTTTTTTCTATTTCTTCTTAAATCATATATATATATATATAGGTTGTATGCTATTAATGGATGTGAAACAAAAACTAAAAGACCCAGCTGGTTCAAATTTCGACAGGGGTCAGTTGCCTGCTGACCTGGGAAGTGTTGCCATTTCATTTAAGAGACGGTAAATTCAAAAAGTTACGAACTTATTGACCTGTCCTCGTACGTAAATATTTTAAAAAATGAGTAAGTTTTATTTCGAAACCATGCTTACAATCTAAAAGGTCCGATATCCTGCAAACATTTAAGTATTTTCTGCCTATATTGCTTATACTATTTTCTCTAGGGTGGACTTTTCGTTATATTAATTAAAAGTAATAATAATATTCATCTAAATAATAATAATATAATCTAATAATTTAACAGCGCATCAGTTTTTTCGAATTCCTGAAAAAACTATTTTAACTGACATGGAACCTTTTAGTTTGCAACGATTCATTTGACTTAAATTTATTATAATATATATTAACAATATACAAATTTATTTTTTTTTTTAATTTTCCATTTTTTTTTTTTTTGATTTTTAAAATACTTTTAAAGATTTAAATAATTCACATACTTTTCAAATTTATAGGGATAGAAAATGAGAGAGAAAAGGGATAGAGAGTGTGTGTGTTGGGTTGAATGAAAATGATCCTTAAACCACAAATCCGATAAAATTTAATTATCAAGTGAAAAGTTTTACCCTTACTACAACCATCTCCACATACACACACACACACACACTAAATATCAGCTAGGTTCTCCCTTCTCAAAAATAAATAACTAAAAAGTTTCCTTCCCTTTTACTTAGATACCTACCCTCATAAAATATTAACTTTTTAATTTTTTTATAATTTTTTCTCTATTATTATTGTGTTGCAAATAAAAATTAATTATAATTTTATTTTTTTATATTTTTTAAAAAACTCTCAACTTTTATTATAATATTATAAATTATATTATATTTTTCGACAGATGATATGGGATGGTATGATACTCAGTGACTCTCCAGTCTCCCCTACCAAAATACAGAATTCTCGCTAATTGAAGACTTAATGTTACGTATTAATACGATTTTCTACATAATGATTGTCAACTTGTGCTTGGGTAGATAGATAATCATGGCTCATACCTTACTTAACTTAATAGATCGTCAGAAAGGGTCATTGAAATTCAATGGAGAGTGTCAAGTTTATTTATCCCTTTAATACTCATTCATTAATTCCACTCATATGCTACTGAATTACAACCATCAGCTTATGGCCATTTATTAAACAATTCACATAAATATACAAAATAAAAAAAAAGAATTTACATATTTATATAAATATAAATTATAGAAATAATTATTTATAATACATATTAATTAATTTTATTATTGTTTCATTTACATTTTCTATTATAATTAAACGATAATTATTTTCTGATAATTTAATTAATCTTTTAATTAAATTTCACAAAAAATGAAATTAAATCATTTAAAAAATTAGATTTAAAGATTGGATTGATAGCTCTCGTTGATACATTGTATCTATTTAGAAATCAAACCTGATTTTTTTTTAAACACTAGGTTTTAAATTTCAATATAAATTTTAATAAACTTCATCAGAATTTCATTAGATGATAATTATTTTCTGATAATTTAATTAATCTTTTAATTATATTTCACAAAAAAAAAACAAACAAATTAAATCATTTAAAGTATTAAATTTAAAGATTGGACAGCTCTCGTTGAAACATTGTATCTATTTATAAAATCTAAACTAAAATATTTTTTTAATAACACTAGGTTTTAAATTTCAATATAAATTTTAATAAACTTTATCATCATTTCGACATTTACCTCAGCATCAGAAGCTTGTATTATACCGAATCAGTATAATACTGAATTACTATTATAATAATTTACCTTTAATCTAAGGATTTTATTATTTATTTTTTCAGTTTCTTTTATAAATTAAATATTTTTTAAAAATTTTTCAGATTAAATTTCGATAAACATTTAAAAAAATATAAAAAATATATTCTAATTTTTTTTAAAACCAATTTATTATATTTTTTTTTGTTCATTATCAAATATATATATATATATTTATATTTGCATCCCTTATTTCCTCTTCATTTATTTTGGGTCCCTTCTGGTTCGGTATCTTGTCTAATTTTACCATACCTCTGTGTGTGTGAGGGGGTTGAGTAGCAGACACAAGTGAGAGAGTGAGAGAGAGGAGAGAGGGTGGCAGCTGAATCGTGGAGGGCGCCTCAGGCAGGCGACGTGGGGGCGTGTGTCGGTGGCTTACCAGTCAGTCAGTCGTTCGCGAACAACGCCAAGGGTTGTATCACATTCGTATATTCACGTTGAACGTTTGAAGTGTTGGTTGCCTATCCATTCAGTGATTATCTAATAATGCCTACATGTGTAAAGTGTTATGCAGTAGTGTCAATATCACCATTTTCACGTTGCTCTTGTTTTTGCTATTTATGTTGTTATATATTTTATAATATTTGAATTCTTTATGTAATCATAATTTTTTTTTTAATTTTTAAAATTATCTATGGTTAAAGTTTTTTTTTCACCCTTTTGGAATATGCCAAATCAAATATTAAAAATTTAAACATATTTACCTACTTACTATTATTTTATTTTTTATAATATTATATACATTTTATTTTATTTTATGAAATATTTGAACTATATTCATATATGTATATATTTCATATCCTCTTATACGTATATATTTTCTATATATAAATATGGTGGTCACAGAAATTTTATTTTATTCCTCTCTTACATATTTTTGTATTTTCTTACAACAAACATTTACATGATATTTTGGTTTCGTTTCTTTCATGTTTGACATGCCTAAATAAATAATTTTTTTTATTATTATAATTTAATTTTGTACCATTTTCAAAGCATTAATTATTATTTTTATTACCTAAAGGCTTATTTAAAATTATATATAATATACTTACTTATATATTCCTTTTTTAAATATTAAATTTTTCACAAAAATTAAAATTTATCTTTTAATTGGGTGACCAAACGACCCGTTTTTAGGTGCTCTGTCCCGGCCTCCCGAAAATGTCTTCGGGACAGCCTATTGTCCCGTTTTTTTTTTACTTTTTTTCAAAATTTTTTCAATTTAGTTCTAAAAAAAAAGGTAAAACGTTTTCTGGACTAAGCTCTTAAACATTTCCGACTTTTTTTTTTCTAAATTTTTTCAATTTGTTTTTATTTTTAAAAAAAGGTAAACCGTTTGCCCCGGTTTCGTGTTTTCGAAATAAAGTCACCCTATCTTTTAATCAATTATAAGATTTTTATTTTTAAAGAATAATATGCAATTTTTGTTTGTTTTATTTAAAAAAATTTTCATTGGGTTAATTTTTTTTTTTTTTTTATTTTTCTATAAAAAATTTGTAATAAAGTGTTGATTCATAATTTATATAAACTGGTCATCCCTTCAGGATTTGGATAAACTTTACCAGAAGGTTCCTTTTTTAATTCCAAATAAACTTTTCTTATTTCATATAAACCCAATGATATTATATTTAGTTACCATGTTTTATTATTTGACCATCAGAGGGCTCCACTAATTCTCTGGGTTTTTTTCAGTTCGGATTATAGATATAGAAAAATTAACGAATTAATAAAAAAACAGTCAATAAAATATTACTTAATATTACGAGGTTCATAATAAGCTAATCTGTTAAAATTGAATTCTAAAAAGTAAACTAGAAGCGACCCGCAAAAATTGCATAAGAAAAGTTTATTTAAAATTAAAAAAGAAACTCAATGGTAAAGTATTATCCAAATCCATGACTGAATGTCCTGTTTATCTAATAACCGTTGGTACTCTTTTTAAAAATATTAAAATTTGTCAAATTTCATTTCGTTCGTACTGTTTGAAAACGCGTATAAACTTGTAATACGATAAAGATTATCTGACATTTTATATATATCTGATATAAATAATGGTATAATAATATTTAGATTAAAATTGGTTAAATTGCTGTTCTATATGTATTAAAGTCTATGAGAGTTTCAATTCAAAATAAATGACAGAATAAACTAAATTACTAACTATTTTTATTGTGTGTAACTCCATTTTTCTCTCAAATGGGTAAAGGAACTGAAAATGGTTCAGAAGTAATAAACCCACCTTTCCATTAAAAATAACTATATAAATGACATTTGCCTTTTACAATTTTATTATAAATGAAATAAATTTCATTTAATAAAAAATATCGATTTACTAATAAATTATTTGTCAAGTATTTTACTCTGCTCCAACCAAGTTAAACTTATATATATTTGGTAATAAAAAAAACAGACATTAATATCTGATTGTTTAATTTGTACAGACCTTAAAATTTCATATTTATATATAATTTTTAAATAGATTGAGTTCATATAATAATTTTTATTTGCAGAAATCCTAGATTGAAATATCACCTTTAAAATTTTATGCAAAATTCGATTATTAGTACCAAACACCTAATCTAATCGAAAGCATCAATTCAAATTTGCCCATTTAATTTCAATTTGGCATATTTTTTTTTAATTCAATAAATTGCAATAAATCATAAAGATTAATAAACAATTTTATAATAATTATTTATTTATTTTATTTAAATTTGTAAAATTTTAAATTTTCTTTATATATTATAAATAACTAATTAATTAAATTTTTAATAAGAAATCTATTTTATTATAAAAAATAAGTTGACCTGTGGCCAGGTCCGAACCGACCAACGGTTTGAAATAAATTAATTTCCAGCTACAGAAACAATTTCAAATAATTTTAATATATCTATTAATGTAATAAAAAACAGATATAAATATAACATAAATATTTTTAATTTTATTTTATTTATAATATATAGCTGAAATAGCCGGCGTTGCCCGGCGTTACCCGAGGCTGTGACGTCATGAAGGACTGGGTGACGTCATATAATTTTAAATTAAGAAAAACATAATGAAGATGATTTTTTCCGAGGATAAAACCAATACATTCGTGGTGATATGTAAAAAAATCTCATGTGAAATTTGTTGTGAAAATAACCCTTCCCTTCCTATCATCGATCGCTAATACTACCACTTCCGGTTTCCGGATTTGCACCAAAAGTTGATCAATTCATTCCACTGATGCATTAAGTAAATATACCAAATTTCATCAAAATCCGTTGAGCCGTTCAGGCTGTACACATCTATGCTGACGGACAGACGGACGGACGGACGGACGGTCAGACATCATGCTAAAAATACTTTTTTCTGTTAAGAAAATGCATGATTCGTGGTGATATATAAAAAAATCTCCTCATGCGAAATTTGGTGTGAAAATAACCCTTCCCTTCCTATCGTCGATCGCTAATACTACCACTTCCGGTTTCCGGATTTGCTCCAAAAGATGATCAATTCATCCCACTGATGCCTTAAGTAAATCTACCAAATTTCATCAAAATCGGTTGAGCCGTTCAGGCTGTACACATCTATACGGACGGACGGACGGACGGACAGACGGACGGACAGACATCATGCTAAAAAAACTTTTTTCTGTTAAGAAAATGCATGATTCGTGGAGATATGTAAAAATCTCCAAATGTGAAATTTGGTGTGAAAACAATACCTCCCTTACTATCGTCGGTCGGTAATAAATCTCAAATATTAATTTAATATAAGGTTATACCAATATATATTTAATATTAAATTATCTTTATAAAATTTAATTTATAATTGTATAATTTTATAAATTTTAATTAATTAATGAATTATTTAAAAACGTGTGTTAACTGTCAAATGGGAAATTAATTAAATTTTAATTTATCTTCATTAATAATTCTTTTATTTTCTTTTTGTTTTAAATTAATATAAATTTGAAAAATGAATACTTTATATTACTATAGTATTATAGTACCTGGTTCACCGAGCCGCGGTCCGGTACTTTAAAGAAAATATTCCTTATGAACTATGAATATCTAAGATTAAGATTATTTTTTAAAACAACTAAACGACAAAATATATGAAACAATTTCGAATAATTTAAAAGAAAATAAAAAAAAAGATTCATAAAACATACAGAACTTAAACGAACGTATTAATGCACTAAAAGACAGAAAAGTATGTCCTGTGGATACAACATAATATATATTTCGTAATTTGATAAAAAAATATTATTAAAATAAATATTTAATTTTATTTTAATTATACTATTTTGTATTTAAGGAAGCGCTATCTGGCGTTGGCCGGCGTCATTTTTTATTATTATTAAAATTCCTATTTTAAATTAAGAAAAAACTGACATAGATGATTTTTCCCGTGGCTGAAACCTATACATATCGATTTTTCTTTATAAATACTAACTATGGTGTGAATTTCAAAAAAATTCTTCGAGCGGTTTAATATTACATAAATACATATATATAATTTTTACTAGTATAATAAGAAAAGGTATACTTTGCACACAACCTAATCCAATTTCATTCATTCAAATTTTTTTAAGTTTAAATTAATTTTAAAACGATTTTTACATTAATTTAATTCTAGAATAGAGGAATGGTGGACTTTAGTAGAAGAATGAGCACTAGGATGGTGGGATCTATAGATCTATAAGCTTTATTTTGTTAACTTGTTAAAAGTATTTAATTGTGTTTGGTGTAAAAAACTGATAAAAATATTAAGGGAAAAAGAAGTTGACTGGAATGACAGAAGGTTATTATTGGAAAAGAAGTACCTTTTACTGTAGTTTAGAAAGTTTTGGAATTGGGGAAAATGTGAAACAAAGATGTTTCTATCTTTAATAAAATTCATCATTTATGCAAGGAAGATAGTGGCGAAAAAATCTCAAATAAAGTTTGGAAAGAAAATATAAAGTTAAATATATGGAAAGAATAATTTCAGAGATTTTATGTTGTCTTCTGTCTCTGAATAGAACTATGATAACAAGAATCACGTGAAGTCGCCTGACTGTTGATGCATATCTTTTGCTAATCTGATAAAACGTTTGTTCGTTTAGCAAATGTTTCGCATAAATGAAGTGAACTAGGAATGCGAGGATGTGGGAAATTTAATTTGACAGAAATAACAACTAAAGAAAACAATCTTAACAACCAAAAAATCGGTGTTCTTTCTAAACCACTCTTTATAATTGAAAGAAAGAGAGAGTGGTTTAGACAATCGGTAGAAAATCATGGTATATCGAGAGATCTACTAGAAGAAGCAGTGGGGAGAGTGGGGAAGGGGAAAGGAAGGAACTGACGTTCTGACTGATGGAAGAGGATATGTGAGATTGAAGAGAAGTGCTAAGATTGAAAAGAATTTACTATATAATGAAATGTCATGTCCAGATCTTTTTCTAATCACTTTTTTTTATTATTTTTATAATATAAATAATAACAGAATTTTCTAATAGTACCTGGTTCACTGAGCCGTCGCTCAAATCATTTAAATTTAAAAGAATGTACCTATCAATACACTGAAAACAAAATTTAATATAATTTTATTTATATTTATAATATTTTGTATTTAAGGAAGCGCTGTCTGACGTAGTTGCTGACGTCATTTAAATTTCCTATTTTAAATTAAGAAAAATTAATAAAGATGATTTTCCCGAGTCTGAAACCATTACAATTCGATTTTTCTTTATAAATATTATCTATGGTGTGAATTTCAAAAAATCCTTCGAGCGGTTTATTATTTCAAAAATACATATATACATATATATTTTTGCAAGTATAATAAGATAAGATTTATTTTGTTTTATTTATTTTTTATCAATACGCTTACTTACGATATATTGTTTGTTTTCTTTTACTTTCATTCAAGATCTAATTTGTTTTATTTTATGCTATATTGGGAATAGTAGCTACTAGAAATAATAATAAAAGTTTGGTTCATTTCGTCTATATATCTTTTTTTAAAGATAGATCGTAAACATTTGTTGCCTGATAGATATAGGAAAATACGTTCGTACCCTGGTTTATTTGAAAGAATAAAAAGTGATTTTATTGGAAGGGTTTTTTGTGTATTTTTTATAATGTGGATTCTTACTAACTTCATTTATGTATGCCTTTGAATTTCGACCCAAAATAATAATAATAATAATAATAATAATAAATATTTAACTTGTATATAAATAGTACCTGGTTCATCGAGCCGCCGTTCGGTCATTAAAAAAAAATATTCCTCATTATCAGGTTTAGCTGGTAATATTAATACCTGGTTCACCCATCCGTCGTTCAAATAATTTAAAAGAACATAAATTGAAAAAAAATAGTCATAAAACATAGAGTCCTTAAACTTACGTATTAAGAGAGAAAATATGGCCTGTGGATATAACATAATATATATTTTGTAATTTTATTTTATTTATAATATTTTGTATTTAAGGAAGTTCCTTAGATACAAGATATGGATATAACATAATATATATTTTGTAATTTTATTTTATTTATAATATTTTGTATTTATATTTTGTATCTAAGGAACTTCCTTAAATACAAAATATTATAAATAAAATAAAATTACAAAATATATATTATGTTATATCCATATCTTTCTTTTAGTGTATTTATACGTTCTTATATATTATTTGAAATTGTTTCAGAACGTTTATTAGTTTTTTCTTAATTTAAATAGGCAATTACGTCAGACAGCGCTTCCGTAAATAAAAATATATTATATTAAATCACAAATTACGAAATATATATTATGTTATATCAACAGAGGCCATACTTTTCTGTCTTTCAGTACATTAATACATACCTTTTAGGAGTTTATATTTTATTACTATTTTATGTTCTTTTAAATTATTTGAACGGTGGCTCGGTGAACCAGTTATTAATATTGCCAATCAAACCCGATAATAAAGAATAATTTGTTTAATGAACCAGGTACTATATACAATTTTTGCTAGTATAATAATCTAAGATAAGATGTGATATAGGAAACTTTTAAGATCGAATCGTTCACCAAAATATTTTGAAATGAAGATTATAAATAATTATTTAATCGTTTTGTAATAGGATTGAATTGAAAATTAAATAGAATTAAAAAAAAATTAAATTAAAATATAATTATTATTAAAATAAATTCAATACAATATCCTATCAATAGATTTCAATGAATGAATTTAATAAATATATTTTTTCTGCTTTTTTAATATATAAATAATAGTAAATGCGAGCAAGCAAAGTTCATATTTTTACATACACTCATTTAAAATAAATATATTTTTCAAATATATTTTATATTCATTTTTTATCTAATTTATATAATCACTTAGAAAAGAGTCTTCTAGTCTACAAATTAATATAACATTTTTACATTTTTATAAATTAATATATAATATTTTTGATAAATATATTTATTAAAAGTGGGTGTATGTAATGTACATTGCTCGCTCCCATTTACTATTATTTATTTATTAAAATAGTAGAAAAAATAAATTTATTAAATTCATTCATTGAAATCTATGAATAGGATTGAATTGAATATTAAATTGAATTAAAAAAAATAAAAATAGAATAATTATATTTAATCATTCTTTTAAAATAAATTCAAAACAATGTCCTATTAATAATTAATTAATATAATTAATTAATGAATTTAATAAATTTATTTTTTCTGCTTTTTTTCTTAAATAAATATAGTAAATTGGAGTAAGCAAAGTTCATATGTTTACATACACGTGTACAGCCACTCTTACAATAAATATATTTATTAAATTTATTATATATTAAAATTTAAAAATTTATAAAGGTTTATATTTATTTGTGCACTTTATAGAAGACTCTCTTTTCTAAATGAAGATATAAATTAAATTAAAAAAAAATGAATATATATATATATATATAGTGTTAGAAACTTTTCTTTTTTTAGTACTAAATTATTCCATTAAAAATTATGAACACCTTTTTCTCACTCCTTCCTCCACCACCCTCATTCACCACCAACCTACTCAACACCACCCACCTCCAACACACAACACACACAGACACTAAATGATTGAATCGATAATTAAAAATAGAATTACCTTGAAGAAATGGAGCGTCCTTAAATTTTATTTATTTTTAAAAACTCATTTTTGAATATGATTATATATAGTATATATAGAAGTTAATTATTATTTATTTTTAATCTATTTTTGCATATTTCTTAAACTGAAATATGCTAAACCAAAAAAAAAACATCAATATGTCTTTATATAGTATATTAACCTTCTTCATAATGTATATAAGTATATATACTTTAAAAGAGATTATTTTTGTTTTTAAATAAGTATTAGTTTTAATGATTAAATTGTTAGAATATAAATAAGTAAATATATTTTTTTAATTCTATCTGTTTTTGATGATTTTTCAAGCATTTTAAATGTCTTATAATATAATTTTTTAGCAAATTTTTTTTTGTTAATTTGGTAAGATTTGAGTGATGCCTTATCCTCATGTTCCGTAGTTCAAGACAATACTATTTGAACTACACTTGTATTGTATATTGTATGGTATATAAGTAAATATAATAATACAATAGAAAATTAAACACGTCTTTATGTAAACATAGATTTTTTCAAAAATAGTAATCCCCTAAATTACTTCTTGATTTTGCTGAATTATTATTTTATCAGATAATAAATAACCAAAATTGAATTAAAAATAATAAATGATCGTATTTTAAGCTTCAATTACCTTTAAATACTTTTTAAATTAGTATATATGGTATTAAATTCTTAATTTTCTTTTTTATTTTTTAATTGAATCAATAAATTTAATACTATGTAATGTTTATAATATATGGGGATACACACGATTCCTAAATCTTAATTTTATATTAATTTTTTATTATAATTTGTGATTAATTACGTTAGTTGTACTATACAGGGAGGGATAACTTAACTTGCTGATTTAGAGAGTTAATAAAACAGAATTGGTTATAGTTATTGATTTATTTCTTTTAGACATTTATTCTACAACTTTGAACATTTTATTTTCAAGTTTCACTGATTTGCTCGATGCTTAAAGCTTTGACAGACTTTCTAACATAGCAACCAACATAGTATGTTGGTCACGGCTTGATGAATATTGTTTTAAGTTCATGAAGAAGTCCTTGGACGATCGGTATACAAAATGAACTTAAAATAGACTCATAAGCAAGGGATAAAATCGGGTGAATGCGGTGACCTCTCTAAGAGATTAGTCGCCTAGAGAAATGTTTCCGCAGAATCTCCTTCGAAGGTACCTCCATATGAGCCGTGGGCCCACCCTGCTTGGACCAGATATCGCCTAAATCTCTTTGATTAAGATTTAAAAAAGTTTTAGACCTTGTGCACATCTTCCCGAAGCCCTCTTTTGAATGATTCTATCCACACCCACTACCGGCCAAAGCTCACTTAATGGTGGCCATTTAAAATCAGCAAGTTAAGATGCCCCACTGTATTTATGAAAATTAATTAAACAGAACTTTAAGGTTTTCCAGTAGAGAATTATTCTTTTATAAAATTATAACTAAATTTAATAGTATAGGTATTTTCAAGTTGTTTTAAATATTACTTATAAATCTCCTCTATGACTTATTTACTCCCCAACATAGTCCTTTATTGACATAATTGATGGCTGTGTACTGTCAACATTTTACCACATATTCTGAGTTAGAAATTAATTGTGATTTGTAATCATTCTTGGTTGATGTGGGCTTTGTTATACGATGATGAGTCTAGTTGGAATATCCAGAAAAACAAGGCTTCAATATTGCGCTTAACGCGGTTTCAAAGTAGAAAAGCTCAAAAGATGAATTAATTTTCAGGATCAAAAAATATTAATCAACAGCTTAGATCGGTAGTTATAGGAACCCACCCTATCATATTCTGATGGTAATCCAAACCTTACCTCTCCTGCTCATCCTTATCTAATCTCATTCCGAAAAACAAATTTGGAAACGTACGTCAAAGAACTCTTTTGCTCTACCCATTATAACTTTTTTTCTTAAATAATTAAATCTTCCACTTTTAGGAATTTCAACAGCTTTAGTTTGAGCTCATTTTGTAGTAGGTGTTTCGTGGAACATTTTTATGTCAATATGATGGGGACTTTTTTACGGTCTTTCTTTCTGTTATTATTTTTTCGACCACCTAAAACGTTTTTTAATGACACCAATATCGTTAATAAAATCTATATTCTACCCTTAAATCGGTCTTATATATAAGAATACTACGGAAGGAATAATCATAATAATCTGATAATCTGGAACTTGACTATTTGTACTAATACATATATGAATGGATGATTTATTAATGAACATCTAAAATAATCTATATATTGATTTTTCTATTCTTTTATTATTATTATTATGGAAATTATCAATAAAATAATTTCAACAGGTCAATTTATGAGCGACACTCCTTTATCTATGCGTAGTTTTTTTTTAAACCGACATATTCTCTGTTCAGTGTCGATAAGAGGATAATGTTGGTGCTCTTCTGGCTGTGACAACCACCTGTGTTGGCCTCTCACTCACTCTTTCTTTTTTTTCCTTTTTTTTTATTAAGCCGCATCTATCCTCCAGTCAAAAAAGTTATATATATATATATATATATATATATATATTAAATAATAAAAGAACATAATACAAAATACAAATTCAATTAATTAAAAAATAATCCTGATTATTTCATTAAAAATTAATGTGCATGTGTAGATAATAAAAGTTTGCTTTAGTTGAGTAAATTTTTTAAATATATCATACCTTATTTTTTTATATATAATTTTTTTTAAACTTAGTGGAGTTTTAACCCTAATCTTTATATTATCTAGGCCAATTTTTTTATTAGCTATATTATTAAGTATATTTAAGTAGCAATGTTATGTGATACTTGATTCCTTGGTTTAGGGTTGAGAGAAGAGGATTAGGTATGATTTGTACGTTTCAAATTTTACGAGGTGTGGATATAACGAGACTGCTTAAAAAAAATGGTTTAATTAAAAAAATTATGGTACAATCGAACTTTCTCCCTCAATATACTCCCCTCCACTCGCCACACACCGCTTCATCCTTTTTTTCCACTGCTCAAAGCAGTGTTGGAAGTCGTTTTTTGTTAGGCCTTTCAGAAGCACCGCCGTTTTTCTTTTCACCTCTTCCATCGACTCGAATCGGCTTCCCTTTAGTGCGGACTTGATTTTCAGAAACAGGTAGAAGTCGCAGGGTGCTAGATCAGGGGAGTAAGGAGGGTGTTCCAGCACTGGAGTACCCCTAGCGGCCAAATAACGCTTAACAGAAAGTGCATTGTACGCAGGTGCGTTGTCCTGGTGCAGAATCCACGACTTGTTTTTCCACAACGCTGGCCGTCTCTTACGAACTCGTTCGCGCAGTGTTGCCAGAACTGTCAAATAGTATTGTTGGTTCACCGCCTGCCCCTCTGGAACCCATTCAGTCATCACAATGCCGTTGATGTCGAAGAAAACGATCAACATTGCCTTGAATTTGGACTTTGACATCCGCGATTTTTTGATTCTTGGCGATTCAGGAGTCTTCCAGTGCATGGATTGCCGCTTAGTTTCGACGTCGTATTGAAATATTCATGTTTCATCGCACATAATGATGTTTTGCATAATTTCAGGCTCTTCTTCTAACCTTTCGAGAAAGTCTGAGCAGATCTGTTGACGGACGAGCTTTTGATTGGGAGTCAAGATTTTTGGTACCAACTTTGCACAGACTTTTCTCATGTTCAATTCTTCGTGTAAAATTTTTCTGACGGTTTCCTTATCGGCATTCACAGCCTCATTCGGATACTCATACGACGATCTTTTCGCACGATTTCGTTGATTTCATTCACTTTTTTTGACGTTGAAATGGAAACAGGACGGCCCGGACGCTGGTCATCTTTGGTGCTCTCTCGACCCTTGAAAATCTTTTGTGCCACTCAAAACACGCGCACGTGATAAAGAACTCTCACCGTAAGCCTCTTTTAATAATTTATAACACTCGGTCGGGTTTTTTTTCAGTTTCACGAGGAATTTCACATTTATACGTTGTTCGTATTTTTCGTCACACATTGTTTTCGGCGTAGGAACAAAAACACGTTTATTTTAAACCGCTACAGAAAAAAAACTACTTCACCGCCAGACATGTGTTCTCGTACTGGAATAGTAGGCCCTTCCAGCTGTACAACGGTGCATTAGGTTCCCGCCTAACCTCTCTTGGAGGCCGTCTGTGCGCGCAGTCTCGTTATTTAATAGCCACACCTCATAAATATATATCTATTTGGTTATTCAACCTCTAGAAGACTCTAGGACTCTAGAGCAGAGGTTATCAAACTGTGGTTCATCTACCAATGGTAGTACTTTATAACCTGACGTATGTCAGAACAGTTATTTTTAGTAACGAAATCAATTTAGTGATAACTGACATTTTGAAGTAAGTTTCTGTGGAACCAACTTCAAAAATTTTGAGAACCTTTGCTCTAAAATGTTCTTAAGGAAAAAAATATGAAATAAAAAAATTCCAACTAGACTCAATTTGTAGCAGGTATTAAATTCACAAGTACCAGTCTTTTTTTATTTTTATTATTTTTTTATATAATTATTACTTTACTTTAAAGTAATACACTTTCAAAATAATTTAATTTAGAGAAAGCAAAATTAATACAATCTATACATTCCAAGATTTAGGAACAAAATTGAACAAATTGAAATTCTTTATATTTACAGTTCATATCTGGAATTAGTTAAAATTTCTTGTTTTGTTAATTGCTTGAGGTGCCTACTACGCTATTCCAATTGTAACCAGCATGATGTATGATTTTTTCTGGAAAGTAATTTCCCATATAAAAAAACATCACGTATTTGTTTATCTTTTTTTGAACATGCAACCATTGGATTTTAGCGCTTTCTGATCCTTATCACTGACTTCAAGACAATTATGTGATATTTTAAAACTGAAGTTAGAATATTCAGAACTATTAACTCGTTCCTTACAAACTGTCTTTCCTCCCTTTATATTTTTTTCGCTATCCAACTTTTTCCTTTGCCTCTCTAAATCTGCTCATTTTTAATCTTTTCTAATTATTCTTTCTTTTTTTTCTTATTTAAATAAAACATAAATTTAATAAAATATATTTATTATTATATTAATACAAATATTTATGAAATTGACCACCCCCAGTCAATATATAAGAAAAATGTGAAATTTGTTTCAGAAATGGACCACCCCCTTGAAAATTGTTAATGTTCACATTAAGAAAATATTTCAAACTGATTAATATAATTTGCAGTATCAACTATTGAATTGCACTTTTATGGATTGAAATTATTATTAAATAAAACATAACATATTGAAAATAAAGTGAATCATACCCTTAAAATTCAATAACGCTTAACTCGTATTTTTTTTTTTAAAGATTCACAATTCTATTATATATACATTCAGCGAATGTTTTCTGTTTCCGGAAGAGGCTCCTCTTGATATTTAGTGATATATATCGAGTTTAATTTGATATTAAAAAGCTTATTTTGATAAAAAATCTATCAAATGGTCAATTATTGGTACAGTAATCAACTACTGGTACGTTGACACTAATTCAAAATATTATATGATTATAAATAATTGTTTTATAATTTTTCCTAACTAACTCCATAAGACTTATATTTAGAAAGGGTCTCTTTGGATCTTCCTTTATTTATTGTTCATTAAGCAGGATGAAATAAACCCTGATGATAAGAGATGATTGATTGATAAATTATGTGTTAAATATAAATTTAGTCAAATTTGTTATTATTTTAACATAAAAATTAAATAAGCACAGATTTAATTACCTTAATTGTAATATTTTTTGTTTTAAGAAATTATTTAATCCATACTTATTATTTTCTTAATTGTATTTTTACTATCTCGCCAGAGATAGTATTGCGATCACGAAAATTTTCGATCTCGAGATTTTGATGTTTTTATACGTTTTGAAGGTTCCTGAATCATTTTCACTAAGGTTGAGAAAAATGTCTGTCTCTCTCTCTCTCTCTCTGCGTGTGTATGTGTATGTGTGTGTGTGTGTGTATGTATATATATATATATGTATGTATATATGTATGTATGTATGTATGTATGTATGTAGACAAGATTACGCAAAAACGATTTGAGCTAGAATCGTGAAAATTGGTATACGGACATTATTCAAAATTCCTAGTTTTCTATCAACTTTTGTGAAATGTAGCTCAATCGGAAGAGGATTATTACGTACAACATTTTGATTTTTTTCTCCTCCAAAGTGACCGTAAAAATAAAGAAATGTGTTTGATAATTTTTCACATGATTTAAAATTGTATAAAACTAGTATAAATAGAATTTCAGCTTGATTGAATCCCTGAAAGTATCGGAATTAATTTTTTGACACTGCAAATCTCACGCGCCAACACGTGACGTGGTGTCATCAACAGAGCCAAACATGCGCTGGTCTAATAAATATTATTTATTAATTTTAATTTATAATTAATTAAATTTAATTTAACTATATAATATATGTTATTTAATCCAATTCAAATTGCGAGATAGTCGAGTGGAGACACTCCAGCTTATTTTTAAAAGTCATCTAATTTCAATGAAAATTATTTAATTAATTATTAATCAAAACATTTAATTTGATTTTAATTTTATAATATATATATAAATGATTTAATAGAAAAATGTTAATAATAATGATGATGATGATGTCAAATTGTGATTATCCTCATAGTCGAGGCACACATTTCTCTCTCTCTCTCTTTTCTGGTGGCAACGGGCTGCCCGCCAGCCGAGAAAGCCAAATCGATACGATCCATAGGCTCCAAGAGAGAGCGACAAAGAGAGAATGAGACCTTGCTCGCGCCTACAGTGTGAGAGAGAAAGAGAGAGAAAGAGAAAGCGCCTAATCAATACTTTTAGATAAACGATTCCATTCATGTATGCATCCACTTCACTAGAATCTTAGTGTTTTTTTCCATTTTACAATCCAACTTTTGCGTTTAAATAAATATACTCCCCACCTTTCTCCCACCTTCTCCTTCATTCATCCCTCCAACATTCTGTTTTCCATTTCCTGATTCATAAATAAAACTTTATTTATTTATATAACTAGATTTTACTATTCAAAAAAAAATCTCATTCAATCATTTCAAAGAAAGGTGTTTTGAATTGATAAAATATAAAAAAAAAATAATTAATGATTGTCAAAAAATAAATAAATAAATGAATAAGATAATTTGCCTTTAAAAGAGGAACAAGAAATTTCCTGTTTGACATCTAAATAAAATTTATAATATCTATTTTAATTTATATATTAAATCAAACATATGAAATTAATTACGTTATATATGATTATTATTTTTAATTAATTAAATAATTAAAAATCATTTTTTTTCTTCTATTAAATATTATCTATCATCAGTATAGATTTGTGATAAAATGCTGAACTTCTCACAATTTGAGCATAAAGGTTCAAACCTCATCAAATTCACAAAAAATATAAAATATAATATTTAATAAGATGGGATCTTTAAATGTGTTGACGGACTAAAACTAGCTGAGATCTCGAGAGCCAATAAAAAATTAAATTATATTAAAATTTTATTAAGATAAATTTACTTTTTTAATTTATCTATGTTAATTTCACTTACTTTTATATAATACACACACTATATATATATATATATATATATATATATATATATATATTTATATATATATTCTATAATATAGTACCTGGTTCACCGAGCCGCCGCTCGGTCATTAAAAAAAATTATTCCTTATTATCGGGTTTGGCTGGTTGATTCAACGAGCCGCTGTTCAGAAAATTTAAAAGAATATAAATTTAAAAAAAATAGTCATAAAACATACAGCACTTAAACGTAGGTATTAATGCACTAAAAGACAGAAAAGTATGGCCTGTGGATACAACATAATATATATTTTGTAATTTGATTTGATTTAAATTTATAATATTTTGTATTTAAGGAAGCGCTGTCTGACTTAGTTGCTAACGTCAATTTAAATTCAGAAAAATTCAGGAAAAAAAAACTAATAAATAGATTATTTTTCCGAATGCTGAAACCAATACAGATCGATTTTTATTTATAAAAATCATCTATGGTGAGAATTTCAAAAAAATCCTTGGTTTAATATTTTAAAAATACAAATATATATATATATATATATATATATATATATTTACTAGAATAATAAGATAAGATATTGTGTGGGGAAGTATTCACATCGTTCGAAGATATTCTAATAATCGTTTTAGTAATAAGATTGCAATTTATTGAATAAAAATTAATATTGTAGGCTTAAATTTTTTTTCCATTTAAAAGTTTATATTTATCAACATAACCAACGTTTTGTAATTTGGGTGAAGTTTGTACTATTAACAGTAACTTGAAATATTCATCACAAGTAAAAAATTAAATTAACTTGTGAACATTTTCGTGCGTTCATTTTTCATAACTTCTAACGTATATTATCAAAACATGGATGCATCTTACTGGTATAACAAATTCGATTGTGGCAGACTTTCTTGGTGATGAATTTCATGAAGGCTTTTCAAAATTGATTGATGGGCCCAAAAGCATCGTTGCGGTGTGTGAACTGATAAGAAAAGAAGGTCATCTGACATTCCGTGAGATTTAGGCATCTTTGGGTATTAGTATTATAAATATCAATAAATTATTACATGAAAAATTGGTCTTAAAGAAATTTGAACTGATTCCACCTGTGTGTGTAAATTTGTTCAAAGAAATGGTAAAAATATACACTCGAGGTGAATCAATGAAACTATTATAACGTCTACACACATGTAAAACATTCATTTATGCATATGGCTCAGAAACAGAACATCAATCGACTGTATGGATCAGTTAATGAATTCAAAACGTGTGTTTTAGAGTTATCACAATAGAAGTGGAAAAGGTTCTTCGAAAATTACTTCAAACACCTACAAAAGTTTATTGATCTTCTTGGAGAATATTTTGAAAAACAATGAAATCAATCATCGATGTTTATTTCTTTACTTATTATACTCGAAAAAAATGTATATACTGTTTGTTTTTTCTTAATTTAAAATATTAAATTTAAGTGACGTCAGCAACTACGTCAGACAGAGTTTCCTTAAATACAAAATATTATAAATATAAATAAAATAAAATTAAAAATAATTATTTTAATAATATTTTGAAATCAAATTACAAAATATATATTATGTTATATCAACAGGTCATACTTTTCTGTCTTTCGGTGCATTAATACGTTCTTTTAACGGCTGTATGTTTTATGACTATTTTTTTTTAAATTTATGTTCTTTTAAATTATTTTAAATTGTTTCATATATTTTGTCGATTATTTATTTTAAATAATAATCTTATTCATAACTATTCATAGTTTATAACGAATAATTTTTTTAAAGTACCGAGCAGAGGCTCGGTGAACCAGGTACTTTCTTTATTACTGTACCAAAACTATAAATACCAACCTTCGTATGTGAATTTGTGAACAGAATAGTTCAAAATTCCATGTTTAAGATATCTCTGGGATCGTCCAGGAAATTCATCATTAAAATTGGCTGACATGTAGTATCACTTTACATCATTGATATTACAATTATTAAAAATTTTGGCGAAATAATTTAATAAAATGTTTCAATAAAATTTTGACTAAAATAAAACGACCGGAAGTAACACTTTACATCATCAATTTTACATCTTTTTTCTAAATTATTTTAATTAATTTAATTTTAATTAAACTTGCTTCATCAATGTCAAATAAAATTATTCTTAACAACAGTAAGATTTTATCCACTTTAAATGATCTTAAATGGCTTCTTCTAAAATGTAATTATATTTTTATTTTAATTAATTAAAGTTGTCACATTATTAAAAATAGCAAAAGTAGAAAATATATAAAATATAAGTGAAATTGATCAAATTAACAATAAAAGAAAATTGCAAGGAAATTATTGATTAAATTTATCCCATCAATGGTAAAGAAATTTATCTGTTATATCTGGAAGATTTTATCCGCTTTAGTTATCCCCCTTGAGAGGCTTTTTTGAACGAAATTTTCAAAATGACTTTCTAAAGTACCTTTATGTATTTATTTATTTTTATTTTAATAACCAGTGTTCCCATATTGTTATTATTATTAAAAGATGACTTATTATACAATATGAACGATAGATAGGGTGACCATATTCCGAAAACGCCAAAAAAATTTTTTTTTAGAACCAAATTGAAAAAAAATTGGAAAAAAAGTACGAAATGTCCTAAATATTTAAAAAACGGGACAATAGGCTGTTCCGAAGACATTTTCGGGACGCCGAGAGACAGCACCTAAAAACGGGACGTTGGGTCACCCTAACGATAGATATAACTAATTCAAAGAAAAAATTGCTAAAAATCATTAAATCAAATAATTTTCACTGACACAAATCAAATTTATAAAAATAAATATACAAATATTGATCTATTACTTTATATATTTGTATTATGTTTGTGTATATCATTATAAAAATAAAGATTTAAAAATATATATAACTAATATACATATTTTTGAATTGTGAGTGAGATAGATAAAGTAAATAATTTCAATATTGTAAAATTGATTTAGTTGAAAATAAATACGAGAATTTAATAATAAAAAAAAAGAAAAATCTTGTAGTTAACTGCTCTCCCTCATGAAAAATTTGAGCTATGACCAGGCCAGAACCGACCGACGATTTGATGAAATAAATTAATTTCTAAACAACAACAAGTATAAAAAAAAATATTTTTAAAACTTGAATTTAAATCACTAAATTATATTATTTTGGTTTTTATTTTTAGTTTAATTACTCAATTATTTATTACTACTATATTTTAAGTGAAAAATTTCCGACAATGAATATAAAATTAATACTTTGTATGTAAAAATCTCCACATGTGAAATTTGGTGTGAAAACTATACCTTACCTTCCTATCAGTCGGGAAAAATAATATTATATTATAGTTACTATTTTGTAAGTGAGAAACACTGACATTTTTTTAATTTGAAATTTGCAAAGGATATAAAAAAAATCGTTCTATGATCTATTTTCCATTTGAAAATATAAACAAAAATTGAATTCCATTTGAAAATGTAAACAAAAACATTGTTAATACTATTAACATATTGGTAAATCAAGAGAAAATTGCAAAAAAATAAAAAATAAACAAATTGTTAAATAAAAATTTTATAATGCCCTCTGCTCTGTGTTTTAGTTTTACTTATATTTAAATATTTACTAAACATTTTAATACTTTTCTTTTCTTTATATATATATTATATATACATTTGAATAACGTATATATCGATATATTATAATATATAGTATACACTTGAAGGCTTACTTTTTTTTAATATAATAAATTAATTTAAATAACGTTTATTTTAAGGTAAATTTTTAAAATCCTTTACCACAAAGTATATAAAAGTATATACATATTTACATTTATGGATATAAGTATAATATTTAATATTTCTTTCTTTCTATATTTTTTTTCCTTTTTTTCAAAAACACCATCTCCCCTTACAAAACACTACCCTTGATCTCTTTTTTTCCAATATTCTTTTTTTCTTCCACTGTAAAGCGATTTCATTGCTGTTCTCTCTACTTTTCTTTATTTTTATATTTTTTCTTCTTTTTTTATACCTCTCTTTTATGTTAGTTATATTCTTGCTTCCCTTTTAATAGGAATTTTTTTCTTTCTTTAATCTTGAATAAGTATTTTATTATTACTTTTATACATATATATATATATATATGAATAAAGTTATATGCTTTTGAATGCCAAATCTGAATGTTTATTAATACATGAAAAAGTAGAAGTTCTCATTTTCTTTCCGACGTTTTGATTACTTAATCACTTGATAACAAATATCTAACATACATGAAAGTTCGATTCATTTTGTTTGGCACGAAAGAGAATTAAAAAAAAAAATAAAATAAAAAAAAAGTGTTAAGATTCAAATAAATCTCTATTTATATATATTTAATTATTATAACATGTTATCCAGAAAGAAATTAAAAATCGATTTAGCTATTTGAATGTTGAAGGTGATAGGTCCCGGAAGACATATGAAAAACAAGATCAGGAAATAGTATAGGATTTAAAAAATAACAATAAGAATAAACCATGATTCGATGAGGAATGTTTAGAATTATTAGAGAATAGGAAAAAAGAAAAATTACAATGGGGGCTAATAATAAACGGGAAGTGGATAGGTTAGGGTATATAAATGTCAGGAGAATAGTAATGAAAACTATTAAAAACAACAAGAAGGATATCCTAAAAAATTAAATATTTGAGATAGAGAAAAGTGGCCGCAACAAGAATTTACTTAGGAATTCAAAATATCCAAAAGGGTTAACAGGCATAGTTAGACTTAATTATGGGTGAGAATAATAATTTAATAACAGTCATGTGTAATATTAAGAAGAGATGCAGGGACTATTTTGAAAAAAATATTTAATTCGAATGTAAATAATAAGACAGCCACAGTGTGGGAAGTAGCGAAGCTACCTCACATTCTCGTGGTCCCGGGTTCAAGTCCTAGGTCAAAATTGGGAAAGTTACTTGATAGCGCCTCCGATCAAGAAAAGTAAGGTAAAGGATAGGACCCCTATTTCCTTAATTTAAAATAGTAATTTTAAATGAAGTCAGCAAATTATCCATGAAGTTAGCAACATATAATACATATGAACATTTATAAAGTAAGGAATTTCAAATAAATTGTTGAATAAATTTAATCTAATAATTTTAAATAAATTATATTATATTAATTCAAATGTTTTTTTTAATTAAATTATAAATAATATAAATGATATTTGATTATTATAAATAAAAAGAGAAAATATAACCTCCTTTCTTAATTAAAATATAGACAAGTACAGGTGTCAATATAATTTCAGAATTTATATTATTATCAGTCGAAACAGACTATAAGCTATTGCTACTTTGAAAAATATAAAACTGAAACCATCTAATTATAACAACATACATATAATAATATAGGATCAAATATTTCATCAAGTAAATTTGGATATATTTTTCATCTTGAAATGAAAATCAATTTATTTTAATTAATTTGTACCATTTTAGGAAACAAATTTTGATGGGTCATTTTTAGAAAACCCGTTTAACAATTGTAATAAAGAATTAAAAAATTGTAAAATGTTTTAAGTTTATAATAATAAATTGTATACATTTGTTAAAGGATCGGATACCTCGGTGTTCCAAGTACTTTATATTATATTCCAATTTTATTAAAAAAGAAAAAAAAATACACGACGTTTTGACTGTTCTTTTCCGAATGTCGTCTATTTTTGATGTTTTTTTTAAATAAAATTACAATAAAATATAAATAAGTGGCATTATTTTAAAAATTCCTTTATTAATCTCATAATTATATCTCATAAATTTACACTTATCAAATTAATTACTTTAACATTCATAAATATATTTTTAATGTTTATTTTTCTCTCATTAACAAAACCCTATTCATAAATTAATTTTCAATATTTTCTTATTCAATCAATTTGACATTATTTTGCAGTTTATTAAAGGTTATTCAAAAAAATTATAAAATAATTACATATAAAAATTATAATAATAAAATAATTATTTTAAAGGAATTAATTTAATATTTGATACTATGATTGAATTATCATTATTATAATAAATGGCAATTCCAAAGGATATTATTAATAAAAAAAAAAAATTTAACCATCTATTTTTTATCAATTTATTTTCCGAGATTGGAGATAATATATAATTTTTAGG